>OX031015.1:26380344-26810344 GCA_943736025.1 Tenthredo mesomela
ATAATAATACTTCTCTAAAAACTTGTTGCAAGCGAATTTCGAGTTGAAATTTGGCATACGTACTCAGTAGTTGTACCGGAACTTGGAAATAATTATAAATCCCGGGGGATGAGGGTTGAAAATTATTAAAAATTGTTAATTGCTAATTAATTACGCGCGGCGATAATAATACTTCTCTAAAAACTTGTTGCAAGCGAATTTCGAGTTGAAATTTGGCATACGTACTCAGTAGTTGTACCGGAACTTGGAAATAATTATAAATCCCGGGGGATGAGGGTTGAAAATTATTAAAAATTGTTAATTGCTAATCAATTACGCGCGGCGATAATAATACTTCTCTAAAAACTTGTTGCAAGCGAATTTCGAGTTGAAATTTGGTATACGTACTCAGTAGTTGTACCGGAACTTGGAAATGATTTGATATTCCGGGGGACGTACTTTGTTAAAAAAAAAAAATCTTCCAATTTTCAAAACTCTAAATTATTTGACGGGCGCCAGGCACTCTAATAGTGCCTGACTCAGCTCAGTAGGGAGGGGAACGTAGGGGCGATGAGAAATACACACACTAATATATAATTGACATGACAAAACAAACCGAATATTTATTCCTAATTAATAACTCAAAAATCATAACACAAACAACAGTAATACTTCACAATATTTGTACGATACTGACAGAAAATTAGACGAAATTAATAACGTAAGGAATCAAAGGTATCTCGGTATTGCAAATCACTACGCAAAATATCAAAACTAAAGAAACTAAATCAAATAAATTGTTAAATTGTTAATAGACTCAAAAATCAAACGCGACTAGATGTGTTATTCCGAGTGCTAATAAACTAAAATCTCGACATCTTCAAATTCTAACATAACTTAACACACACAAAATCTTAAACAAAATAATATAATCAATTTACTCATTCAAATATTCACACTCAGTCACACAGGAGTACATGAATGTTATTATGAAAATTAAACAGTCATATGAATTCCTGACATCAAATTCTTACTGATTAAAAATTAAAGCCGTGCACGCCACATAGAAAAGTAAAAAATCATACAATCATTCTTACACACTCATTGACATGAACAATATAAATGACACAAGCACAAACAAAAACATAAATTCAAACATGCAACAATGCGATTATAAAAGTGTAGTTTTCAAAATTTTAGTAAGTTTTGTATTATTTACAGTAGGTGCGTTTATCTAAATGAATGGAACATGAATATCGCATTATCAACACGACGTACTCATACGTGATTACATTAGCGAAGTACCAAACCAAATCATAAAATATAAAACTATACATATTATATAGATATACGCACAATCACATACTCATGCTTATCTCAATCAACGGATTTGCATGCAGAAGAAACATTTGCTCATGTATTCAAATGGATAAATATTGGTATATACACATTATTTACCCCGGAACAATGCACTCAATCATCTGTATTAACTAAAATTTTCAAGCTAGCGCAATAGGACAACGTTGTGTCAAATCCAAGCGGTGGATTGTAGTTAGTCATGATTTTTGGTTTTTCGTACCTTCCGGCTGACTCGGTAATCGGAATGTCTAATATTGCCTCGCGCATTTTGTAGCGCTTCAATCGTTCAGGCTCTTCCCTAGATTTTAGCAACCAGCGTGCTATTCCTCTTCTCGCGGCGTTCATGTCTTTTTCAGAAAAAGAGTCAAATGAACTCGCGCAGATAGTGTAAACCCACGAGCACAAGTGTACACCACAATTTCCACCGGAATCGGGTAACGCGAATTTTTCGTTCTGTGCGGGAACATCGGAAGGTACATAAAGGCACCAATTTCCCCATCGCGTAAGTTTTCTTGTACGAGCTTCACGATCTGCCTCGACGAAATTGCAAAACCCATTTATTAGACGAGACGGTGGCATGCCGTGCAGCGAATCGATATATAGAAGTATATTATGTGGGAATACAATAACGAGCAATGTGCAGTGATTCTCCGTCAAATGTACGGGCCAAACCCAGCCATCGTACGACCATATATCTGTCATTTGGGCCCAGCGTTGATAACCAATGCTTAAAGACCCTTTCAAAATTTTTTCAGTAAAAAATGACTCGAACGCCAATACTTTGATGCTGTTTTCGTTAGCATGATCTTGCGCCAGTACACAAAAACCGTTAATAATATTGTCGTCTAACTATTCGCGTGGCAATAAAGTTCGCAATGATTTTTCTTCGAAAAGAATACCAGCGGCACTAATATTATCCGGATTGCGCGGAAATTTCGCCGGATAACCCAACGACGATGAAAATAATGTTTTTCCATCAAATTCATTGATGGTTGACGACTCATCACATAACAAAGGTAGATCGATACGAGAATTTATGTGAGAAGTGTTCGTAAACTCGGGGAATTCGAGAGACGGAGTTCCAAACTTGGGTAGCACTCTTATTCTGCACGCGTCATCATCGGAGTCATTTTGGAGACCAGACGAGATTTCGTTCGTCACAGTGTTCACCATGACGTCACTGTCCGCATTAGAGCTATTTTCAGACTCTATGGATTTTTCAATGCTCTTTGATTCTGCAGCTGAACGGGCTTTTGGCTGTTTGACATATTTCGCGCATTTAAAATAGGTTGCAGACTTCTACTTCTTGACCCATAACTCCACCTCAAGCTCTGGGTTTTTGTGTTTACCCGTTTGCCTCTCAGTTTTCAATGAGTATTTTCGTTTGCGGAGCCGGGGGTGGAGATATGATTCCATTTTTTGAATGAAACGCGGTGCGGTAACATTGAGTTTTTTCTCAAATACGTCGGTTTTTACAATCTTGAACCAGTTCTCTACACTGGCATTGCTTTCGCGAAACATCCCGAAGTCTTTTAAGATAAGGGCAGACCACAACGGAAAAAAGGCAGTATATGATCTGATAAGTATGCAAGGAATTCAGTTGAATAATACTTATTGGCCTCAGCTGCTGAATCGCCGAATTCCGGTACAGTAGTATCACGAACTGAACTGAAAAATTCATAGAATGGAGAGCCTTGGCGCAGTAAATGTGCTGTGCCAAGCTCCTCTGACGAAGATTTCATACTCAAATCCTGTGTCGCGTCAAAGTCAATCAGATCATTGTTGTTTAAAACCTCCTCCGTATTCCGAATTTCCCGAACGATACTGTCGAAGTTATCGCACTTGTTTTTATACCCGAATACTGCAACACCTAATCCAAACACAGCTTTGGCACATATCATATCACTGCAGTGAATGAGTTTCGCTATAAAAGCAGCACAAAGGCTGCGTTTCTCAGGGTCACGAAACAGTGTCTTCGATTTCCTCATGACTGTGCGTAGCAGATGTGTGGAGCATACGTGTACGTGGGTCATGTTAGGAAGCACGGCAGATCCATCAATGACTGTGGAGTATATGACTTTCAAGTATTGTGCCAGAGAGAGATCATTGAACGCTTTCAATATCGATTGAATAAGCGTTAAACTAAAGTCAGTCTCGATTTTTGCGATAACTACACGGCGGCTACTCATCTGCTTCAACGTGTGATTAATCGATGATAAAAAGAGTGTGATATACGGAACATTATGCGCGTTGGATATAAATTCCGCTATCGGCAACGGAGCATACTCTTCGCTTCCCGGTACGATTAGTGCGTAATAGTACACTGGCTTCGTTGAATCAGAGGGACGCGCAATGATACTACCCGTTGCATCTAAATTACAACATACTGGTTTGGGCAACGACAGTAGATAAGATAGTTGTATTTGCGTGTACAGCAGAATGTAAAAGGGCAGAAAGCTGAGCCCCTGTATGTAGCCGCTACAAATTTTTCCGGGCCAGGATTCTCTCGTCGATTCGATCAATTTTTTTAAAAATTCAGTCGGGTCTGTGTCCAAGTCGTCTTTAGTATGGTGTTCACTAGACATTTTGTGTAAGAGCATCGAACTAGGGGCGTCGTTACGATTACCTGCGGCTAATACATCTTCAGCAGCGGCGCCTAACAATTTGTATTTCAAAGAGCTCGGTGTTTGACCCTCCAGATCCCTTTTCATATTCACTCTATTATCGCCCTTTATGAATCGCCTGTGGATTTCGCCACTATCATGACAAATTTCCTTAGCCCGATATATCTGAACGACTACGTCATTGAATGGAATGATAGGAGTCCGAGCTTCGAATCTGAAACCGGTGCATGTAGAATTTTTACACACGACAACAGCATAAAAGTATGGTGACTTTCGGGTATTAAGTTTATTCCATTTGGCTATCAATACACAATGAGGATATTGTACTTTGAAAAGTTTGTTGAAATCGTCACTCCACCCTCTCTTCAAGGATCTTTTCCCCATTATCACCCAACGTTCCCAAAATTGACTAGGGAGTGTCATGTCCCCATCAGATTGTTACATTTGTGAAATCACCCTTATATATTAATTCTATATGATCTAGATCAAGTAGCCTATATGATAAAAGATATCTTCTAAAATATAAGAACTACGGTTGCTACGTTAACAAACATTATTGTAAAACAAATTAGTCTGTCTTTAGCCTCGTACTGAAGCAGACCTGTATTTTCTGAATACATAAACCTTTTGCCCAATTGATTATATTTCATCTGATTCACTTTATTTCCCTCGGGAATCCATAAATATTAACTTATTATTACAACAAATATTAAAAATATTACATTGGTGTCAGAATCGGGATCTTACCGAGATCGATAAAGTGAATTTTTGAAAGAGAGTTCGTGATTGTGAAAGGATTTAAAAAGAATTTAAAAAAGAAGAAGAAATGTCTTCTCGTCGACGAGCTATCATCGACGAACCTCAACAAGCTCCAGCACCTCAACCCCAGGTTGATATGATGGAACGACTATTCCAAGTCATGGCTGCACAACAACAAGCCAGTCTAGCTGCCCAAACCGCTCAACTTGAAGCTAATTTAGCAGCACAAACAGCCCGTGAAGAACGCGAAATTATAGCAAAGCGCGAAGAAAGAGAGGCTAAACGCGAGGAAAGAGAAGCTGAACTATTAGCTAAAAGAGAAGAAAGAGAAGCTATTTTATCAGCACAGAAAGAGGAGAGAGAAGAACGCCGAGCTGAACGCGAGGCGAATTTAGCAGCTCAACGAGCTGACAGGGAAGCTAATATGGCAGCCCAACAAGCCACCATGTCCCTCCTTATGAGACGTCTCGAACCTCAAGACGTCATCTCACAAACTTCGACTCCCCGACGATCCCCAGTGAGAATCGAAGAAATAATTGAACCCACAAATATACGGTCTGTACAAAACTATGGGGAAGAAGAACCTTCCCCAACAATACGTAGACCTCGTACGGGTGGAGCGGCAACTTTTACGCCACACCACCGTACTGTACCTCAAAGCGACCGAATTGGAGGTACAATTCGGGACGCACGAGGCGTAGAACATACTAATTACATGGCTGGTGACCAGAATATAGATAATAATCTTCCTCTCAATTTATCTCGCGCCGGGAGTAGTCACGATAAACAGATTAACGATACAATTATTACTCGTAACGAAGGTTGTGCTGAGTCAACAAAAAAATCGTCGAATCTTAAAGTAAATTTCTTTGACGGATCAATTCCTTGGGCTGACTATGAACGGCAATTTCAAATAATTGCAAAAGTAAACTCCTGGTCTTCTATTACTAAGGCCGGACAACTTGCAGGTAGCTTAAGAGGTCCTGCCTTAGCTGTTCTATCAGCTCTTGCTGATTCAGATATTGAGAATTACGATAAACTCAGTGCAGCCTTACGTTTGAGATTCGGAAATCAACTTATATCAAAACTATCTTTAACTCAATTAGACCTTAAAAGACAAGCTAAGGAAGAAGGTCTTGCCTCACTCGGAGTAGAAATAGAAAGATTAGCTAGAATAGCTTTACCCAATTGTGATGAACCTACTAGAGACATGTTAGCCTGTAATAAATTCATTAATGCAATAACAGACCCAGAGTTGAGACATACTCTTAGCCTGACAGGACCTTCTTCTGTGCAAGAAGCGGTCATTAAGGGTCTGGAAATTGAGGCATTGACTAAACATCATTTAGGAGTAGGAAAAATTAGACAAATTGAAACAGATAAAATTCCTACTATCCCTATAAAATCAAACGATTCTGAGAAAACTACTCCCAGACAGCAAAATAATTATAACAGAAATAATAATAATAATTACAACGTAAATAACGGAGGCAGATCCCCACCCGTGTGTAAATTCTGCCATAAGATAGGTCATGTAACAGATAAATGTTTCTCATTAGAAAAAAGGAATAATTCAATTAATGATAATCTTTCGGATTCTCGGACGTCTTGGCGAAAAGACGACGAGAAAAATAATTATTCAAATCAGACTTCCTGGAGGGATAGAGATCCCTCTTCAGATTCACAACCAATAACCTCAAAAGAGTAGGTTCTAATGATTCAACGGAACTTAAAACTTTTTATTAATAGTCCTAGTTCTATCCAATTTTTAATAGAAAAAGTGTTACGTAAATGTTTTAAATGCGACTACGATCGTTTATCTTCCAATTCATTATTTATTTTCAATCGATCTAACTTTTCTTTTATTTCATTAGCGTGATAGCTATATAAGAGATCTGAGCGGAAAATCTGCATATAGGTTATGTTTTAGTTTACAAACATTAACCCAAGTTTTTCCAGCTCCCGATATTCCGATAGTAGGATATTCTATTTAAATGACGAGATGATATTCTGAGACGAGAAGAAGGAAGCCTAATTCATCCCATCCTGACCTATTATTCCGGTTTCCTCACTTCTATTCAGATAAGATCGTTCCAATTTATATTTATAACATTCATTTAACAGATTAATTTATCAATTTATTATATTTGAAATAATTTATCTAATATCAAAAAGTTTAATTTATCATTCTAATTTGAAAGAAAATATTTAAAAAGGAATTTATAATTTTGATTTAAAAAAAAAAAAGATTTAAAAGGAATCTATAATTTTGAAGAGTTTTTAGAAAAAACTCAAATTTAAGACCTTATTATTTTGAGAGAATAACATTTGTCCTCCTGTCTAGGTCGTATATGATTTATTTCGAAGAGGTTTGGAGTTGGATCTCCTGGAGTTCAGAATCGGACTTTCCGTTCCAGTCTTTGGTCCTTCTACCCCTCCAACCCCTTCCTGTTCCAGTATTCAGGACTTTCTTCATAATGACCAAGGAATTCTTCGCCTTGTTCCTGAGTTTCTACTCTTATTTCCTGATTCCTGTCTACTGATCCTGTATTCCTGAGTTTCTACTCTTGTTCCTGGTTCCTGTTCTTGAAGATTTTTGTAAAAACCCATGTTGTGAAATTAAGTTAGACTATCTTTTAGAGCTTTTCTGTGGTTTCCCTTCTAATAAGAGACGAATGTCAGATAGTACTTAGGAAAATTTTTAATTACTTGAGCCACAGCTCCGATTCTCCTAAATAGAGCACATAGATTTTATGATTCAAATATCGACTTGCTAATCCTTATGATGATTTTAAATAAACAATCTTTATTATACTCACCTTACGAGTCGGGTCGACTCTTTTACTAAAGGGGGGGTAGTGTTACATTTGTGAAATCACCCTTATATATTAATTCTATATGATCTAGATCAAGTAGCCTATATGATAAAAGATATCTTCTAAAATATAAGAACTACGGTTGCTACGTTAACAAACATTATTGTAAAACAAATTAGTCTGTCTTTAGCCTCGTACTGAAGCAGACCTGTATTTTCTGAATACATAAACCTTTTGCCCAATTGATTATATTTCATCTGATTCACTTTATTTCCCTCGGGAATCCATAAATATTAACTTATTATTACAACAAATATTAAAAATATTACAATATATAGGAAACTTGTCCAGCACTACTTGCTCAGAGGTACAACTCGTTTCTTTTTTTACACGAATTTCTTCATGAGAATTAACGTTTGGCGATACATTTGTTTCGTGGATTGCACGGACACATGAATCGCCAGTCCCAGATTCCATTGCAGATCCCCCGTTATTATTTTTTAAATCACCAAGTGTGATATCGTCAGTTTCAAAATCATCGGATTCAAAATCATCGGATTCAAAATCGTCGGATTCAGAATAGTTGGATTCAGAATCATCGGGTTCATAATCGTCAGGCTTAAAATTGTCGCGTTCAAAATCATCACGATTTAGTACCTCTGGGGACATCTGGACACGCTTCGGCGAATCAATGTTCGGCGATATATCGTTTTCGCGGATTGCAAAGGGCCATGAATCGCCAGTGTTTAATTCCGTGACGTATCCCACATTGTTATTTTCGATATCGTCATGTGCAAAATCGTCACGCTTCGGCAAATCAACGTTCGATACAAGATTGTTTTCGGGGATTGCAAGAGATCGCGCACCGCCAGTCTCTAAAACTGATGTGTTATATCCCACGTTATTATTTTCGAAATCACCTTGTACAAAATCGTGGTGATCTTGTATATCTCGGGATATCGGATCGCGCTTTGGCGAATGAACGCTTGGTGAAAAAACGTTGTCCCGTATCGCAATGGGGCACGAATGCCTAATAGTTCTCGCGGTTCGAATTCGGAAAAAATGTTCTTCTACTTCCCTGAAATGGTTGCGAAACGTATCATAAACTTTCCGGGAGTGTTTCTTCAACGTCCGCTCGCATTCAGTTGACAAAAAATTTGAACAAATCTGTCGCCATATGCTATTTGCAGTTTTGTAAGACGGAGTCAATTGGGTATTCTGCAATTCGGCGAGGTTCACATCGGGAGATATCTGTGTTAATATTGCAGCTATTTGTTCCAGGGTAATAAACATTGCATTTACCTTGATATGATATCATGTATGCGTTATTTCATTTCTAGTATGTAAGTTATATGTTATGCAATGTCAATGTGCTTTAAATTAAGTTCAGTAAGTTAGTTTTTGTTGTGGTGTTTTAGATTAAGTTGAGTAAGTTAGTTTGTGTTACGTGATATTAGTACACATATTTAGGATTAGGTATAGCCAGTTTCTGTTATGAGTTATTTTGATTATAAGAAATACTCTGATATGAGAATACGGGTATAGCGAGTTATCCAACTAGCGATTTCAATAGCAGTGTTAGCAGTTGGAGACGGTTGTTGAAACTGCTTCTAGTATCCGTCGAATACAGCAAGCAAGCAAGCCAGTACGATACTTCAAGGGAGGTACGGGAAAATGTAATGTATAAATATACGGAATTCGTATGCTCCAAAACCTGAGAAAAAGCACGAATGACGATAACACATTGTGATATGAGACGTATAACGTTGAAGGTACTGCACGGAAATATTACTTTTCGATACTAGTGCGAAAGTGTTGATTCTCGGACGAGTGTAAAGTTTTTAGCCCGAGCGAAGCGAGGGTGACAATCACACGAGTCAAGAATCATCTTTCGCACGTGTGTTGAACTTCATTTTTCAACACAGCGCGCGTTAAGTTGAATTTTATGCACGCGAAGCGTGCGCAAAATCGAACTTTGCGCACGCCGTGTGGAAAAAAATATAAACCACTGGTTACTGTTCTGCATAGTAATCGGCGAAAAGTACAACGTAAAATACTCTTAAACATGACTGATTTATATTCAAACAGAAGTGAATCATGTTTGAACACGTGCTATTACTATTCAAATAGTAACCAGTGCTATGCTGCACTGAGAGAAGTTTTTATTTACCAGTAATGAAAAAAAGTATTTGGATTTAATAAAATTTTATTAAATACTAATAAATTTTATTAAATATTAATAAAATTTTATTAATATTTAATAAAATTTAATAAATACTAATATGTGTTTATTAGAATCGTCGCAAGTTTCTCTGTAGTGTCAGCTATTTTTAATGTTAACTGTGACTGCAGTAAAAGTAAAGTGGATTTTTAAAAAATATACGTTATTTTAGTGAACGATGAAAGTAATATTAAAAAATTGGAATTTAGAAAAGCTGTCGCCTATTTTTCAACGTAATAGTTACAATAAAATTTAATTGAAATAATGAAATATAAATCGATATTTGTAACTTTCTCTTAATATGAGTTTTTTCATTTTCATACTAAACTTTTAGTAAATTTATAGTATTTATAACAAATAAACAACAACTTTATTATGAAATTATATTTCAGTAGCTGATAATTGTGATTTTTAATGAAATATACGTCATAACCTAATTCAATATTTGATGATTAAATTTTATTAAATATTAATAAAATTTTGATTAATATTCAATACACTTTTATTACTATCAAATAAAAACTTCTCTCAGTGTACACAGTACATAAGAAAATATGAGTGGTTACTGTTAAAATAGTAGCCATTCCTATTAAGAATAGTATACAAACCTCTCAGCATAGTATTCGTAGCTATTTAGAATGCGAACACTTATACTATATAGCGTACGGAAGGTCACTCTGTCGCATAGGACTGGGGACTGGAATAGGATGACAACGAGTCCTATGAGAAATAAAAATAATAACTTGTGTTGCGAGAGATGATAAAGAGGTTCGTTAGATATGGGTGAACGAATTAGCGAGAGAGAGGCCTAGGATGAGTGACCTACGGGATGAATGTGGTTAAGAAGAGCTAACACGGGTTTTCTTATCTTTACTTAAAATTCGTGTCTTTATTTTTTAACTCTCACGATGAGATATATACAGAGATTTGACCACGAGGCCGAGAAACTTACAATGTTTCCCACAGGGAGATCTGAGACATACTGATTTTACATATGGGGCATTCCACGCTAACTCGACCTGCCGCGGACCCTCACCATTTTTTATTTCTTTTTTCTTCGAGTATGATGGAAGAGAGGGCGAAAAATGAACGTCTGAATTATTTCAGATTTTTTGGGCCCCCGGTTCAAAAGTTGATTTTTTTTCAGGCAGAAATGTATTTGCGGATCCGTTAGTCGTACGGAAAAATCACCCAAATGAAAAAGTTTGCCAATAATATGAGGTGAAAAAAACTAATTTTCTTAGAATTTTTAAATATTCGTGGATGCTGTTTTTTCGATAGAACACTCTTAATTTAGGATTTCCACTGTGTTAGCCGTCATCGATTTTTGTTAAATTTTCACCACAAATTCTTTGTGAAAATACGAAACTTTTGAGACTATGCCGAAAGTGGTACTAGCTCTGGTTCAGATGCCAGAATCAAATGAATTTTGATTAAACTGAAAATACGAGTGAAGTGGACGCACTGCAAAAACGATTTGAGCTATGTTTGACGTATTGCATTTGTATGGTACCATATCGCGTGTCTAATGGTATAAGGTCGTATCCGCCTTTTTTTTTTTTTTTTTTTTTTTAATTTCCGACTTCTCCGAAATATCGATGTATTTTTGCGTTTCAGAAGTTTTTGGACCATTGCAAAGAGAAAAAAAAATGGCGGATACGACCTTATACCATTAATAAATATGATGAAAAAGAATAAGTTGGTGGTAAAAGAGTGGATCCACCAAACATACGACTTTTCACCTTTATTTATTTTTGCAGGTAATTTCAATTATGAATCCATGTGTTTTGGGTACTTTTACAGTGAACGCCGAAAGAAAAAAAAAAAAAAAAAAAATATACGACCTTTTACCACCAAAATCGCCTTTTTGGCGGATACGACCTTATACCATTAGACACGCGATATGGTATCATACAAATGCAATACGTCAAACATAGCTCAAATCGTTTTTGCAGTGCGTCCATTTCACTCGTATTTTCAGTTTATTCAAAATTCATTCAATTCTGGCATCTGAACCAGAGCTAGTACCACTTTCGGCATCATCTCAAAAGTTTCGTATTTTCACAAAGAATTTATGGTAAAAATTTAACAAATATCGATGACGGCTAACACAGTGGAAATCCCAAATTAAGAGTGTTTTATCGAAAAAACAGCATCCACGAATATTGAAAAATTCTAAAAAGATTAGTTTTATTCACGTCATATTATTGGCAAACTTTTTCATTTGGGTGATTTTTTCGTATGACTAACGGATCCGCAAATACATTTCTGCCTGAAAGAAAGTCAACTTTTGAACCGGGGGCCCAAAAAATCTGAAATAATTCAGACGTTCATTTTTCGCCCTCTCTTCCATCATACTCGAAGAAAAAAGAAATAAAAAATGGTGAGGGTCCGCGGCAGGTCGAGTTGGCGTGGAATGCCCCATATATAGACTTTGATTTAGTCCGCAGGAATACACACATACATTGAATAGTTCTTACGCTCGGTGCGCAATGAGACGGTAGGCATACGATTTTAGGCAGGTAAACACTGCACGATAGTGTGTGTGCCTTCGATAGGTACTGGCCGGCCAGCTGATCTCAGCGATCGATTATACTTTGCCCGAACATACCGCCTGCTTCGCTATCGTTCGACGATTGCGAAATCATGATATGCCGCCCGCCGTGAGGGGCTCATTTTGAAGTTTAACCGGTAGCACGCACAATTTTACTATCGGCCGTTTCAATACCGACGATTTCGTTTTCACTGTCACAACGCGAACTAGTCCATCCGATCCTGGGTGGACGTCGATGACCCTCGCGAGTGGCCAGACTGATGGTGGTAGGTTTTCATCCCTGATGAGAACGATGGTTCCGATTTCGATGTTTCCGTTGATTGATTGCCACTTCGGCAGATGTTGAAACGTCTGGAGGTATTCCGTGTTCCAACGTTTCCAAAAATGCTCGAGCATATGGCGTGAGTGTTGCCAATGCGAGAGGCGTTGGACGGGTACGTCCGCGAGCGAGGGTTCTGGCACGGTATTTAGAGCTGTGCCGATGAGAAAATGCCCTGGAGTTAAGGCACTCGAGTCTGTTGGATCGTCCGAGAGTGCACACAGTGGTCGCGAGTTAAGGGTAGCTTCCACCTGCGCGAGGAAGGTTTCAAACTGCTCGAAAGTGAGTTTGGCTTCGCCAATTACCCTTTTGAGGTGAAACTTCACTGATTTCACCCCGGCTTCCCACTTGCCACCGAAGTGAGGTGCTGACGGAGGATTGAAGCGCCACTGTGTTCCATGTGAAGCGAGGATGTTAGCGATTTGTGCGGATTCCTTCGATGATGCCGCGAGTAAGCGACGAAGTTCAGCATCAGCTCCAACGAGATTCTTACCGCAATCACTTGAGATAGTCGCACAGATTCCGCGTCGCGAGGTGAAGCGCTTATATGCCGCGATAAAGGCTTCCGTTGTACAGTCCGAGACTAGTTCGAGGTGAACTGCTGATGTGGAGAAGCATACAAAAACAGCAATGTAGCCCTTGTAAGTTTTTGGGTTTCTCCCGCGAGAGGCTCGAATTGCGAAAGGCCCTGCGTAGTCGACACCAGAGTGCAAGAAGGGTCTTGCCGGTGAAACGCGAGACTGAAGGAGCTGACCCATCTGCGGGACGCTAAGAGTAGCGCGTTGACGCGCACACGAAACGCAGCGATGGATGTACGAGCGGACCGGTACTCTTCCACCGATGATCCAGAAGCGTTGTCGGATGGTGGCGAGGGTGAGCTGTGGTCCCCCGTGGAGAGTCGCTTTATGATAATGATCAATCACTAACGTAGTGAATGGCGATTTTCGACGGAGAATGAGAGGATGCTTCTCGTCATAAGTTAGAGATGATTGCTGCAACCGTCCTCCAACTCTTAGAAGTCCGTTTCGGTCCACGAATGGAGCGAGCCGAAAGAGTGAGTAGCGCCGAGTGAGAAGCGAACCTTGTTTGAGCAATCTGATTTCGGCTCCGAAGTAGGCGTTTTGACTTGTTGCAACCCAAAAGATGCGAGCGTCCTCTAGTTCGGACGTCATGATCGGGCCGCGCGAAACAATTTTCTTAGGAAATTTCGCGACCGATTTTGATAAGAATAAATCTGCAGCACGTTTGCAAAGAGCGGTGATTCTCACCAATTTCGTTAATGATGAGTAACGATCGATGAGATCCCAGATTGGTAGCGGATCAGTTTCCGCGAGGTGATGAGCTGCTACCTGCTTTCTTTCTTCGAGAGGTTCGTCTCCCTTCAACGTTGGAGATGAGGATGGCCAGCTAACTGAAGGCTTGGCAAGCCATGATGGACCACCAGTCCAGAGTTTTGAGGCTAGAACTTGCTCTGGAGAGGCACCGCGAGACGCGAGATCCGCTGGGTTTTCCGAACCCGATACGTGATGCCACCGAGCACGCGCGAACTCTTGTATTTCGGTGACACGATTGCGGACAGAGTCTTTCCGTTGTTGCCCTTCGTCTTGAATGAGTTGATGAAGGACACGTATCGCGAGATATGGAGCGCTGGCGAGACCATACGTTACCGTAAGAAGTTGATACTCCTCGATTGGGAGCTGTGAGTTTTCTCTCCAAAGGATCCGCTGAAGATCCCAGTCGTTTTGGTGAACCAAAATCTGTCGGTACATCTTGGCGATATCTGAGGAGAAAGCGACAGGATATTGTCGCCACCGTAAGAGCACGTCGGCCAGGTCTGTCTGCACTTTTGGCCCGACGTAGAGATTGTCATTTAGAGAGAGTCCCAGTTCCGTTCTCTGAGATCCGTTGAACACCACACGTAACTTGGTAGTTGAACTGCACTCGCGGGCGACACCATGATGTGGTAGATAAAACACGCGAGAGTCACTGTTTGATCCACTGGGGGCGCGACACATATGCCCGAGGTCAAGGTATTCGCAAAGGAAGTTCGAGTAAGCTTCCTTTAGTTTCGAATCACTCACGAACCGTTTCTCCATCCGTAGGAGCATTTGATGCGCGGGAGTACGCGAGTTACCGAGATCGACCGAACTGTCTTTGATTGGCAACTGAACGATGTAGCGACCAGTAGCATCGCGAGACACTGTTTCGCGAAAATGCTTCTCACAGTTTTCTTCGTCAGTTGTGAGTGCGACTGGAGTAGACACTTCTTCTTGCACCCAGAAACGCCTAACGAGATCGATCAGTTCGGTGTCTAGAGAGCATTGCAGCCCTTGAACTGCAGTATGAGAGATGCTTGCTGCTTCTGACGAAACAGGACCCGATAATACCCATCCGAGCTGGGTTTCTTGAGCGATTGGTGTGCCAGGAGCTCCCTTACGTATTCCTTGGATGAGCACGTGGCCATAAACATCGGCACCGAGGATGACGTCAATTTGACCAGGTTCCGCGAAGCTTGGATCTGCGAGAGTGAGACCTTGTAGATGAGGCCAGTCTTCCACGTGAACTCGGAACGATGGCAGGAACGATGTCACGCGAGGGAGTATAAAGGCTTCCACGAGACACGAGAACTCGGTGTTCACCCGAGATCTTATCTGGAGTGTCGTAATACCGCGAGTTACTCCGGATTGTTGAGCTCCAACTCCGATGACTGGGATTGAAGCGTGGCGACGAGTTGATCGCAATCGCTGCGTAAGCGACTCCGAGATGAACGAGCTTTCGGAGCCTTGATCCAATAAGGCTCGAACGGTGATGCGTTCTCCTGTTTCGGGGTTCGAAACGAGAACTTGAGCTGTTGCAAGGAGGACCGGTGAACACTGCGCGTTCTTCGGTTGAGCTGCATGGCTGCTGACCTGTGATGAGGTGCTTGATGCAGGCTGAGATAATTGGCCTGCGGTAGCCTGTCCTTGCAGAGCATCGTTGCCAGATGCTGATGCAGATGTGGAGGATCTGCGATGAAGTAGAGTGTGATGTCGACCTTCGCAAGTACGACATCTCTTGTCTGATCGGCAGTCTTTTACTGGATGTGGACCAAGACAGTTGTAGCAAAGACTGTGAGATGCGACGAAGTCCTTTCTTTGTTCGAGCGGTTTTCCTTGAAACGATTTGCACGCCGCGATGTAATGATTTCCCTTGCAATAGGAACACGATGATTCTTTTGATTGAACCACGTGAGATTTTGTGGTGGAACCGCTAAGCTTTCCTGGTGATGCCTGCGTCTTGTTGGATGCACTCTGACCTTGGGCTTGTTCCACAGCCTCGAGGGTATGAATGCGACCTAGGAGGAATGACTCGAGCTCTGTGAAGGCTGGAGGGTCACGAGTTTCACTAACGCGCTTTTCCCACTCTTCGAGAGATCCAGAGTCGAGTTTGCTTATTGTCATGTGCACGATAATGTCATCCCACTGTTTGACAGGGCGACCGAGGGCTTCCAGAGCACCGATGGCTTCGCAAGTATCACTGTGCAGACGTTTGATTTCTGCAGATGATTTCTTCCCGATTCGCGGAATCGCGAAGAGTTTTCCGAGATGAGAGCTTGTGAGTAATCGCTTGTTTTCGTAGCGGGATACGAGAGTGTTCCAGGCACGAGAGAAATTGTCACCGGTGACAGCGATGTTTCTGATTAGTTGAGAGGGCTCACCGGTCAAGCTGGTTTTTAGATAATGGAGTTTTTCCACATCCGAGAGCTGTTTGTTCTCGCGAACGATTGAGTTGAAGAGATCGTGAAAGGGTTGCCATTCAGAAAAACTACCAGAGAACGATGGCAACGCGATAGGAGGTAGCCGTCGTAAAGTCGTCTTAGCCGCTGAAGCTAGAGATGCATCCACTTGAGGTGCGGGTGTCGGTTTGAGTGACTCCAGGAGATCAAGCATGTGTCCCCTCGAGTCTAGGTATTTTTCTTCGCACTGCCCGAAGTAGTCTTTTGAAAAATACGATCGTTGCTCGATCAATGCAAGCTGCTTTTCATCGGCCGCGAATTTGTGTTTGCCCATCAGGTCGTGATTCGCTTGGAATTTTGTCCAGGTTGACTCGAGAGCGTTGAGTCGCGATTGCACCTGGCCGTAGGTGATATTTGCCTCCCCGAGTTTTTGGAGGTTTTCTATTGTGCGCGATACGCGCCATAAAAGTTCGTTTTGACGATCGATTAGCTCGCTGAGAGACATGACAGCGAGATATGTCAACAAACGATTCTACGGGAATCTGACTTGAGTATTTAAACTGCGAGAGAGAGATAGACGCGCACGACACACTTACTTGCACGCACACTACACTCGGGTTGTTGACACACACTGACTACGAGTCTCGATAAGGTGATCAGCGACTTTGATGCGAGTTTGAAATTAACCGTTTTTAGTTATATTCTACAGAGAGATTTCACTTTTAGCGTTTTCCGTAACGCTTTGGATGAACTTTTCACAACACTACCGTGTCACTCACCCACTAATTAATTCCCCGAGATTCGCGACGATTCAAAGATTGTTCAAATCACTTCGCGACCGATCCGGCTCGAAGGACCAAAAATGTTGCGAGAGATGATAAAGAGGTTCGTTAGATATGGGTTAACGAATTAGCGAGAGAGAGGCCTAGGATGAGTGACCTACGGGATGAATGTGGTTAAGAAGAGCTAACACGGGTTTTCTTATCTTTACTTAAAATTCGTGTCTTTATTTTTTAACTCTCACGATGAGATATATACAGAGATTTGACCACGAGGTCGAGAAACTTACAATGTTTCCCACAGGGAGATCTGAGACATACTGATTTTACATATATAGACTTTGATTTAGTCCGCAGGAATACACACATACATTGAATAGTTCTTACGCTCGGTGCGCAATGAGAGGGTAGGCGTACGATTTTAGGCAGGTAAACACTGCACGATAGTGTGTGTGCCTTCGATAGGTACTGGCCGGCCAGCTGATCTCAGCGATCGATTATACTTTGCCCGAACAACTTGGATTCTAACATATCTGTTTTAATCAAGTTTGAGTTGGCACTATAGAGTGCCTGGCGCCCGTCAAATAATTTAGAATTTTGAAAATTGGAAGATTTTGAGGTTGATCACGTTTGGGCTAATTTTTGGACTCGCTTTTTCTCTAGTCTTTAACATCTTATTTTCCCCTGGCTAGAAAAAGTGCCGTTACAATACCGATAACCCGAATACTTTCTATAATAATGAGACAAAAAAAAAAAAAAAACAAGCTACTGTTATGCTGTTTGTAAGGCTCGTATTTCACGAAGCGCGACTCACGAGATGTCTTGTATTTACCCGCCACAAGTTCTGTATTAACTTCAGGGGTATCAAAAATATATACATGCATAACTACGTACCTTTCGTGAAGTGGTGAATGTTCCTAAAGAATAGTAGGGACGGATATTTGCAACGCAAGCAGTTCTAAAGACAGTTGCAAAAGAATGAGCGTAAGACAGCGATGCCAAGGAGTAGTGAAGCTACTATGTAGTTAGAACAAGGTCTGTGCATGGAGAATAGTATAATTCCTTTGGCGCGAGACACCTCACACGCGCAGTGGTTGCTTCTTTGTAGATGGCGTGTTATTGTTGTTCTTGTTGTGAATTCCCGAAGCCCCATTCCCCAGTGACATGCATTTCTTTCAACTTTTCGAGTCATTGTATAAGTAGCTTAAATTTTGCGTTGATAATCACATGCGATAACTTTTCCGTACTTACTTCGGGTGTTTTCAATTTTTAATAATTTTTCAACCCTCATCCCCCGGGATATCGAATCATTTCCGAGTTCCTGTACGACTACTGAGTACGTATACCAAATTTCAACTCGAAATTCGCTTGCAACAAGTTTTTAGAGAAGTATTATCATCGCCGCGCGTAATTAATTAGCAATTAACAATTTTTAATAATTTTCAACCCTCATCCCCCGGGATTTATAATTATTTCCAAGTTCCGGTACAACTACTGAGTACGTATACCAAATTTCAACTCGAAATTCGCTTGCAACAAGTTTTTAGAGAAGTATTATTATCGCCGCGCGTAATTAATTAGCAATTAACAATTTTTAATAATTTTCAACCCTCATCCCCCGGGATTTATAATTATTTCCAAGTTCCGGTACAACTACTGAGTACGTATGCCAAATTTCAACTCGAAATTCGCTTGCAACAAGTTTTTAGAGAAGTATTATTATCGCCGCGCGTAATTAATTAGCAATTAAGAATTTTTAAGAAATTTTGTTACTACCCGGGAAAAAAAATTTTCATGAAGTTTCATAAAATTTTATAAAATTTCACGAAATTTCAGTATTGAAATTTCATGAAATTTTATGCTGAAAATGGCCTGATGAAATTTCATAAAATTTTGTGAACTTTTATGAAACTTCATGAAATTTCATAAAATTCCAACAAATTTTTTCCCGGGTATTGGAGTTATTAAAATTTCATAAAATTTCATGCTGAAAATGGCCTGATAAAATTTCATTAAATTTTGTGAACTTTTCTGAAACTTCATGAAATTTCATAAGATTCCAACAAATTATTTTCGATATAAAATTTCATAACATTTTGAAATTTTGTACTGAAAATGGCCTGATAAAATTTTATAAAATCTCATGAAATTTGACCAGGTCATTTTATGAATAAAAATTCATACCGAAAATGGCCTGTAATTGAATTGTATTAAATTATATCATATCTCCAGTTGTAATTTAAATAATGGATATACTGAATGAAAATCTATGAAACATACAATATTTGGAGTTGATTCTTTCAAAACGGTAGTTATGTAGAAATGAACTCTCTTTCGAAAAATGATTTTATCAAATTATACGAAATTTTATGAAAATGTATCCATATTTTCGGAATAATGAAATTGAATTTTGTCAAATTCGTATAAAGAAATCCAGGACATACAATACGATTTTGTAAAATTTGATCGAATTTCATTTCTATGAAATATATTTTCGGAATAATGAAATTAAATTCTGTGAAATTCGTATATAAAAATATACGAATTGTATCATATCTCCATAGAAATATACGAATTTCACAGAATTTCATTTCATTATTCCGAAAATATATTTCATAGAAAATAAATTCGATAAAATTTTACAAAATCTTATTATATATTCGTACTGCCCCGGAAAAAAATTTGTTCGCAAAATTTGATAAAATTTCTTGAAAATGTATAAAAACTTATAAGAACTTACAAAATTTCATAAAAACTTATAAAATTTCATGAAAGCAATACTGTCTGCACTCGATTCTAATTTATAAAATTATATGTTATTTCTCAAGTTTTTATAAAAATTCACAAAATTTGTAAAATTATATGAGATTTCATAAAATTTCATAAAAGCAATACTTTTTGTACGCGATTCTAATTTTATGTTATTTTATGAAATTTGATAAAATTTCTTAAAAATGTCAAAAAACTTATAAGAACTTGAAAAATTTCATGAAAACTTATGAAATTTCATGAAAGCAATACTGTCTGCACTTGATTCTTATTTATAAAATTATATGAAATTCCTCAAGTTTTTGTAAAATTTCACAAATTTTCTTAAAATTATATGAGATTTCATAAAATTTCATAAAAGCAATACTTTTTGTACGCGATTCTAATTTTATGTAATTTTATGAAATTTGATAAAATTTCTCGAAAATGTATGAAAACTTATAAGAACTTATAAAATTTCATTAAATTTCATAAAATTTGAATACTGAAATTTCATGAAATTTTATGAAAACTTATGAAATCTCATAAAATTTCGTGAAAAAATTTTTTCCCGGGTACAGTAAAATCTCTTGATTTTAAATGACTTTATTTAATCTTCTAATCAAGGTAATCGACTTTTATTATATAGGTTTGGAAAGCTTAAAAACCCAGCTTTCTGAATATATAATGGATCTTTTTGAAAAATCAAAATAAATAGGTGTAATTTCAGTTTGAATAAAAAAACGAAAATTCCCATGTTAAATGAATGGCGAAATTAAATGAAAATAGCGACCTCTTAGAGTTGAGCTACAGCGACTGACTTTCGCGAGGACTTTTGTCTTATTCACCACCTGCATTTGGGAGGGTAAGAGTTGAAAAAAAAAATTAAAGAATTTTTTTGAAGCACCCTAATACCTATATATATATATATATATATATATGATTCATATAGCTCCGAAAGCGTTGATTTGAAAAATCAAAAATCAAAAATGGGAAGATTCTCCATGACATGGAATGATAACATATAAAATTGAAAGTCTGGAGCCGTGTCGTGTTGTCGTGGACAGCCCCACCTATTATCAAAGTTACAGTTCTTTGTTTTCGAAGTCACATGTTTATTAGTTGTTTTGACGTTGCTCTTCGATACGGCTATGCTAAGCTCGGTGTGTATATTAATTACTATTATTATCATCATTTTTTGGATTTTTCTGGTATCAAAGTGCATCGTTTTACTGAAACGCGCCAATCTGTCCGCCCTTGCTGACGTGCTATAATTCAATATTCCGTCGTACCTGGAAAAGAATAAAATCAGTCTCGTGTAGCATATAATTTTTTCGGTTTTCGCCCAATGGACGCTTGTGTGTGGTGACTGGTGAGTAGACTGTCGTATTTTTTTTTTTTTTTTCAATTTTTTATTTTTGCCTCCCATATTTTACTTCTATCCTTTATTCCATAATATTGAATTACTCGCGATGTAGGCCCTGAGAAATAATATTTATAGAGGTGGCTCAACGTGATTTTAGATTTCCCATTCGATTTACACGGCAAACATCTATGTTTCTACTTATCAAATAGTCGAATCATTTTTCAAACAAATTAATTAGTTAATTAATGAATTAACTTTCATTTTTAAACTTATGACATTTATAATTAAAGATACAGAAAATTTCAGACCTTCCAGTTTATATTAATTTTTATATTTTTTTTCGACCTAGCTGATGTGTGATAATTCAAGATTCCGTGGTACCTGAAAAAGAATAAAATTAGTCTCGTGTAGCATTGCTTTTCCTCATTTCATATTCTTATATTTGCTTTTATTTTGTTATTTTCGTTTGTGTATATTTATGTATATCCATTTTTTAAGAGTCGTACAGTACCGTTGCTCGCGCTAACATCGTATACGCTATACCCATTCTCCAACATCGAAGTTAGTTGTTTAGGATTTTGGTATAATGAGCGACGAAGCGACAGAATCATACTTAGTGCAATGGGGATTTCCCGAGCTTGTGGAAAATTTCAGGGGTATACAGAATACAGATTCATATTCTCCGGAGAGCAATTCATTTTCATGATAAAAAGAATTAAAACCAGCTGTTTCTTACCCATTCTTGTAGAGCAAAAAATAACTGAAGATATTTTGAAAGACGGTTTGGACGAACTTTTTATTGCCGAATTGATACCACAAATTGGTCCACGAATAAAATTTATGAGAAAATTGGCTGTAGAATTCGGCGTTAAACAGCTGCGAGATACTGAAAAAAATCAAAATCAGCAGCAAGATCCTAAACAAAAGAACACCCAGCACCAAAATCCCAAAGAAAAAGATAATGATTGTCAGCAACAAAATATCGAGAAAAACAACCCTATAAAGCGGAATATTGAACCGCAGAATATTCAGCACCCAAGTAGCAGCGGTACTCAGCCAAATAATGTAATTGTTAGTACAAAATTCGTCTATTGTCGTAAACGGGGAAAACTTACAATCAGTAACTTAATAATAATAATTTAGTAATTTTGTTATAGTATACTCTTAGAAATATTATTTCAAAATTTCTTTCATAAAATTGTGATTCGAAAACATTGTCTATGACAAGGAGCCGACCAGAGTTCTGGGTCACAAATTTGGTTAAAACTCCTAGAGTAGAGTTTAATCGCGCCTTAAAGTTATCATGTCCCAAAAAGTGGCTATAGTTACAATTGGTTCGATCTACCACTATTTTTTGTAGTTTATGTCACTAATGCCATTATTTTCATGAAAATCAAAATCAGCAGCAAGATCCTAAACAAAAGAACACTCAGCAGAGAGATCCTAAACAAAAGAACACTCAGCACCAAAATCCCAAAGAAAATGATAATGATTGTCAGCAACAAAATATCGAGAAAAACAACCCTCTAAAGCGGAATATTGAACGGCAGAATATTCAGCACCCAAGCAGCAGCGGTACACAGCGAAATAATGTAATTGTTAGTACAAAATTCGTCTATTATCGTAAACGGGGAAAACTTACAATCAGTAACTGGCAGTAGTGAATTTTGTTAAAGTATAGTCTTAAAAATATTATTTCAAAATTTCTTTTATAAAATTGTGATTCGAAAACATTGTCTATGACAAGGAGCCGACCAGAGTTCTGGGTCACAAATTTGGTTAAAACTCCTAGAGTAGAGTTTATTCGCGCCTTGAAGTTATCATTTCCCAAAAAGTGGCTATAGTTACAATTGGTTTGATTTACCACTATTTTTCGTATTTTATGTCACTAATGCTATTATTTTCATAAAAATCAAAATCAGCAGCAAGATCTTAAACAAAAGAACACTCAGCACCAAAATCCCAAAAAAAAAGATAATGATTGTCAGCAACAAAATATCGAGAAAAGCAACCCTCTGAAGCGGAATATTGAACGGCAGAATATTCAGCACCCAAGTAGCAGCGGTACACAGCGAAATAATATAATTGTGAGTACAAAATTCGTCTATTGTCGTAAACGGGGAAAACTTACAATCAATAACTGGCAGTAGTGAATTTTGTTATAGTATACTCTTAGAAATTTTATTTCAAAATTTATTTCATAAAATTATGATTCGAAAACATTGTCTATGACTAGGGCTGCCACCTCTCCGGGTTTGACCCGGAGACTCCGGGTTTTGGCTACTTTACTCCGGACTCCGGGTTAAAAACTAAATCTCCGGGTGAAACGTATGACCCATTGAAGTTTTGAGTTTTATAGCCGCTGTTAACGCCGGTAAGTCGCAAAACATGATTTGCACTGTTAACAGTAATAACAGTTAACATTTTCGCCACTGACGCGGCACAGGCGTAGCGCTTGGGTATCAGACTTCCTACCCTTACGGAAATAAACCCCTCAAAATATTACTCTCAACTGAGCCCTCAACTTTCAGTGTGATTTTATACCCCCAACTTGGGGGTTAACCCTGAATTGAGGGGTACCTTCAACTTGAGGAACGAACGTCAAATGGGGGTCCCTTCAACTTCAGGGTTTTTAAAATGACTTTTTGAAGTGACTTTTGAAGTGACCCGCCACTCATCACTGTTGACCCCTAACTATTCACGGTCATCCCTCAATTTTCAGAATTGTCCCGGAACGTCTCAGGGTTATCCCTCAATTGTTGGAGGTTGTCCCTTAATTTTTTAGGGATTTCCTCAATTCTTGGTGGTTTTCCCTCAATTTTCAATATTGACCCCCATTTGCAGGGTGGATCTATCAACTTTTCAGAGTTGACCCTTTAATTGATGGTTCATCCATAGGAATTGAAGGTATTACCCTGAAGATTGGAGGTTAAACCCTGAAATTTCGGGCTTTCACCCCCAGAATAGAGGGTGAAACCCCTTGAAAATTGAAGGTTCACCCTCAAACTTGAAGGGTTTTTTCCGTAAGGGTAGTCATACCGATATTCCTTCATTACGAGGTTATTCCATATAACTAATAAAAAAGGTGATGTAATACTTGTATAAAAATCTAGGGTTGCGTTCGGATAAAAAGCGCTAAAATTTGTGTATTCCTCGTTCTGCCCCCCCCCCCCCCCCCAACCCCCACCCCCATCTCCGGGTCAGTAGTTGGCCTGAGGTGGCAACCCTATCTATGACAAGGAGCCGACCAGAGTTCTGCACTGTTAAAAAAATTTATTTGAAAGAAAAAAAAAATTATTTGACGCAAGTAAATTAATTATTTGTATATAATCTAATAATTCGCCATTAGGATGAAGTAAATATTTTTTTGATAGAAATGTCATTGTTTAATAAAAGCAAACATGAAATCATTTCAAACGATCCAAGTTACTATACCGGAATGTACGGGTTACTAAAACATCAAATCGATTTACTTCAATCAAATAAATGAAAATTGCAATAAAACTTCCGTTTGTTCGGAGAAATCGTGTATTCGAACGAAGTAACTGTAATTAGTATCAATGAATTGGATTATTTCAACCAAATAACTGCTACCAAAAAAATTGACTTACTGGGCGCAACGTCTACTTTTATTCAATGCAAAAAATAATCGATTCGTCTCAAATAAATAGCACTCAAGTAATTTGGTTTATTAGAATACATCAAATTTTTTTTACAGTGTGGGTCACAAATTTGGTTAAAACTCCCAGAGTATAGTTTATTCGCGCCTTGAAGTTATCATTTCCCAAGAAGTGGCTATAGTTACAATTGGTTTGATCTACCACTATTTTTCGTAGTTTATGTCACTAATACCATTATTTTCATAAGTCTGTATGTATATCAGGCGCTAGAAGTCCTGATCAATTTTTCTGTCTGTAGGACGACGATAGTGACTCTGACCAACTGGAAAGGTTTCAATTACGGCCGTCGACACCAAACAATTCAGCTTCAAAATCACGCTTCACTACATCATCCAACGAAAGCGTATATCGCAAACGTGTGAAGCGTGGACAACAGAATTATGTTGCAAACCTTTTAGATACCGTTGGTTTTGGCCGTGCTTTAAAGAGTGAATATGCTCGAACATCCGAATTATCTGATTCATCAACCTTGCTTCTTTGTGAGATTATCGTTGGAGACTTGATTGGAGATTGTGAGGCTAGAGTTACGCCTGCAGATTTTTCCGATATAGCTGACGAAATATTAAACACTTTTCCGAAAGAAGAAAAGGATACTTATTTCATTGCTCCGATTTATAAAGGCCAGTCTGAGCAAAATGTATCAAAACGTGCGCGTGGACGCCTGCCTGATATGTTCCACAATAAACTTCAATTATTTCGAAAAATGTCAGGATATACTAAGCGTAGCACATCTAAAAAGCTATCTCAGCAAGAACCTGTTGTAACTGATGACGTGAACGAAAGCCTTCAGTGGCTAGCACATAACAAAGATTTCAACGAAATTGAATCTCATTGGCGCAAGACATCCAAAAGACGACACTACTTATTACAACAGTCCGATGATGCGAAAGTTTCTAATTATTTGAAAAAGTATTCAGTATTGCTTGATCCACAGCGAGGACATATGCTCGTCGACATCAACTTCAATGAGCTTCATGGCACGGCACTACGTATATATGCTAACTGGAACTCATTTATAGGAAAACTCATTGAAATTACGGCTACAAGAAAGCTCAGCGGTATTGTGAAGCAGTACCAGTCTTGGCTTCACGACGATGATACTTCTCAACGTAAGTGTTCACAGTGTCGATCAATGGTAATCACTTGGAACTCGTGATTGATGTCATATTTTAAATTGATCGCATGAAATTTGTTTTATTCCTATCCAGATGCCAAAGAGTTTATTCAGATACGACTGTTATCACTCTTGGTAGCACCACGCGCATCAATATCTATAAAGAATCGTAAGGTCTGGAAACCATCAGCCGAAGAAAGCCAAGATGGTATGGCTGTTTACGTGAAGGTACATTTTTTATTCTGGTCGATATAGCATATAGGCGACATAAGCATTTTTTCAAACCTACCTCTCTTCATGTAATTTGTGTTGAAATCATGTTTTTCCCTTTCTTTGACCGTTCACTTACAATCATACCTGCGGGGTTCGGATATTTTTATCTTTTCAATTCAGATAGTTTGTGTTAAACTGATTTTGAAAACAAAGGTTCTTTCTCTTTTTATTCCGTATATCAGTCGTGTAGTTAAAGTCATCTTTAAAAAAAATCTTGATGAATTGATCAATATTTGTAAATTTATTATATATGCTTTTGATTAATAGGAATTCGGAGATATTGAACAAACGCATCGCACCAAAGTAGAGAAAATGCACAATTTTGGATTGGAGGTGCAACCATACATAATTGGTGTCGCAGCCACAGTAGATACTGTAGACGGGTTCTACGTCGTCGTAGACAAAGTGCGTTATCGATTTGAGTCACCCGTAAAAGCTATCGATATATGTTTCAAGATTTTCTTTACTTGGGACCTTAAATTTGGACCAGAATCACAACAGGTGTGGCTTTTGATACAACGCGGCCTTTACCAATTTCACACCGATTTTGATGAAATGAAGCCTCATATTTCAAAACTTCTTCAGAAGCTAGGTTTGTGAGTCTGGAAAGAAGCTCAATATATTTAAATCCATTCTACGAACGTTACTCGTTTATTCCGACCATAAAAATGCAGTATTTCTGCCCATATTGTAACGATAATTGCGCTGAGATGAGTCATTTCTTAGCCCACGTAAAGTTGAAGCACAATCATTCTTGTAATCAAGCTGTTTCATGCAAACAGAATAACTGCTTCAGGACATTTAGTAATTTTTATGGTTTAAAAAAGCATATCAGATTGCAACATGCACCGGTATTTGATTATTCTGTCAATGGTAACGATCAAGCTCGAGAAATACGTGGTAATAATCACAATAACCTCACTGAAAGTAATGACAATGATGATATCGCGGATGATGAAACAGGTTTCGCTGATCAAGGTCTTCCGACTGTTGATAGCGAAATAGTATATTATGCAACAAGTGCGTAAAATGCGATTTTACGCACGAGTCGTGATCGCTGCGCACGAGGGCCGGCAAAGCCGGCCCGAGTGTCGCACCGATCACACGAGTGCGCAAATCGTACGCACGCGTTGCATACGCTATTTTTTGCAATAGTGTGCGCAAAATTCGGCACAAATGTGCATAATATTATGCATTTATTCAGATTCTACAACGAGACAGTGCATATCGAAATCGAAAAAGATAGTAAGGCGTAGAAAAGCGAGTTCAGGCATCCTCAAACAAAATACTCGACCCTGAATAAAAACTTTCAATTAGTTCATAGTCAACAACGAAATGTAAATTGCCACGCACGCTGAAACGGTGTTGCATGCGAAAGGTGTTTGCTAACGTCCAGCGGGGGTCCAGGGGCGCAGCCCCTGGTGGGGTCCAGGGGCGAAGCCCCGGTAGGGGGTTCGGGGGGCAAAGCCCCCCGAGTACCGAAAAAATGAATTTAATCTGATACAATAAGAATAGTCAACGTGTGAAGAATAAAATCCAAAGAAAAAAACCAATCTTGTGCACCCGGTTAGGAAAAATATATCAAGAAATACATACAAATAATACATGAATAAATTAATAAAATGAATTGAAAAAAACAGATGAAGATATCAAATTGAAAAGAAGAACAGATGCTCAAATGAATGAAAAATACACGTTGATTCAAACTAAATGTTTTTTATTAGCGTTGTCAACTGATGGAAAAAGTTTTTTTCATTGAAAAATGACCGACATAAATGATTTATCGTCCAAGAATGAGTGATTTTAGAAATTTTCAATTTTACGGACATACGTCCGTGAAAACTTATTTTCCGGACCTACGCTCGTGATTAGGTCGATTCTATTGTTTATTTTCGTTACAGCTATGGTGACAGTGTCGTACCGTATCGAAAAGTATCATTTTACGCATCGAAAACAGCAAGAGACACTGTATCGAAATGTTTCATTTTACGCACTGAAAACAGTGCGTAAAATCGAATTTTACGCACACTATTGCAAAAAAATATCTTATGTACTTAGCGTCGAAGAACTGAAACGTGCTGTGCAGGGTTCCGCAGGCTGCTTCCCCTGGCGGCTTTTGGTTTGCGTAGAATATACGCCGTATATACCGGGTAAATACGGTATGAGTATGATGACGGTAGCACGACCGCATCTAAACGTTGTTGTACCGAATAAAGACAGTAGATTTGCGCCCAAAATAAACAAAGTTTGTACCGTATATATACGTGATTATACGATATGAAAACCGTATGTGCTTCAGTTGAAGTACGGATAGAGTACGTATAAAGTATGGATGGAAAGGGTATAAGGTCAGCAACCACGACGTATATAATACCACATTTATACGGTATGTATCGAGTCAAATTTTGTCGTCCATTAAACGTCACTTATGAATCACACACTTCCGCATAGTTATTTGAATTCTTATTGAATGCTGAATGCGAATGACCGTGTTGGGCCGAATTTAATTGTAATATATCACCTGTATATGTATTACGTATGGATATCGCTATGCAGCGAATAAAATACATATTTCGCTGAAATTTCAATATGTCCCTTTTACTAATATGAGAATATAGCGACGCCTCAGCGAAAAAACATATATCGAATTTAATTCTAAAATTATAGTGTCTCGTCCGATAATAGTATATTATGTGGCATGCCCGTAAACCAAGTGTTTTTCGGCGAGAATAATGATTTCAGGACGAGCTAAAGGCGAGCCGAAGGCGAGCCGTAAGCGAGTTCTGAAATCATTATTCGAGTCAAAAACGGTTTACGGGTGCGCCCCATACTGTATTTTTTTCGAAATAGGCATGAAAAGTCACTTTGACGCCTGTTGAGATTCACTAGACGAAGAGTCAGGTTATGGTGCGATCTGTCGCGCACTTCGAACCGCGCATCGAAACTGCCGTATAAAGACTTTATATGGCAGCTTTGGAATGCGCACTTCGAACTGCGCATCCACACTGCCGTATAAAGACTTTATAGGGCAGTTCTGAAACCAACCGTATAAAGTGACACTTTGTGGATCGAAAACAGGCGTCAAAAAGTGACTTTTCAATGCCTATGCCGAAAAAAGATATATGGAACAGCATGATTTTTTAATAAAACTCTATGTATGTTCTTTCACTGAGGCGTCGCTATTAATACCTATGCTGAAATTTAAGATAAGTTTTTTTTTCATCGCGGTACGGTTCGTTCTCAATGCGGTATGATTATGGTGTGAATGCGGTATGGATACGATACAATGAAGTACTGATACCGTATGACCGCGGTATAGATATCGTATCTTCACGTATATTTTGGAGGGACCACAAAAGGTCGCATATTGTATAGGCGGATGGATGGTATGTACACGGTGTTCAACCCGTATGTTGAGAGTCTTAAGTACCCATACATACGGTATAAACTTTGTTCATTTTCGGCGCAAATCTACCGTATTTACTCCATGTTTATACGTATTACAACGGTAATAAAACGATGAACAGACGATATATCTACGGTATATCAAGCGTGTCACAGAAGCCGCCAGGGTCGTCGCAAAACTATATTCTAACCCCAATTTAACGAGGGCAATGATACAGGAGATTGTTGAAAACACCTCAGAGTTGTTTGGGGAGTGTGGTGTTGATTCATTCAAACAAATATTACAGAATAAAAGTATTAATGATCCTGATCTTAACGAAATACTTGACCTAATAGCTAGCCCTTTCATTGGATTAGATAACGAATATAAGAGACAGAAGTATTTTAGTGAATCCGGATTTTTAATTAAACCTATTCTTTTTACTATACAGCCGGTATTAACTAAACGACGACGCGAAAATCGCGATATACTCGACGTGAAAAACGCGATGGGCCAATTTATACCCATGGGAGCAGTATTGAAATGCTTTTTGATTCGATGGATGAAGACGGGTTGCTTAAACTTGAAAGATTAATTGCCGATCATAATGTACAGTACCAGGAAGTTTGCAATCAAAATTTAAAACCTAAGTTCCACTTCTTACTCCACTATCCTCGAATTATCAGACGTGTTGGCCCGCTTTGGCCTCTGTCTTGTATGCGTTACGAAGCGAGACACAAAGACTTGAAAGATCAGGCGCACGTTGTCCGATCGCGAGTAAACATATGCTACAGTTTGGCTCTGCGAAATCAGTTAATTTTCAGTAAAAGATTAAATGCTCAACGAGGTTTCGAAAATCGTACACGATTTGGTCCCTGTAAAATGATTTATTTGTTTGAATTAACTGAATATGAAAGCTTTAGAGAAGTTGTACCACAAAATTTACGGACAATGAGATTCAATATGCCTACGTGGGCAGAGATCAATGGTATTAAATACATGAAAAATATGATTCTTGAATTTGATAACCATTCACATGAATTTTCAAAACTCCAGTATATTGTTTTACAGGAAAGTAATATCATATTTTTGATAAATAAATTAGAAACTGTAACATTTGATAAACACTATCACGCATTCAATGTTACGCCAACGTCAGAATGGAATATGGTTAGTTATGACAATCTCACAAATAAAAAACCAAAAGATCTGTATTTCATTACCAATCGAGAATATGTTCTTCGCTAGTGATCTATATCGGACCTTCAACCTTATAGTGAAAATTTATAAGCTTACAAGACCCATCTCTTCACAATTCGTATTGTACAGCTTTTCATTGGCCGGACCTGTTTTGGCCATTTCAATAATCGAGAATCGATTTTTTTTTTTTCAATTACCTCGCAAGTGATGGAAAATAAATATATTGAGTGACTTCCTGAATTTGCGTTGAACAATACCTTTTATAAGTAATTTAGTTATATATTGTTACGTTTCGGTTCTTGAGCGTTACCTCAGGTAACGCGAACCGAGTGTAATTGTGAGTTCTTTGCTCGATTTTATATGTTCTAGACCTTTATATCAATAATTTAATGTTCCCTATTACGGACTTGAGTCGCCGAGCAATTAAAGCCGCCTCCCCACAGACCTGAACACGTAAACGCGCTAAGGCTGCACTTTACCCACCTAACCTTTTGATTTTAGTTATGATAAAGTTAGTTTATCCCCAAATTCTCCAAACAATAAAACCTGCTGTGCCAGACCTGAGTGTGTCAGAGACTCACTAAGGCTGTATCTAGCGTTGGTTGGTTATACGGATGAAGAAGAACCTGGAAATGGCGGATAAGGGATCTGCATAGATTAACTTACTTTTAGATAATCAAGAAATTCAATTTATTTTTATTTTAACTTAAACTTGCGGTTGCAACCAATACTTATCCTATATTTACAATGTTGCCTTATTTTCCTATAGTTTCAAATAACGTGCTATGTCGATTATATCTTTGATAATTTTGATAAACGAAGTTATTTAATATTTGACTTTGTTTGCTTTTATTTTATTTCTAATAACTTGTCTAAATAGAATATCTTTTTCTATGTTAATTTCTTTTATGATATTTTAGAATCTATTGATTTTCGGTTGACTTGCGAATAGAAGAAATTAGAATTTTATTAAAGTGAAGCTACTAGTACGCAAGGCGCTGTGCCTATTGCGACTGATGAGTAAGAGTGTTGCGAGTCAACCCGGTGCTATACCGTAAAATTGCTGCTGCTGAGAGCTGTGTCTCGACTTATATACTCGCTGTGACGTCATGCGACTTGTCGCTCTCATCGAACCTTCTAGATAGTTCGACGTTCGCAACGGCTGATGTTTGAATTGCTAACGGTCAGGCCTATGTTGTCTGATCCGTTACATTGCCCCCTTCGATCATCTGATGGTCGGATGATCTCAGATGATACGTCTCGGCTGATGATCGACTCTGATGCTGGATGCGGTCTTTTGATGAACGTGATGATTTTTGGTTTACCCCCTCTTCAAACCAAGTGGATCCGTGGGATCCATGAGGAAGGGTATCTCCACGGTATCGTTGATCGAGGACCGATGGAGTTTACTGCGATTGTCAGCTGATGATCTTATTGCTGACTTTGCCCTTTGTTCCTGTCGTCGCCGTAAAGTCATTTCTTCTCCCTCGTCATCGGATAAATCTAACGTCCCAAAATTCCGGAGCATATTTATCAAATCCTCCGGCTTACGGTTCTTTCGCCGATCGTAGTCCGCAATGCGGTTTCGTTTTGCGCCGGTTTTCGAGACGGAGTCAGTGACAGTGTGAACAGTTGTTGGTCCATTTTCCGCTGCGGTCGTTGAAACATCAACCGACCTGTCAGTGATACGAGCTATTTTAAATCTTCGGACTTCTGGCTGACTAAGTTCCAGCGCCTCAATCTTCCTGATGGTAGGTGGATTCTTATTTTTCTCTTTGGTTTCTGATGTTAATTTTCTTTCTTTTAGTCCTTTAATTTCAGATAGCTTTAAACGTGGAATGCAGATCTTCAATATCAGGTTGTTGTTCTGATCTGCCATAATTGGTGGCAGTAGTAGGTGACAGCCATGGCGAGTCATAACAAATGACGTCACCCGGCAGGAGTGGGGATTTGGCGCCAGTGAGAGAGACGACAGATAGTCTGATCCAAGATGGCTACTTTTTTTCAAAATCCAAGATGGTGGTCGCTTTTCCAAAATCCAATATGGCGACTGTTTCGACTTTTTTTTCAAAATCCAAGATGGCTACTATTTTTCAAAATCCAATATGGCTACTTTTTTCAAAATCAAATATGGCTACTTTTTCAAAATCAAACATGGCTATTTTTTTTTCAATCAGATATACTGAGACACCAGACAAAGACGATGGTTCTGAAATAATAAATTCTTATCCTATATACTAGCTGAAATTAATAAAGCATGACAGGGTATATGCAAGGATCGACACAAATTATTTTTCAAATATTCGTTTATTCGATATTACTCTTAAGATAGGTTTTACAATCATCTTTTTTTTTTTTTCATTTGATCGATATTACTATTAGGACTAGTTTTACAGTAGGTACAACAGAGCGCGATCGTAAGACCTGATCAGATCCCAATTAGAGGTCATCCGAGACCTACAGAACCGATGAACGAAACCGCGGTCTTCCTCTTAATACCGCTACAATCCTCCTGACGCTATCTTGACACATTCATGAATGAATGCCCCAGGATAGCGTCGGGAGAATCATACCGACATTGAGAGGAAAACCGCAGCCCAATTCATTGATTCTGTAGATCGTGATAACCTCTAATTGGGATCTAATTCGGTCTCATATTAAGACTAGTTTTCACATTCATCCCTTATATCGAACAGGCTAAACTACAGAACTCGCATCATCGTCCATTCGCAATCACATGACTAGAGCGAATCCTCACATCGGGTATACGAAACGTATCGAAACGATGAGCCAATCAGCCTTCCTCCGCGTCAACCCGGTACAAGTGTCCTGACGCTATCTCGACATATTCATGAATGAATACCCCAGGATGGTGTCAGGACACTTGTACCGGGTTGACGCGGAGGAGGAGAGCCGGAAGTTTCATCGTCTCGATACATTGCGAATGACTGATGTTTGGACTTGCTCAAGTCTCGTGATTCGAATCATGCGGAGATGAAACCCCTGCAGGGTCAAAGCGGTCTGACAATTTCTCTCTCTCTCTCTCTCTCTCTCTCTCACATACCCACTTATCAATTAGACAGCGCCGACATTATGCCGGCAACGATACACTTCACTTATCAATTATAACGCTCTGACATATGTCGGCTATGATGTAATGTAGAAACAAACGGGTCAACTCGTGGAATACAACATTTAAATGGATACGGCAGAATTCCACATCCAGCAAGTCCCTGTGGAGTGTATCCTTCGCTGCATCGGCCTCCTCGCACACAATGACACCGATCTGCTGCAGAGTCGGGGTCTTCATCTTTCTGGATCGCACGATGGTGGCAAAGTGACGAACCAGCAACTCCTTGCACTTGTTGACATCGTCTACCAGCTGCTCCAGTTGAATGATATACTCGTCTATACAGCAGGCGATATGCCGCAGACCGTCAAACGTAACCTTCTGCATTACAATTACTGGTGAATAGGTCTTTCGTTTCTTCCATCCAGGTTCACCAGTGTTATCACCCTCCTCCTCCTCCCCGTACCCCTGCTGACTTTCGGCACCGTCAGGATTGCTCGCATAGAATGCAACTACTTTCGAACCGTGAGCCGATGTTAAACGCAAGGCACACCCTCCGGCTAGCGAGATGGTATCGCTCAGCAACGAACTCAGACTACCGGCGGGACGCTCGCTTTTTTCGAAATACTTTTCGATATCCTCGAGCTTTCCGGCCAGATCTTCCCATGCTTCGGCGCTGAGGGATACCCCGCTCGAGTAGTTATTTACGAATTTCACCACAGGCTCGAAATCCCCATCCAAGCGGAGACGAAGACCAATGTTCACTTTTTTCGACCACGAACCGTTGAGTCCGTACGTCCTCGACAGTACCAGGTTACGCTCGGATTTCTTCAATGCTATGTCAAAAGTTTTAGACAATCGACTACACCCCTCTTTCAACGATCCTTTTTTCGGTGTGGCCATAGCTCTCGACTTCTCTGTTGCAACTGAACGCTCCGCATCTGCACCGAGACCGAGCTGTCTCACCGTTTTGCACACCTCAGCAAAAACTTGTAATAACGCACGATGGTGGGAGGCAGCTTCGCGAAAATTGAAATCCTATACCGGTCATCCGATGAGTACTGTGCGGGGTATGAGAGGTAGAGGGGGAGTCGTGATTTGCTCCATAAAACACGTACTCCGACTCGCAACAGACATCCTTGTCTTTTAGGTATCGGTAACTCGGACTTCCATAATTATGAAAATGATAATGTGCTCCGAGAGCGATCCGCATCGTTTTTCATAGCGGTCATCCGATGAGTACTGTGCGGGGTATGAGAGGTAGAGGGGCGAGTCGTGATTTCCTCCATAAAACACGTACTCCGACTCGCAACAGCCATCCCTGTCTTTTAGGTATCGGTAACTCGGACTTCCATAATTATGAAAATGATAATGTGGTCCGAGAGCGATCCGCATCGTTTTTCATAACGGTCATCCGATGAGTACTGTGCGGGGTATGAGAGGTAGAGGGGAGTCGTGACTTCCCCCGTAAAACACGTACTCCGACTCGCAACAGCCATCCTTATCTTTTAGGTATAGGTAACTCGGACTTCTATAATACAGAAACTGATAATGTACTCCGAGAGCGATCCGCGTCGCTTTCCGTAAGACGCTGATACAGCATCACGCGGTTCCAGGCGCCAACGATGGACGCTAGATATTCGCGACACACACACATTTTTATAACTACCCCACCAAGTGAAATCTACAAATGAATAGAGACTTGCATAACAAAGAAGCAGACCAACAGGTACGGAGGTATAACACAGAAGATCAAGAAATGGATCGGTATGTCTGTACGATTCTCTCTCGTTTAACGCTCTAATTTGAAGGGGGTTCTGAGCAAAAGAATGTGTGCTTAACCATTTCAGATGGATGCCGGACGAATTGCGCGTCGCGCACATCGGTTGCGCCTCAGGGCGGAATTACGAGATCGCTTCCTCGCAAACGCGCGGTTTTTACTTCAATTTTTACGGACCCACCACGCGGAAGAGGGTGTCGTGACTCAAACATACAACGCGCACTATAAGATCGTCGAACAACTTAACAGGGAGTGGAAACTGAATGATCTGTTCGTTGCCAGGGTGAATGCATGCCTCGCCGAAAGAGGTGCGCTACGACAACAGCTACAACAACAACAACCACAACAACAACAACAACAACAACTGCAAAACGCAGAAATCTCCTCGACTCTTGAGGAATCAGCGGCGGCGGAGGAGGAGGAGGAGGAGGACGACAACGACGAAGAAACTATTAACAACGAGGAAGACGCAGAATCAATCCCAAACGAAACAGAGGAGGAAGACGACGACGACGAAGAAACCATTAACAACGACAAAGACGCAGAATCAATCCCCTCGCCACCCGCTTCACCTTACTCTCCAACCGCTTCACCTTACTCACCTTCGCCACCACCCTCACCTTCGCCACCAGCCTCACCTTCGTCACCACCCTCACCTTCGCCACCAGCCTCACCTTCGCCACCAGCCTCACCCTCGCCACCTGCTTCACCATCACCACCCGCTTCACCCTCATCACCACCCCGACCGCCCTCCCCATTGTTCCGAATTCATCGTCGCTGAATCATATTATCATATTACATAAATATATCTTTTCAGAAAAAAAACAACACCGATTTGAGAAAAAATGTATTGAATAAATTGTTTTTGTGAACACCAATATACTCGAAACAGTTATTTGTTATCCCGAACCATCCTCGTATATATTCATATAAATATATATTTCACCACGTATGGCGGTAGGCAGGGGTGCTATGATATATATATATATATATATATATATATATATATACTAGTTATTTGTTATCTCGAATTAGCATATAATTTCACAACGTCTGTGTCTCACACACGGGAGGTAGGGGGATTAGGATCCGGTATAGGTGTGTCGTATCCTGAATGTAGGAAATCATAATAAAAATTATTACATATACCAATTTATCACCTAAATTTAAGAAAATAAATGTAGGAAATATATCGTTTTTTAGAAAAACAATACCAATTTAACACTTAAATTTAAGAAAATAAATATATCGTTTTTACGCATATACTCGAAACAGTTATTTGCTAGCCCGAACTATCCTCGTATATATATATATATATATATATATATATATATATTCCCACACGTATGACTGTAGGGTGGAGGGGGTCTATGATTCGTTCACGAGACGTTAAGATGCGGTACATAGGTGTTATATCTTAAGCGTGGGGGGGAATATAAATACTAGTTATTTGTTATCTCGAACCAGCATATAATCTCACAACGTCTGTGTCCCACACACACGGGAGGCAGGGGTATTAGGATCAGGGTATAGGTGTGTCGTATCCTGAATGTAGGAAATCATGATAAAATTTTATGAAAACCACACTACCCATCCCACCACAAATTTCCACAGTGTGTCACACACACACACACGTACGTCGGGAGGGGGGTATGATTCCCACACTAGACGGATCTGGTATTAGATCTATAAATTCTGTTGCATCCGTGCAGTTTGGTCAGTTTGATGACAAACAGCTTAAAAATGCAATCCAATAATTTTCAAGACGAGCTAACGGGTGTGAACAGGGTGATCTATCGTAACAGCGTGGTTCGAAATGTGGTACGCGACGTGTTGCGTTACGCCAGGAGTTCCACTCCCCAAACAGTGCGAGACTTCGACGAAAATTGGTGGCTCGAGCTGGTGGACCTACCGGCACCCGCGCTGCTCCACCGATTGAGGGGACTTTTATGGTGCTGCTGCATTCGCGATATCGGTCGCATGTACGAAATGAGGTTGTTTGAGGCTTCTTGGGAGTGTATGAAGACGGCTGTCGACGTGTTGTGGGAGCGCGGTAGTCAGTCAGCCCCTTGGGTCTCCAAGATGACACGAGCGTACATGACTCACGAGGGTAAGTAATAACTCTGTTCTACGGGTGTTTTACCAACGTATCGCTTCATAGTTTTTTCCGCAACAGCCAACTCGACCGACGAACCCGATACAGATTGGCTAAACGAAAAGGAGGAGAAGGTCGACGAGGAGGATAAACTCTTGTACGATGCTGCGGCTCGCTACGAGCTTATGGCGCGGGAGGAGGCGGACGAAGAGTGCGAGTTGATAAGGGCGGCCGAAGCTATCGAAAATGCCGAACCAGATAACACGACCGCATCGCCACCGTCTCCCGATGACCAGGCCGAAAATGCACCTCCTGCCGAGGCCGAAAATACGGTTGCCGGCACACCACCACCGTCTCCTGAAAAATCGTCGACAGACGATGAGATGGAGGTGGAGATCTCTGAGGATTCCTCCGGTGAGTACGCGCTAGTCCGCATTCTCCTTTTTTTCTGATTTTCAAGACACCTCGTGTAACCGAGACTTTAACTCTTGGCTGTCAGAGCGGCGCCGCGCTGTCTACGCTGCGTTGAAACGAGCCGGAGGAGGAGTCAACGAAGGGGCCAGTATATCAGGCATACAGCGGGGCGGTGGAAAGAGAGAGAGACTCGCCAGTACAGCTGTAGAGGATCATATCGCACGTCCTCCGGGTGTCAGATTTGTGATTGTGGACGAGAGTCGTAAATATTATCGTAGATTTGCCATCACAGGGACCGTCTTGACGTTAAAAATTATCACACCGCCGGAAACCGTCGATCCTGTGACCTGGCTCGAAGAAGCCATCAGGGATATTCATAATTACGCCACGACCCCTGCCCCGGACTCTGTCGATGATCCCGCGAACGATTATATAGGGTTCGGGTTAGACACACCCTCGTTTGCTCTGGGAATGGCCGGTTTGTCGTTTAGGCCGGTCCGGGACTCTCGCTACGAGGATCTCTGGCGGCTCGTTTTCAGTCTCTCCCAAAGCGCATCCGAATTTTGTGTGGATGACGCGTTGAGAATCACGGTTAATCGGGTCAGCGTACCTGTGGGTCGCGGTCGAAAGAGCAAACCTCTCACGCACGAGGAGGTGAGCAAACGATCGCTTTTCGAGGTCGAACGCGACAATCTTTGTCTACCTCGCGCTATAATTTCTGCTCGTGCCTACCTGAGCAGGGAGGGTATCGGGGGCAACGACGCGGACCCCACACCTCGATGGTCCGACGTACGTCACGCGTAATCGAGACTTCAGAGGGAGGCTGCCGTGGTTTTGTGCAGAGAGGCGCGCGTAGAAGTCCCCCCCAGAGGGGTGCGGTATGCGAGAGATCGTCAGATTTCAAGAATATCTGGCTCCTCTGGGGCTAAGCGTTGTAATATATGATTTTAACACCTTTGGACGCGGGGGTGAGACCATTTACAACGGGGCGCGCGTACTAGCTGAGCAGGGGGGATGCTCCAGAGGCACATTGAACATACTGTACTTTCCTCGGGGTGGTCACTACAAACCAATACTGAATCTAACTGCCGCAGCGGCCAACAGACGCTTCTGCGAGCCCTGCAACATCGCCTATCGAAACACGGGCGATCACAGGTGTTCGAATAGATGCCCCGGGTGCAACGCCGTACCACAATGCGACAGAGCGGGAGTACGGGTGCGATGCGGCGCCTGCGGCCGGTGGTTTTTCGGGGAGGAGTGTCTGCGGAGACATCGGGTCGCGGGATCGTTCGATCCTCGCAGAAGCGTCTGTGACACCCTGCAGATGTGCAGCGGGTGCGGTCTTTTCATCGATCGCGCTAAGGGGGGTCACTCATGCGGCAACCTGTACTGTCACACGTGCGGATCCGTACAGCCGCTCAACCACGAGTGCTACATGCAACCTCTCAAGCCACCAACCGGAAACTCGGAAAACATATTTATATTTTATGACTTTGAAACGCAACAGTGCGCCTCGGTGGCCGGCAGCCGGGATGTCAACCTGCACGTACCAAATCTGTGCGTGGTACAACAGACGTGCACTAGCTGTATACACGAGCCGGATATAAACACACCTTGCCCCGGCTGCGGTCTCGTGCGTGAATTCATATTCCGAGACGACCCGGTTAAACAGTTGGTGGAGTTTGCGACGCGGCCCGTTTGTCGATTCAAAAAGATCTTCTGCATAGCGCATAACGCTGGCGGATTCGATTCCCAATTCATACTGCGTTACCTGGTGGAGAACAACAGAGATCCGCCGCAGGTGATTCTAAACGGCACCAAGATAATACTGATGGAGACGGGTCACACGCGTTTTCTGGACTCTTTGGCCTACATGCCTATGGCTCTAGCGGCGTTGCCCAAGGCATTCGGACTCCCTGTGGAATCGCGCAAGGGTATCTTTCCGCATCTGTTCAACACACCGGAGAATCGGGGTTACATAGGGCCGTTACCAGCCGCGGAATTTTACTCCCCCAACAGCATGAAAACCTCGGACAGGCACGCTTTCTACAAATGGTACGAGGAAGCCACGACCGGGGGCTACGTGTTTGATTTCGATCGGGAGCTTGTGGAATATTGTCGCAGCGACGTAGACATCCTTCGCAGGGCATGCGTCGCGTTTAGAGATATTTTTTTGAACTGTGGCGGTGTTTGCCCGTTCTCGCGAAGCACGACCATAGCATCGGCCTGTTCCGTCGTGTTTCGACAAAATTTCCTCCGACCCCGCAGCATAGGAATACTACCGGTCAGTGGGTACAGGTTGGCCGACAATCAATCGGTGAAAGCGGTGAAATGGCTCGTTTGGGTAGAGAGGTGCCTGGGGACAGAGGTGAGACACGCTGGTCGAGGTCGCGAGTACAGGATCCCCGAGACGAGACGGCTTGTCGACGGGTATTACACAGACGCTGAGGGTGAACGACACGTGCTGGAATTTCACGGTTGCTACTGGCACGGGTGTCGAAGATGCCACACGGTCAATCGCGACAAAGAGTTATCCGGCGGGAATACGATGGATAGACGGTGGGAAGAGACTAGGGCAAAAACGGAACGTATGACAGAGCTTCGTTACAGGGTCACCGAGATGTGGGAGTGCGCGTTCGACGAGATGGTGGAAAACGATCCGGAAATGCGCGACTACGTCGATCAGCATCCGTTGGTCGTATCGCGCGACTCGCTGAATCCTCGAGACGCGTTTTTCGGAGGACGTACGGGGAACACGAAGCGTTATCACGAGGTTGCCCCGGGGGAGGAAATCCGATACGTCGACGTATGCTCTCTGTACCCTTGGGTGTGCAAGACTGGTCGCTACCCTGTCGGTCATCCGCGAGTCTACGTCGGTAGGGAGTGCAGAGCGTTGACCGGGCCGTACAACACAGACATCTTCGGACTCGAGGGTCTCGTGAAATGCGTGATTCTGCCGCCTAGGAATCTTTATCACCCCGTGTTACCGGTCCGGATGCGAGGAAAACTCATGTTTCCCCTGTGTCGCTCCTGCTGCGAGGATTCTCTGCAGATCGATTGTCCGCACGAGTCGGAGGCCGATCGGTGGTTCACAGGTACTTGGGTATCGGCCGAGCTGCAGAAAGCCGTGGCTACGGGCTACAGCGTGATCGATGTATCGGAGATCTGGCAATACGAGAGCACGGTGTACGATCCGGCCAGCGGTCAGGGGGGACTCTTTGCTCCCTACATAGACACTTTCCTGAAAATAAAACAAGAAGCCAGCGGGTGGCCTAGCGAGTGCACCGACGAGGCTTCCCGCGACCGTTATCTCGCGGAGTACGAGCAGGTTGAGGGTATCAGGTTGCAACGGGAGAAGATAACAAAGGCGATCCGGTACGAAGCCACGGTTTCGAGTGGGGGAGCGGGTTCGCATCAGTAAGGCTAAGGGTGCCTTCAAGAAGGGTTACGAGGCCAACTGGACCGAGGAGGTGTTTGAGATTCGACGCGTTCTGCACCGCGCGCCGATCGTCTACCTGTTGGCGGATTTGGAGGGTGAGGAAATAGACGGGCTGTTTTACGAGGCTGAGCTGCAACGTGTGATCAAAGACGATGTTAAGACTGTGGATAAAATAATACGGACGCGGGGAAAGGAGGCCAGTCAGAAGCTGTTTGTCAGCTGGCGCGGTTATCCGGAAAAGTTCAACTCTTGGATCGCTGCGAGCAGCGTGCGAAAACAGGCATGAAGGATCAGTTTTACATCACGCTGCCCAGCAACAGCTCGATGAAATTTTTTCCTCACAACACGACGGCTCGCTACACCACCCAGCTACCGCGCCAGATCGAGCTTGTCGGAGAGTGGGAAGTCGCCCTGGTGGAGATCCAGTACCCGCTGACGCTTCAAAACATAAACGAACCCTACAACGCGGTGGGATTTCACGTGCATCGTTCGGACACACCTGCAGAAAATTTTCACGAAATTTCATCGTTGTCGGGGGAAAAACGAGTGGCGCATGGTCAATTCCTCATCAAGCCTGGTATTTACACAGATATTTGGGAAATTATGCAAGTATTGAACAGCCTCCCGACCATCAAGGAGCATTTGGAGTTTGGACGAGCCGACAGCGCGGACGATCGTTTGAATGTGGTCAGAAAATGCAGCTGCAAGGATGGTCACTACCTCTCGTTTTCCGGTGGTATTCGCCAACAACTTGGATTTCCAAAGCTTACGACCAACATACGCGACAGGGTGGTGGTGGTGGCCAACCATCCTTTGAACCTACCCAGCGGAATACCCTCGCAGATGTTTGTCTACGCGGATCTCGCTGAGCCCAGAATAGTGGGCGATGTCTACGCTCCGCTGTTGCGTATAGTGCAGACTGTTGGCAAAAATTTTCACAACGGTGTCTCGGAAAGCAAATCCCTGGCACCTCCGCACTACGTACCTCTGCTTCTCACCAATTTCCGAACCATTGAAATCGATATAAGGGACTCTCTGGGTAGACCTATGCCATTTACGCGCGGGACATTGACGGCTACGTTGCACTTCAAGAGGTCGCACTGATGGCTCACTACCTTGAACATTACGACAATCAGGTGGGCGGTGGTGGTATAGGCAGAGTTTATTCCGGTGCTCCGCAACAGCGTGGTCACGGAATCGGTAGCTTCCTGGGGGGATTGTTTCGCCGCGTGATACCCATTCTGAAGAGCGGTGCGCGCGTGTTGGGCAAGGAGGCTCTGCGGACCGGTGTGAGTGTCATGGAAGATATGGACAACAACACACCCTTCAAAGAGGCTCTCAAGAAACGCGTCATCGAGTCGGGTCACAATCTGAAGCGAAAAGCTACAGAGAAACTGGGCAATCTGATGAAGGGATCCGGATATAAAGCGTTGCGCGGCGGACCGAGGGGACAGTTGTTGCGGGGTCGCGGTGCAGGATCGATCGGGTCTCGTAGGAAAGCTGTCAAGAAAATCAAACCGAGAAAGAAGAAACCAGGGCTTGCCGGAATTAAGAAGAAAAAGACAACTCCCAAGAAAAAGAAGAAAAGCTGTTGCGGAAGTAAAAGAAGAACTGTAGCTGATATCTTCGAAGCTCGCTAACAACAATAATAATAAACATCGACCATGGCGTACTTGCACACGCACTCCTGCGAGTGTCTGAAATCGGAGCTGGATTTGTTCTCTCTATCACCGACGCAAACCACGATCGAGAGCGGGCAGTGGGTCCACTACAAGCCTGTGTCGTCGCTCACGAATGACTCACCCATAGAGTTTATGGTGCCCGGCCTCAGCGACGAGTATCTCGACCTCTCCCACACTATGCTCAGCCTGCGTGTGAGTCTACAACCGCTCAGCGGGGAGCAGCCGGCAAAGGGGGCTGCAAAGGCCGTCGTGGCCCCTGTAAACAACCTGCTACACTCTCTGTTCAGCCAGGCCGACGTGTTCTTTAATCAGAAGCTAGTTTCACCGGCTAATAACGCGTACGCTTACCGAGCCTACATAGAGTCGTTGCTGAATTACAATAAGGCTGCGAAGGAATCACACCTAACCACCACCCTGTGGTACGGGGATACAGCGGGGAAGATGGATGAAATCGGATCGACTAACAAGGGGTTTGCCCAGCGCCAAAAATTTCTGAACGGTGAAACCAGTGTGGATTTGATCGGGCATCTTCACTGCGACGTGTTTAATCAGGAGAAGTTTCTGCTAAACGGTGTCGAGTTACGAGTACGGCTCGTGCGCTCGCGGGACGCCTTCTGCCTCATGGAGAGCACCAACACACACGGCATACACATACTAGAGGCCTCGCTGCTCGTGCGACGCGTAACGATAAACCCCGGCGTCCTACTGGCTCACGCTAGAGCTCTGGGTAAAGGTACGGCAAAGTATCCTCTTACCAGAGTGGAGGTGAAGGCTATGACTATTCACAGCGGTGTGCAGGGTGATACGTTGGACAATGTATTTCTGGGTCAGCTGCCGAAAAGAATGATAGTGGGCTTTGTCGATAACAAGGCCTTCAACGGTGATAAAACCTACAACCCCTTCAACTTTCAACATTTCAACATCAACTTTTTGTCCTTGTACGTGGACGGCTCGCAGATCCCCTCGAAGCCGCTACAACCCGACTTTACGCGAAGCAAGCTCTACGTGGATACCTACCACACCCTTTTCTCCGGAACAGGCATACATTTTCTAAACGATGGGAACGGTATAGGTCGTGAAGATTTCCCCCACGGGTATTGCCTGACGGCTTTCGACCTCACCCCCGATCTGTCGGCAAACAGCGGTACGCACTGGAATTTGGTGAGACACGGCAGCGTTAGAATCGAGGTGCGGTTCGAAGCTGCCCTGGAAAAGACGATAAATTGCATCGTATACGCGGAATTTGACAACGTCTTGGAAATCGACGCAGCACGCCAGGTTATAGTGGACTTTGGAGGATAGACAGCAATGTGAAACCTGAACCACCTCCCCCCACCATTGAAAAAAGAAAAGCCGACGTTGCAGATTGACGGAAGGCAGCTGCGGTCGAACGACACACGCAGTATCCAGTTTGCCGCATACCCGCGAACACGTCTATAGCAATATGGTGGACTACGTGGTCGATATGCAGGGTTTTCGGGATGCTCAGAACGGTTTCGCCATCAAGGAGGTTTCCGTGCTAGCTTTGAATCACGAGTACATAGGGCACTGGGTAGCCACACCACCCTGCGCCTTCACCGATCTCCCAGCGAACATTTGTACTCAGAACAACTATCTTACGCGCAGCCACCACGGTATAGAGTGGTTCGACGGTGATATTCAATACAAACAAATCTACAGAAAACTGCGCGCCGTGGCACGTTCAGCCAGCATGATTTATACGCGCGGTGCGGAAAAAGCGAAATTGTTGCGGCGCGTTATGTCGCGTCAGGTGACGAATCTAGAGGACGAGGACTGCCCGGCATTTGGAAAGCTGCCGCCATCGGATACGTACTGCATGCATCACGCTCTGTGCAACCCCGGAGAGTTTGTCTGTTCGCTAAATCGTGTGGCTGTACTGAAATCTTGGCTGCTGGAGAGAAAAACGGTTGACGAGGTGGACGATAGCGCGTTTTCTACAGCCGAATCCGAAACGTGTAATGAACGGTCTGGAGCTGAGGAGGGTTTTGGCTTTGATACCAGCAAATACGTGCGGGGTGTACCCGGCTGATCGTATTCCTTTGCGGTGGTCCCGCCCCGCTGCCCTTATCGCAAACACCGATGACCACACACAGCCCGGAAGTCACTGGGTCGCTTTCTACAGCGACGAGTCCGGCAACGGGGTCTACTTTGACAGCTACGGAGTTGCGCCTTTCATCCCACACCACGTGCGTCGTCTGCGGAGAAACTGTCCTCGCTACCGGTACAACACGCGCCAGCTCCAGAGTATCTTTTCCGACGTGTGTGGTCAGTTTTGTGTTATGTTTCTCTATTATATGCATTTTGGTTACACGCTTGATGCTTTTGTCGATATTTTTACGGATGATTATGTAAAAAATGATTCGATGGCCGCGTCGTTTTACAATTGCGTGGCCAAAAAAATGAAGAGTTGCGACAAACTCGACGCCTCTTGTCTATCTTGTGTACAGATATGTTTAAGGAAACATTGTTAATTATAAGCTAGTTTCAAGCAATATGGAATAAAACGAAAATTTTGTAACGAAATAACGTGTGTTGTTCATTGCGAGCGCATCCCACCAGTATTTCAGCAACCTCAGCAGTTTTGGAGATAGGAGAAATATAACAAGGCTGGTCACTTGATACTCGTTTGTACCTACTGTGAAACCAGTCTTAAGAGTAACATCGAATAAACGAATATTTGAAAAATAATTTGTCTCGATCCTTGCTTATACCCTGTCATGCTTTATTAATTTCAGCTAGTATATAGGATAAGAATTTATTATTTCAGAACCATCGTCTTTGTCTGGTGTCTTAGTATATTTGATTTGAAAAAAAAGTAGCCATATTTGATTTTGAAAAAAAGTAGCCATATTAGATTTTGAAAAATAGTAGCCATCTTGGATTTTGAAAAAAAAGTCGAAACAGTCGCCATATTGGATATTGGAAAAACGACCGCCATCTTGGATTTTGAAAAAAGTAGCCATCTTGGATTTTGGAAAAAAAAGTCGAAACAGTCGCCATATTGGATTTTAGAAAAACGACCACCATCTTGGATTTTGAAAAAAAGTAGCCATCTTGGTTTGTATGGGCGGCGCCATCTTGGATCAGACTATCTGTCGTCTCTCTTTCACTGGCGCCAAATCCCCACTCCTGCCGGGTGACGTCATTTGTTATGACTCGCCATGGCTGTCACCTACTACTGGTGGCTCTACCTTGGTCCCCCGCACATCTACCGTTGGATCTACGCTGGTGGTCGGCGCATTCGTAATTGCATCCACCGGCTCAATGGTAGCTGGTCGGCTAGGTTGCGCCAAATTTCGCCGGCGATTCAAACGTGATGGATCCATGAGGTAGGCTGCAGTTTGATATCCTCTCCCAATCACATATCTACCAGATCCTGGCTTGAATTTCCGTGAACTCACTATGACTTTATCCTTTTCAGATACACGATAGTCATCGTCAACGGCTTGGGTTTGGGTACCCTTATCTTGTACACTGACGTATCCGTACCCGAACATGATAAGCGAATGTGATGACTCATACTCGACCTCGAGCTTTTATATCGTCCTCTTCGTCTCATCTAACCAAGGTACGTTAGCAATTCAAACACAACCGTTGCAAACGATGACAGTCAGCTCCCCTAGGTGCTAAACTTCGTTAAATTTTCAAATTTCAGGTAGCACATAGTGCTTCAGCATGTTTGTATGAAATCGACCTCGCTCTTTTCGCGTGTTTATATTTTCTAGAATAAATGTAGCTTCGCCAATTCGGTTACGGATACGGTAAGGTCCCTCATATAACGCTAGAAATTTTCCCATTGTTTTATTTTTTGAATCAGAAACGTTTAAAGCTCTTACCAAAACCAAATCATTTACGTTAAATTCCGTCATTTTATGACTTTCATTGAACCTCCTGGCTCTGCTACTTCCATTCTTCCTAATATTATTCTTAACTAAGCTTAATTTTAATTCTAGTGGTATATCTTCTTTATCTATTTTGAAACATTTTTTCCAGAAACGAGTAGGCGGTTCACCGAGCTGGATTTCGCACGGGCAAAATCCAGTCGACTCATGGTACACCTGGTTCACGCAGCTTTCGATAACTTTTAACCAGTCAATCCAGGAGGTATGTTTTCCTGTCAAGAAAGTTCTAAAAAACCTTCCCAATTCACGATTTACTCTTTCGACCATATTTCCTTGTGGATGTCTAATTGATGAGAATATAGGTGTTATGTTTTCCTCTTTCAGTTTCTTTAACCATAGCGCTGACGTGAACTGTGTTCCATGGTCGAACTGGATCTTGCTCGGCTTCCCAAGCTCCGGTATGTATTTCTCAAAGATGCATCGGATTGTGGAGCGCGCGTCTGCAGTTTTCAACGGATACAAACGCACAAACTTGCTGAAAGTGTCAATGGTCGCTAACAACCATTTGTAATTCCCTTTACTCGCGGGTAACGGGCCTAAAAAGTCAATAGAAACCAATTCCCCGACCTCACTCGGTGTGATGTTCTGCATCCGAGCGTAGCTGTATCGATTAGGTACTTTACATAGCTGACATCGCTAGCAGCTAGCTAGAATTCGTCGAATGCACCGCGCGAATTTCGGAAAGTAGAAGTTTTCATTCAACAATTTGTAACATTTTCTAGCCCCAACATGTCCGTATGCCTCATGTGTCTCGGTTATTAATTCTTTTATCAAACCCGACGGAAGATAAGCTCTCTTGGAGCCCCCTGGTTCCACGTGGTACCAAATCCCTTGTTCCAATTTTAATCGTTTTTTATTCCTTGTCAAATCCTCATCGACGAGGAGTTTAATATGCGGATCATCAGCTTGAAGCTGTCCGAAAATTTTCAATTTATTTTCTAATTGTTGATTTATATTTCTTGCTAACGACGCAATTATTTGCAGTTTGTTTATTTTCGGCATTTCGTTGATCTTGCCAGGTGGATATCGGCTAGGCGTGTCTGCCACGATATTGTCCTTGCCTTTAACGTACTCAATCTCGAAATCGTAGGTTTGAACAAACAAGATCCAACGCGCCAACCTTGAACTGACTAACTTGCATGTCGTCATGAATGTAAGCGCATGATGGTCGGTCCGAATTGTTAACTGAGCACCGATAATAAATGTCCGGAACTTCTCCAGCGCAAAGACTATCGCCAAAAGCTCTTTTTCCGATGTAAAATAGTTAAGCTCCGCCCCCTTGAGCGTACGACTAGCAAAACCTACAATCAATTCCTCGTTTTTGTCGGATAACTGATACAATACGGCACCGATCGCAAAGTTGCTTGCATCACACTGCAGATAATACCGTTTTTTAGGGTTTGGATGATGAATGATTATCTCTTTACAAAATAATTGTTTTACTTTATTGAAATGTGCTATCATGTCTTCGTTCCAATCCCACTTGACATCCTTTCGTACTAGTTTTAGCAATGGAGCTGTCGCATCTGAGTAACGTCTTGCAAATTTGCCGTAATAATTCGTCAGACCTAAAAATCCTTTCAATTGTTTAACGTTCTTTGGATCGGGAAAACTTGTTATTGCTTCTATTTTCTCCGGTTGTGGCAAAATTCCATTCTTGGTAATCCGATGCCCTAAGAAATCAATTTGTTCCCGAAAAAACTTTGATTTATTGAAATTTATGGTCATGTTGTGCTTCCTAAAAACTTTAAATAATAACTCCAGGTGTGCCAAGTGAGACGGGAATGAGTCAGACAGACACAGTATGTCATCAACGAAATTGATGGTAAATTCCTCTGTTTCCTTTAAGACTAAATCAAGAGTGCGGATGAGACTTGCCAAGCTGGTGCTTAAGGAGGTTCGACCGAATCTTATGTAAAAAATAATTTTCAACTTTGAGCTTTGAAATTAGGTATACATATAAATAAATACATAATTTATCATATCCTAAAATTTGAAAATGATTCACCGTTTAGTTATTTAGATATTAAATTTCAAAAATCACATTTTTTCTCTCCTTATACACGGGCTCTTATGGCGGACAAACTTTTGTCGAGACTATTTTTATTTTTTTTAATATGAACCTCCCAACTTCAACAAATAAAAAACTATACACAAGAAACTTGAACTATTGTAGAATATAAGAAAAATTTTAAAATATTACATTACCGATATAATTTCGGAAATATTTAAAGTTGAATTTTATTATTTTAACTCATTTATCGACGGCTATTTACTCGAATAAAGATTTGGCAACGCCGCGTCAACAGCTGAGAAAAAAGAAAAGGATAGAAATATAATTTTAAAAAAATACGAGATAAGAAATTAATTTTTCCATTTTGCTACATTTTTTCTCACAAAATTTCCCTTTATATCTGCAATGCATGTGTATCCAAATGTCTTATACATACTCACATAACAGCGCGCTGTTGCCACATCTTTTCATCAAACCATATGAGTCAAAAATAACGAAGTCATTTCATTACTTTCTTTTATTGAATAAATAACAATTATCAATTTATGAACTAGTTGTATCATTCTAAATGAAAATAATGAATTTTAATAACTAGTAGAAGAATTAAGTAAGCGAAAAAATTCAAACACTACTTTGACTCATTAGTTTCGGTCGAACCTCCTTAAACCGTAGGGTGTCACCGCGAATTGATATGTCTTCCCCTCGTACACACGGTGCTCCCCAAGCAAGGAAAAGTGGACCCAAAATGGATCCAAAATCGGCTAACGCAGAAAGTTTCTATATTTTTTGTAGATTAAAAAAATGTCAAGCTGAAAATCCTAGCTGCTCGGTTTCGCAAGTTATGGCCGTTTTTGTATTCATACCGCGCACGTTCATCAAAAGCAGAGTAGAACACTTTACTACGCCCATGCAATCAACCTCTTGATCCCAATATGAAAACATTAAGTAGGCATTAACGATTTTTCATTGAAAGTCTCGTTTTTTTTTTTCGAAAATTGATTGATACGTTAATTTACGGGCATCTAAATAATGCCGCTTTTCCACTATTCCCGTTTTTGCAGCGTATCTTAATAACAGATTTCCTGATTGAAAATTTCTATAATTTTTAGCGTTCATGATATAATTTTTAAAGCAAGATTGTAGAAACCACTTTTAGCTTGACCCAGGATCAACGACGAGGACGTAGTGATTAACTGATTCCTTCTTTTTTTTTTTTTTTTAATTTTTTTTTTTTTCTAATTTTTTTTCTTCCTAACAGAAGCTTTTTTTATTTATATTTTTTTGTTGCATTATTTTTTTATTTTTATTTTTTTTCATTTTATTATAAAATTCAATAAAGATTAGGATGATTTATTTATATAATAATAAAAACAATTTTTAGTGCTGAAGAGTTTGAGTTAGTTAAAGATGTAGCGATGAAAATTCAACTACTGCTTTCAGTAGATTTGGTAGATAATAGGGGTGTGCGGGTAGACCTTTTTCTCGGGTCGGGTCGAGTCGGGTAATTTTTATTTTTGTCGGGTCGAGTACCCGAAATTTTCGGGTACTCGAATCGACCCGAATACTCGAATGATTTCGAGTACTCGAATGTTTTCGGGTACTCGAATGTTTTCGGGTACTCGAATGTTTTCGGGTACTCGAATGTTTTCGGGTAATCAAATGTTTCAGATTACTTGCATGTTTACCGGCAATTAGCTATAGGATACCCGCCGGGTTTTAGAAAAATGTCTCCATGCATCCATGTCGTTAGGTAATTCAAATTTATTTGAGTATTGGCTATGACTTCCAATTTCAATTTCTATATTATTTATTAATTTAGGCAGTACGGTTAGTAGCTAACAATAAGGACTAAGATGCGGGATGTATTTGAAAAATGCATTGATCTGTCCATGAATTTATTAAATTATATGACTACTTGTCATATAGTTTAATAAATTCATGAACAGATTATTACATTTTTATTTTTTGAATACATTCCGCATCTTAGTCCTTATTGTTAGCTACTAACCGTACTGCCTAAATTAATAAATAATATAGAAATTGAAATTGGAAGTCATAGCCAATACTCAAATAAATTTGAATTACCTAACGACATGGATGCATGGAGACATTTTTCTAAAACCCGGCGGGTATCCTATAGCTAATTGCCGGTAAACATGCAAGTAATCTGAAACATTTGATTACCCGAAAACATTCGAGTACCCGAAAACATTCGAGTACCCGAAAACATTCGAGTACCCGAAAACATTCGAGTACCCGAAAACATTCGAGTACTCGAAATCATTCGAGTATTCGGGTCGATTCGAGTACCCGAAAATTTCGGGTACTCGACCCGACAAAAATAAAAATTACCCGACTCGACCCGACCCGAGAAAAAGGTCTACCCGCACACCCCTATTATCTACCAAATCTACTGAAAGCAGTAGTTGAATTTTCATCGCTACATCTTTAACTAACTCAAACTCTTCAGCACTAAAAATTGTTTTTATTATTATATAAATAAATCATCCTAATCTTTATTGAATTTTATAATAAAATGAAAAAAAATAAAAATAAAAAAATAATGCAACAAAAAAATATAAATAAAAAAAGCTTCTGTTAGGAAGAAAAAAAATTAGAAAAAAAAAAAAATTAAAAAAAAAAAAAAAAGAAGGAATCAGTTAATCACTACGTCCTCGTCGTTGATCCTGGGTCAAGCTAAAAGTGGTTTCTACAATCTTGCTTTAAAAATTATATCATGAACGCTAAAAATTATAGAAATTTTCAATCAGGAAATCTGTTATTAAGATACGCTGCAAAAACGGGAATAGTGGAAAAGCGGCATTATTTAGATGCCCGTAAATTAACGTATCAATCAATTTTCGAAAAAAAAAAACGAGACTTTCAATGAAAAATCGTTAATGCCTACTTAATGTTTTCATATTGGGATCAAGAGGTTGATTGCATGGGCGTAGTAAAGTGTTCTACTCTGCTTTTGATGAACGTGCGCGGTATGAATACAAAAACGGCCATAACTTGCGAAACCGAGCAGCTAGGATTTTCAGCTTGACATTTTTTTAATCTACAAAAAATATAGAAACTTTCTGCGTTAGCCGATTTTGGATCCATTTTGGGTCCACTTTTCCTTGCTTGGGGAGCACCGTGTACATGAACGCAGTATATTTCCGTGAATCCTTATGTAAGGGTACTTGCCAAAAACTCGCAGTTAGATCAAGGCTGGACATAACGGAATTGTTTCTGCACTTTTGAAACAAAACCTCAGTAGATTGCGCACAATCATGGTCAGGTACTATTAGCTTGTTAATGTAACGCGCATCTAATACCAATCGAATGTCGCCTGATTTTTTAGCTACCACCACTATAGGGTTTATATATTCGCTGTATGAGCGCTCAATGATACCAAGATTTAACATTTTATCAATCTCTTCTCTGACTTTATCTCTGTGCATAATCGGCACTGGGTATGATCGTCTTACAAAAGGTCGATCTTCATATATTTTAATCTTATGTTCGTAAATAGTGACTCTACCAGGTATTTTCGAGAAAATGTCGCGATACTTTTTTAACAAGTTTGAAAAGGCGTTAATCTCACAAGCTTCTAGTATCTGACATTCTGATAACTTGCTATTAATCTCGCCATCGGTTAATCCCGGATTATGTCCAGACTGATGACGATTAATTTCTTCGATGTTTGAGATTGTCTCTTGTTCCCAGTTCGCGTTTTTATTCTCATTCGTTCTATTGATTTCAACTTGATCATGTTTTGTATTTATTTGAAATTGTAATTTATTTGAGTCTAAATCTAAGTCGGCTTTCCATTTATGTAAGGTGTCGATCCCTATGATGGCATCTTGCTTTAATCCGTGCACGATGAGAAGACACATCTCATCGGATGATGACCCGATCTTGATTCTGGCTAATATTTGCTCTTTTACCCGAGTAGGTTTGCCCCATAGCACTCCTGATATCTGAAAGTTCACTACAGGAAATTTAGCGCAGTCTGCCAAAGATGTCTTATGTCGATTGTACCAGCTATCCGACACGCACGTTACATGACTACCTGTGTCTATCAGAGCTTTTACTTCGACATTCTCAATGCGCAAGAGAACCTCCGGACATTGTACTAATGGTTGACCTTCTCCTGTATCCTCTTTAAGGGTACCAGTACAGCGACTTTTCGAGAAATGATCATAGTCCGAAATCAATTTATTTCATAACCAAAGTTCATTTCACATCAAAATATTTTTCTTTTTCAAAATCATGTGTCGTAAGGATTTCAGAGCACCGTTGGACCAATTCAGGTCATCTTGGATTCATTTTCTTCAGAAAACAAATCCGCATCAGTTGAATGTAGGAATTTTGAAAATTTTTCATTTTGGCCAAGTTATTTAAGAAATGAGTGATAATAATTTTTGCAAATTTGGTAAATTGCTCATAACTTATGACATAATTTTTTATTTTAAAATTCCTACATTCACATGATGAGGATTTGTTTTCTGAAGAAAATGAATCCAAGATGACCTGAATCGGTCCAACGGTGATCTAAAATCCTTACGACACATGATTTTGAAAAAGAAAAATATTTCGATGTGAAATGAACTTTGGTTATGAAATAAATTGATTTCGGACTATGATAATTTCTCGAAAAGTCGCTGTACTGGTCCCCTTAATAAGATAATTAAACGGGTTCTCGAATAAATTATTTTCTGTGTTGTTTTCATTTAATTCTACCGCCGAAATGCTTTGAATACGCTGTAGGGGAGAGTGGGGCACATTCGGACGTGGGGCACATTCGGACAATCGCGATTGACACAAGACCTACTCGAAGTATTCGCACTGCCTGGATGAAAGTTGTCTTCTTGTAGAGTTCATAACGCACCCTAGAGGTATTACCACTATACACACACTATAAATGCGAGTAATCGCGAATGTCCGAATGTGCCCCACGTCCGAATGTGCCCCACTCTCCCCTACTGGTGTCGGTAAGAATTCTTCTTCCAGTACAGCGCCTTCTAGTTTCCCGCATTAGTTGAACTTGAATCGTTTACCGACTGTCCATTATCCGTATTTACAACGGTCGCTTTTGTTTGTCGATTTGTCCAATTCGACCTATTGTTGTCATGTTCGCTTTGTCCCGGTTGATGTCGCGTTTCATGCTCGTTGTTTGTCGGTTTGAAACTCTGACTAGTCATTTCATTTCGCCATGACACTTGTTTGTCTCTGTTTTCGTTCGGACGGTTGACGGTTTGATATTGTTTGTTCGTGTACGTAGTTTTCGGTCTTGGTGCGTTAGATCTACCACCGAACTGCATTTCGTCTAAAAATTCTAGTAGTGCGTCGATGTCAACTATGTTGCGGCACCTAGCAGCTTCTACTATCGGTTCGTCGAAATGCCGCGTAAGGTTACGAACAATCTCCGTTTCTGACATGCACGGATCTAAACCTACGGCTGATGCGAACTTTCTATTTGCATATTCAGACCACGTTACCCTCGCGTCTGGAATATAATACCCGAATTCAATATCTTTTCTTAATTCCCGTTGTGTTTCGATTCCCCAGTATCTTTTTAGAAATCGTTTTTTGAATTCTTCCCATGAATTGATTACGTCGCGACGCGCGATCCACCAATCCTTCGCATCCAAAGTGAGACTTTGCCCTAACAGTTTTAGATAAATGTCATCGTGCCGAGCATCAATGAAGGTAAAGTACTCCTCAATTTCTTTTATATAATTTGCCGGTCTTTCCCAGCATTTTCCAGAGAATTGCGGCAGTCTAATATGTTTGGAAATTAAGGGGCTATCCCCACCTTTAAATGAGTTAACATTCTAAGAAAGAGATTGATATTTTACAGCGAATTTGAGAGTCTGATCAAATCCAAAAAAATCAAGAAGATTAGGGAGAGTTTGACCCTCATTATCCATACTTAACATTGAATATTATTTTGAGTCTATTAGTAGTTACGCTGAATATAGAAAAATACAAAATTACTCGGTTGTCGCAAAGAATCAGTAGTACCGTTGGATCGATTTTGGAATTTTTGGTCTTCAATTGTTCAGAAGAGATGCCTCTATCATATGAACATAGAACTTTTTGATATGACTATTTTTGGTTGAGATAATAGAAAAAATAGAGAAAAAAAACTGAAGAATTAGAAAAATCTCAGTAAAAACTAAGCGAGTCAGGCAATTTTCGCGATATCAAAAAGTTCTATGTTAATATGATAGAGGCATCTCTTCTCAACAATTGAGGACCAAAAATTCCAGAATCGATCCAACGGTACTACTGATTCTTTGCGACAACCGAGTAATTTTGTATTTATCTATATTCAGCGTAACTACTATTAGACTCAAAGTAATATCCAATGTTAAGTATGGATAATGAGGGTCAAACCCTCCCTCAACTTCATGATTTTTTTGGATTTGATCAGACTCTCAAATTCGCTGTAAAATATCAATCTCTTTCTCAGAATGTTGACCCATTTAAAGGTGGGGATACCCCCTTAAGCTATTGTAGTCACTTCCTTGATATGAATTGTTCGATTTTACTCGTCTAATTTCAGCGTTCACGCTAGTCCGGAAATTATCATGTTTTCTCTCGATTTCTGTCAATTTTTCTACATTTGTTTTTTGATGTTTCTCTATTTTTGTTTCCAAACAATTTAGACCGTCGCCAAACTCTTCTCTTATCGTTTCATGCTCTTTACTATATTGTTTTTGACTTTCTTCTAATTTTTCGTTGAATATTTCGCTATTAATATCTAGTTTCTTATCGAATGCTTCTAATTGTTTTCTATATTTTAATGATTGCTCTTCGAGCCTTTTTCTGAAATTATCCTCGCACGATAATATGTTATCGGTATTTACTGATTTTGATTCGACGATTGTTCTTTCTAATTTAGCATATTTTTCATCTATCTTTTTATGTATTTTTTCCAGTGTTTCCATCACTGAGGACTGTTCGACGACCATCGGCCTTCGACGCTCTGTTTCTTTTTCTTTTTCTGTATCAATAAATGTTTTATCTAAATTTGCTGCGTCTTTATCTTTATTATGCCGTCCTTAATTTCTATCACCTAACCCTAGCTCTGTAGCCGAACTGATGCCAGATCCCTTGTCCGCCATTTGCCTGGTTGTGACACCGGACTTTGACATAATCCGCAAAAGACTTTATTAGCAATGAAGTCAAGTTAAATAGTGCAAAGAAGTTAAGTTAAATTGAATAAATGACTCTAGATGTTTTTTAAGTAAGTTTTTTTATTAAATATTGATTATAAAAGCCCCACGTTGGGCGCCAAATGTTACGTTTCGGTTCTTGAGCGTTTCCTCAGGTAACGCGAACCGAGTGTAATTGTGAGTTCTTTGCTCGATGTTCTAATGTTCTAGACTTTTATATCAATGATTTAATGTTCCCTATTACGGACTTGAGTCGCCGAGCAACTAAAGCCGCCTCCCCACAGACCTGAGCACGTAAACGCGCTAAGGCTGCACTTTGCCCACCTAACCTTTTGATTTTAGTTATGATAAAGTTAGTTTATCCCCAAATTCTCTAAACAATAAAACCTGCTGTGCCAGACCTGAGTGTGTCAGAGACTCACTAAGGCTGTATCTAGCTTTGGTTGGTTATACGGATGAAGAAGAACCTGGAAATGGCGGATAAGGGATCTGCATAGATTTACTTACTTTTAGATAATCAAGAAATTCGATTTATTTATATTTTAACTTATACTTGCGGTTGCAACCAATACCTATCCTATATTTACAATGTTGGCCTTATTTTACTATTGTTTCTAATGACGTGCTATTTCGATATTATATTTGATAATTTGATAAGCGTGACTATTTGATATTTGCCTTTGTTTGATTTTATTTTACTTCTAATAATTTGACTAAATAGAATACCTTTCTCTAGGTTAATTTCTTTTATGATATTTTAGAATCTATTTATTTTCTGTTGAAACTCGCGAATAGAAGAAAGTAGAATTATGTTAAAGTGAAGCTACTAGTACACAAGGCGCTGTGCCTATTGCGACTGATGAGTAAGAGTGTTGCGAGTCGACCCGGCGCTATACCGTAGAATTGCTGCTGCTGAGAGCTGTGTCTCGACTTATATACCCGTTGTGACGTCATGCGACTTGTCGCTCTCATCGAACCTTCTAGATGGTTCGACGTTCGCAACGGTTGATGTTTGAATTGCTAACGGTCAAGCCTAGGTCGTCTGATCCGTTACAATATATCAATATATATGTATATATATATATATATATATTAGGGTGTCCCTTATTTTCATCATTTTCGAAATTTCGGAGCACGCCCCCTAGATCGATTCTTCATTTGAAAATATGAATTTAGGCGCAAAAAAAAATGTTCTATCTTATTATTAACACGTGCGTGCAAGCACGAGATTTTTTAAATGCAATTAACACGGGATATCGCTGGATTCTCAGTGATAATTTCTTTCAACATTACACGTTGAATATTTCCGAGTATAAACTATGGGATGTTGTTGAAGGACGATGCATTTACATGGAAAAATATTTATATCTGACATATGATGGGGTATGACGGTGCAGTCGGGGGCAATATGAACCAACTAACTAAAACACTTCAAATTCTTAAATTTTCTACATATTCGTATATATAGGGGAGAGCGGGGCAAAGAGAAAAAAAAAAAAATTCTTGGAAAATTTTGGATTTTTTTTTTTTTTTTCAATAAAAATTGTTTCCCAAAGAAATTCTTTTTTATTTAAATTTGATTTCGAAAATTTGGCCGAGGTGCCCCTTTTGCCCTGCCCCTCCCTATATATACGAATATGTAGAAAATTCAAGAATTTGAAGCGTTTTCGTTAATTGGTTCATATTGCCCCCGACTGCACCGACATACCCCATCATATGTCAGATATAAATATTTTTCCATGTAAATGCATCGTCCTTCAACAACATCCCATAGTTTATACTCGGAAATATTCAACGTGTAATGTTGAAAGAAATTATCACTGAGAATCTAGCGATATCCCGCGTTAATTGCATTTAAAAAATCTCGTGCTTGCACGCACGTGTTAATAATAAGATAAAACATTTTTTTTTGCGCCTAAATTCATATTTTCAAATGAAGAATCGATCTAGGAGGCGTGCTCGGAAATTTCAAAAAATGATGAAAATAAGGGACACCCTAATATATATATATATACATATATATTGATATATTGTATATATATACAGGGTGTTACAACTAACTATGTCACCCCGACGGGTGGTGATAGGGGGGACCTTAACTAACATTTTCGATATAGGAACCCATGTCCGGAAAGTTGACGTTACCTTGATGAGAGGGATTCAAAATTTTCGGCGAACGCCTGCAACGCTCGCTCACAGGCGCGGCGAAATCCTCGAGGGTTTAGAAATAATCTAAGTCTAATTCAACTATTTATTACAACACAAAGAATCTATCACAGTTTTACAAATATCGCAGAAAATAAGTATATTCGCCGTTTATTCCTACAAAAAACAACTGTCATGCTTATGTTGTTTTGTTTTTATTTGTCGAGTCAAAGAAATGTGATAATGCGACTTGGTTGTTTTTCGTAGAAATGAACGGCGAAAATACTTATTTTCTGTGATACTTGTAAAACTGTGATAGATTCTTTGTGTTGTAATAAATAGTTGAATTAGACTTAGATTATTTCTAAATCCTCGAGGATTTCGCCGCGCCTGTGAGCGAGCGTTGCAGGCGTTCGCCGAAAATTTTGAATCCCTCTCATCAAGGTAACGTCAACTTTCCGGACATGGGTTCCTATATCGAAAATGTTAGTTAAGGTCCCCCCTATCACCACCCGTCGGGGTGACATAGTTAGTTGTAACACCCTGTATATATATATATATATAATGTAACTTTTCGGATAGTGAGCGTCACTGAAGGTGACGCGAACCGGTTGGTTATTGTGTTTCCTTTACTCGATTTATATTTTTATTTGAGACTTCTACTATTAATTGTTAGCCGTGCCTATTACGGACTTGAGCTACCGTGTAGCTGAAGCCGCCTCCCCACAGACCTGAGTACGATAAACGCACTAAGGCTGCACTCTACCCTCTTAACCGTTAAATATTAATTTAATGAAGTTAATTTATTCCCAAATAATAGCTGTGCCAGACCTGGGTAGATCGGAGATCCACCAAGGCTGTATCTAGCTTTCCGTTAAGATTTAAACTATAACCTGGAAATGGCGGAGGAAGGGGTTTGACATCTGATTAACTTGCTTTTTTATATGATCAAAAATCTATTTATTTAATTAACCTAAACTACGGTTGCAACCTTATTTTATATTTACACGTTGCTTAATATTACTTACGTTATTTCTACGTTTAACAATGCTATCGTGATACGATTTTGACAGTTAGCTATTGTGAGTTGAGATTTGAATTTTCTAGCAAAATACAGTTTGTTCTGATATTTTCTTTATGACTTTTTATATGCTGTGATTTATTCTGATTTTCTATAAATTTATGACTTTATTTGAATTGATTGGATTTCTGAAATATTCTCGAATTTATTAAATTATACTAACGGTACATCAGAGCTCTATGCTCGAGATGACCAATAAGTGACTGTGAGTCTATCTGGTATCTACTCTAGAATAGCTAATGAGCTGAGCGGCGCCTCGACTTTTATACCAGTCGTGACGTCACTCGGCTCGTCGCTGCGGTCGATCGTTCTAGACTGTTCTCGACGTTCGCAACGGCTGATGTTTGAATGCTAACGGTCAGGCCTGGGTTGCCTGAATCGTTACATTGGCCCCCTTCGATCATCGGTGTTCGGATGATCTTCAATGAGATGAATGGATGATGATCGATATTTCTTTGCTCTTGGTCCTTTGATGAAGTTGATGCTGATGCTGTTTCGTCTATCCCCTCTTTAATCCTAATGGATCCGTCGGGTCGATTAATGTCGGTATCTCAATGATTTCGCTCACCCTCGGTCTATTGGATTCGATGGCACGCCTGATTGCTGGTGTTTTGCGCTCTGTGACAGCTGATCGACGCCGTTTAATGGTTGCTGTCAGCTGGTCGTCTTCTTCATCCGATAGATCGAGAGTACCGAAGATTCGTAACATTTTAATAAGATCCTCCGGCTTTCGGTCCTTGCGGCGATCGAAATCCGCAACTCGCGGTCGCTTGCAGCCGGTTGTTTTACCGCTGCCACTGCTTGCTGAGTGCGCCAATTGGATTGTGCTGGTGGATGGTGTTGCGGTGTCACTCGATCTCTGGCTTAACCGAGGTATTTTAAAATCCTTCAGCTGTGGATTGTTGCTCGATACCTTTTGGATCTTCGTTATGGTAGGTAAGTTGGATTTACGGTGCACCTCACCTTTATGCTCGCCTTTGCTCTTTGTTATTTCCGTCTTTTTGATGAACGGGATTTTTATTCGTGGTATGCAGATTTTCAGTATTAAGTTGTTATTTATATCTGCAGTGACCGATGATTCTGCGGCTGCTGCAGTTGTGCTCGGACTAGGTACCTTGCTGATGGTCGGCGGAGCGGTAAGTGCATTTTCCGGCTCTGCGATCTCCGTTATCGTAGGATGCGCTACCCTGCGTCGACGCTGCAACCTCGCAGGATCCATCAGGTAAGCTGCTGTCTGATATCCCCTACCAACGACGAATCGTCCCGTTCCCGACTTGAAAACTCCCGAACTTAATAAAACTTTATTATTTTCAGTGATCTGGATGTCATCCCCAACGGTTTGTACTTCTTTGTCTTGGACGCTTACATATCCATAACTTGACATGGTGAACGACTGTGATGACTCATAAGCGACCCCGAGCTTTTATACCATCTTCTTCGTATCATCTGTCCTTGGTATGTTAGCAATTCAAACACAACCGTTGCAAACGATGACAGTCAGTGCCCCTAGTTGCTAATGTCCGTTTATTTTTCAAATATCGGGTAATATGTACCGCTTTAGCATGTTTGTGTGGAATCTACCACGCTCTTTTCGTGTGTTTATGTTTTCTAAAATGAATGTAGCCTCGCCAACACGGTTACAAATTCTGTACGGACCTTCATATAACGCTAGGAATTTGGCCATTATTTTGTTTTTTGTATCAGAGACGTTAAGCGCTCGGACTAATACCAAATCGTTTACTTTAAACTCGGTTAATTTATGATTCGAATTGAACCTGTTGGCTCTGCTATTTCCATTTTTTAGTATATTTTCCCTAACTAAATTTAATTTTAATTCTTGTGTAATGTCGTTTTGATCTATTTTAAACCATTGCTTCCAGAATCTACTGGGTGGCTCGCCGAGTTGGATTTCGCACGGACAAAATCCAGTTGACTCATGGTGCACTTCGTTCACGCAGCTTCCAATAACTTTTAACCATTTAATCCATGAGGTATGTTTGTCGGTAAGGAATGTTCTGAAAAACCTTCCCAATTCTCGATTTACTCTTTCGACCATATTCCCTTGCGGGTGTCTAATCGATGAAAATATAGGAGTGATCCCTTCTTCCTCTAACTTGTTTAACCACTGTGCTGACGTGAACTGTGTTCCATGGTCGAATTGGATTTTGTTCGGCTTACCCAACTCAGGTATGTACTCATCGAAAATGCATCGGATTGTGGAGCGCGCGTCGGCAGTTTTGAGTGGATACAAGCGTACGAATTTGCTGAATGCGTCTATGGTAACTAACAACCATTTATAGTTTCCTTTACTCGAAGGTAACGGGCCTAAGAAGTCAATAGAACCTAGTTCTCCAACTTTGCTGGGTGTTATGTTCTGCATCCGCGCATGGCTGTATAAATTCGGTACTTTACATCGCTGACATCGATCGCAACTTGCTAGAGTTCTTCGAATGCAACGCGCAAATTTCGGGTAGTAAAAATTCTCTTTAAGCATTTTATAGCATTTCCCTGACCCCACATGTCCGTATGCCTCGTCTGTCTCTATAATTAATCCCTTTAATAATCCTTCTGGGAGATAAGCTCTTTTAATGCCCCCTGGTTCAACATGGTACCAAATACCTTGTTCTAATTTTAATCTTTTTTTATTTCTCGTTAAATCCTTTTCTATGAGAGTCCTTATATTCGGATCGTTTGCTTGAAGCATTCCGAAGTTTCTCAAGTTTTCGTTTAAATTTTGCGTTATTTCTTTAGCTAACGGTGCAATTACTTGTAATTTACTAATTTGTGATTTTTCTTTTTCAGGTGGATATCGGCTTAGAGTGTCCGCTACCAGATTATCCTTCCCCTTCACGTATTCGATTTCAAAATCGTACGTCTGAATAAACAATATCCAACGCGCCAAACGTGAACTTACTAACTTGCAGGTCGACAAGAATGTCAGCGCGCGATGATCAGTTCTGATAGTTAACTGTGCTCCGATTATAAATGTCCGGAACTTCTCCAGCGCAAAGACGATCGCCAGCAGCTCTTTCTCAGACGTAAAATAATTTAATTCCGCCCCTTTTAGCGTGCGACTCGCGAAGCCTACAATTAGTTCCTCGTTCGCGTAGTTTAGCTGATACAATACGGCACCGATTGCAAAATTACTAGCATCGCATTGCAGATAATATCTTTTTTCCGGAACTGGATGATGGATGATCATCTCTTTACAGAAAATTTGTTTTACTCGATTGAAATGTGCTATCATTTCTTCGTTTCACTCCCACTTAGCATCCTTTCGCACAAGTCTCAGTAATGGTGCAGTTACATCCGAGTAATATCTCGTGAATTTACTATAGTAGTTCGTCAAACCCAAAAACCCTTTTAATTGTTTAACGTTTTTCGGCTCAGGAAAGTTAGTTATAGCCTCTATTTTCTCTGGCTGCGGTAGGATTCCATTCTTGGTAATCCGATGACCTAAGAAATCAATCTGATCTCGGAAGAATTTTGACTTGTTGAAATTTATAGTCATGTGATGCTTCCTGAAAACTGCGAATAGTGACTCCAGGTGTGCTAAATGAGACTGGAACGAATCAGATAGACACAATATGTCATCAACGAAGTTGATTGTGAAATTTTCTGTTTCTCTTAAGACTAAGTCGAGAGTACGGATTAGACTTGCCGAACTGGTATTTAGACCGTAGGGTGTTACCGCGAATTGATATGTCTTCCCCTCGTACATGAACGCTGTGTATTTTCTGGAATCTTTATGCAATGGTACTTGCCAAAAACTGGCGGTTAGATCAAGACTGGACATGAATGAAGCGTTTCCGCACTTCTGAAATAGCACCTCAGTAGACTGCGCACAGTCGTGATCAGGTACTATCAGCTTGTTGATGTAACGTGCGTCTAACACTAATCTAATGTCGCCTGATTTTTTAGCTACCACCACTATGGGGTTGATATACTCGCTGCATGAGCGCTCAATGATACCAAGATTTAACATTTTATCAATTTCTGCTCTGACTTTATCTCTATGCATAATTGGCACTGGATACGACCGTCTAACGAAAGGTCGATCCTCATAAATTTTTATTTTGTGTTTATAGATCGTGACTCTACCGGGTATTTTCGAGAAGATGTCTCGATACTTTTTTAATAAGGTTGAAAAATCGTTAATCTCACAAGCTTTAAGTACCTGACATTCCGACAATTTGCTGTTAATCTCATCATCGGTTAATCCATGATTATGTCCAGTCTGATGACTATTAACCGACTCAATGTTTGCGATAATCTCATTCTCTATTTTTTCGTCGTTAACGCCGGTCGTTTTACGAATCTCAATTTGATCTGTTTTGTTCTTTATGTGAATTTGTAGTTTATTTAATTTTAAATCTAAATCAGCCTTCCATCTATGTAAAGTATCGATTCCAATGATCATGTCTTGCTTTAGTCCATGTACGACGAGAAAACACACCTCATCGGATGATGACCCTATTTCGATTTTGGCTAAAAATTGTTCTTTTATCCGTGTAGGTTTGCCCCCTAACACTCCCAATACTTGAAAATTTACTACTGGTAATTTTGCGCAGCTCAAAAAAAATGCTTTATGCCGATTGTACCAGCCACCTGATACGCACGTTATGTGGCTACCCGTGTCGATCAGAGCCTTGACTTCGACATCTTCGACGCGCAGGAGAACCTCCGGACATTGTACGGATGCTTGACAATCACCTGTATCCTCCTTTACCAGATAATTAAACGGATTTTCAAATGAATTATTTTGTGTACTTTCTTTATCCGGATTTACCGCCGAAATATTTAAGATACGCTGTACTGGTGTCGGTATCAATTCCTCTTCCAGCACAGCGCCTCCTAGTCTTCCGTATTTACGATATCTGATTCTATTACCGACGGGTTATCTTCTGTGTTTACAACGGTCGCCTTTATGTGACTAGTTGTCCAATTCGACCTATTGTTGACATGTTCGACTTGTCCAGGCTTTTGACGCGTTTCATGATTATCGTTTGCAGGTTTGAAACCTTGGCTTGTCATGTCGTTCCGCCATGACACCTGTTTGTCTCGGTTTTCGGTTGAACGGTTGACGGTTGAATACTGTTTGTTCGTGTACGTCGTTTTTTGTCTAAGCGCGTTTGATCTATCCCCGAACTGCATTTCGTCCAAAAACTCCAACAGTGCGTCGATGTCGCAAATACCGCGGCATTTAGCGGCTTCAACAACCGGCTCGTCAAAGTGCCGTGTAAGATTTCGAACGATCTCTTGTTCGGACATGGCTGGATTTAATCCGACAGCTGATGCGAATTTTCGATTGGCATAATCAGACCACGTTACCCTCGCGTCCGGAATATAATATCCAAACTCGATATCTCTTCGTAATTCCCGTTGTGTTTCTACGCCCCAATATCTGTTCAAAATCGTTTTTTAAACTCTCCCCAGGAACGAATTACGTCGCGACGCGCGATCCACCAATCCTTTGCATCTAATGTGAGACTTTGCCCTAATAGTTTTAAGCAAATATCATCGTGTCCAGCATCTATAAAGGTAAAGTATTCTTCTATTTCTTTTATATAATTTGCTGGTCTTTCCCAACCTTTTCCAGAGAATTGCGGTAGTCTGATGTGTTTGGAAATTAAGTTGTTGTAGTCACAACTTTGATTTGGATTTGTCGATTTCACTTTTCTAATTTCCGCGTTCACGCTTATCTTGAAATTATCATGTTTTTTCTCGATATCTATGATTCTTTCCAAATTTAATTTTTGATTCCTTTCGATCTTACTATCCAAACAATTCAGACTCTCGCCAAACTCTTCTCTTATGCTTCCATGCTCTTCATGGTATTCTTTTTGACATTCTGTTAATTTTTCTTCGAACTTTTCGCTTGTAGCTTCTAATTTTTTATCTAATATCTCTAATTGTTTCTTATATTTTAAAGATTGCTCTTCGAGCCTTTTTCTGAAATTATCTTCGCATGATAATATGTTATCTGTATTTACTGATTTTGATTCGACGATTGTTCTTTCTAATTTAGCATATTTCTCATCTACTTTCTTATGTATTTTTTCCAGCGCTTCCATCACTGAGGATTGGTCGACGATCATCGGTCTTCGACGATCTGTTTCTTTTTCTTTTTCTATATCAATAAAAGTTTTATCTAAAATTGCCGTATCTTTGTCTTTATTATGACGTCCTTGACTCCTATCACCTAACCCTGGCTCTGTAGCCGAACTGATGCCAGATCCCTTGTCCGCCATTTGCCTGGTTGTGACACCGGACTTTGACATAATCCACAATTGACTCTACTAGCAATAATTTTTGATTTTAATTTGATGCAACGAAGTTAAGTTAATAAATAAATGACTCTAGATATTTCAAGCAATTTTTCTAGCTGAAATTTGAATAGAGAAGCCCCACGTTGGGCGCCAAATGTAACTTTTCGGATAGTGAGCGTCACTGAAGGTGACGCGAACCGGTTGGTTATTGTGTTTCCTTTACTCGATTTATATTTTTATTTGAGACTTCTACTATTAATTGTTAGCCGTGCCTATTACGGACTTGAGCTACCGTGTAGCTGAAGCCGCCTCCCCACAGACCTGAGTACGATAAACGCACTAAGGCTGCACTCTACCCTCTTAACCGTTAAATATTAATTTAATGAAGTTAATTTATTCCCAAATAATAGCTGTGCCAGACCTGGGTAGATCGGAGATCCACCAAGGCTGTATCTAGCTTTCCGTTAAGATTTAAACTATAACCTGGAAATGGCGGAGGAAGGGGTTTGACATCTGATTAACTTGCTTTTTTATATGATCAAAAATCTATTCATTTAATTAACCTAAACTACGGTTGCAACCTTATTTTATATTTACACGTTGCTTAATATTACTTACGTTATTTCTACGTTTAACAATGCTATCGTGATACGATTTTGACAGTTAGCTATTGTGAGTTGAGATTTGAATTTTCTAGCAAAATACAGTTTGTTCTGATATTGTCTTTATGACTTTTTATATGCTGTGATTTATTCTGATTTTCTATAAATTTATGACTTTATTTGAATTGATTGGATTTCTGAAATATTCTCGAATTTATTAAATTATACTAACGGTACATCAGAGCTCTATGCTCGAGATGACCAATAAGTGACTGTGAGTCTATCTGGTATCTACCCTAGAATAGCTAATGAGCTGAGCGGCGCCTCGACTTTTATACCAGTCGTGACGTCACTCGGCTCGTCGCTGCGGTCGATCGTTCTAGACTGTTCTCGACGTTCGCAACGGCTGATGTTTGAATGCTAACGGTCAGGCCTGGGTTGCCTGAATCGTTACAATATATATATATAATAGGGTGCTTCAAAAAAATTCTTTAATTTTTTTTTTCAACTCTTACCCTCCCAAATGCTTGAGGTGGATAAGACAAAAGTCCTCGCGAAAGTCGGTCCCTGTAGCTCAACTCTAAGAGGTCGCTATTTTCATTAAATTTCGCCATTCATTTAACATAGGAATTTTCGTTTTTTTATTCAAACTGAAATTACACCTATTCATTTTGATTTTTCAAAAAGATCCATTGTATATTCAGAAAGCTGGTTTTTCAAGCTTTCCAAACCTATATAATAAAAGTCGATTACCTTGATTAGAAGATAAAATAAAGTCATTTAAAATCTAGAAATTTTGTTACTACAGTAAAATCTCTTGATTTTAAATGACTTTATTTAATCTTCTAATCAAGGTAATCGACTTTTATTATATAGGTTTGGAAAGCTTAAAAACCCAACTTTCTGAATATATAATGGATCTTTTTGAAAAATCAAAATAAATAGGTGTAATTTCAGTTTGAATAAAAAAACGAAAATTCCCATGTTAAATGAATGGCGAAATTAAATGAAGATAGCGACCTCTTAGAGTTGAGCTACAGCGACTGACTTTCGCGAGGACTTTTGTCTTATTCACCACCTGCATTTGGGAGGGTGAGTTGAAAAAAAAAAAAATTAAAGAATTTTTTTGAAGCACCCTAATATATATATATATATGTGTGTAATTAAACTTCATTTAATTACCCATTACTTTGGTAATGTGTAATTAAATCGAGTTTAATTACACAGTACCAAAGTAATGTGTAATTAAATGAAGTTTAATTACACATTACAAAAGTAATGTGTAATTAAATAAAGTTTAATTACACATTACCAAAGTAATGTGTAATTAAATCGAGTTTGATTACACATTACTTTGGTAATGGGTAATTAAATAAATTTTAATTACACATTACATTTATATATATATATATATATATATATATATATATATATATATATATATATATAACTCTTAAATTTTAATTACACATTACATTTATATATATATATATATATGTATAAATGTAATGTGTAATTAAAATTTATTTAATCACCCATTACCAAAGTAATGTGTAATTAAACTTCATTTAATTACACATTACCAAAGTAATGTGTAATTAAACTCGATTTAATTACACATTACTTTGGTAATGTGTAATTAAACTTTATTTAATCACACATTACTTTTGTAATGTGTAATTAAACTTCATTTAATTACACATTACTTTGGTACTGTGTAATCAAACTCGATTTAATTACACATTACCAAAGTAATGGGTAAATAAATGAAGTTTAATTACACATCACCAAAGTAATGGGTAATTAAACTCGGTTCAATTACACATTACCAAAGTAATGGGTAATTAAATGAGTAATTCCATTACAAATGTAATTAGTGACTCGCAACACTGATATGCAGTAATCAATTGACTCAAATCTTTGTAACGCTCATCTAATAGTCTTAATCGTTCATTGCAATTATTAAATGTTTTCATTGGACAACATAATTAATTCATTTCAAATGTGATTGATACAATTATCTTGACTACTTTTTTCGATTTGTTGAGCAATCGATGATGCTCTTTCGACTCTTTGATAACCTTGTCTCAGCTGTTCATAAAGTTGTATCGAAAGCGTAACTGAGTTCCGCTAAATACTGAAACTGTGCCCTCAAATATCGGCGTAGTTGGCTCAACAACATACCTTCAGCTACGTGCGGAGGTTCCCTCAACTACGCCGTGGGGTTCGCCGTATCCAACCTCAGGGCGTAGTTGTGTCAACTACGTTTACTTTCTTAACATTATGCCTTTTTCTCAGTGTGCGGCCGCGCATCGCGGTCGCAGTGCAGCGCCCGCCAGCCCACCAATCTACAGATATCTTGCCGGTATTGTAAGGAGACTTGAGTATCCATGTTTTGAGGGATATGAAGGGGTCAGATTATTTTTCACGTGGAGTTGCTGAGGGTCAATAAAGTGTAACTAGTTGATTTCGATATTGTTTCGTTTATTAATCAAACAACAAGTTTTTGTTCGGAATTATTTCATTGCGTTTTTGATTTTTCATTTTGACGTCAAATTTGTAATGTTTATTTCTTTTTTTCAATAATTCCGAACAAAAATTTTTTGTTTGAGCAGTAAACGAAACAAAATCAAAATCGACTGGTTACACTTTATTAATTATTTACCCTTAGCAACTGCACGTGAAAAATAACACCGGTCGACATGATTTTTGACTCTGACTTCTGAATGTCAAATTTTGGTTTCTTCTACGTTACTAATAAAGGGAGAAATAATTTTTTTGATCAAAGTTTGCTTTTGTACCACCACCTGCTACCACGTGCTGCTCGTAAAATCAATCAAAATCTTCAAAACTCATTATCGACGTAAAACAGACAAAAGCAAACTTTAAAAGCCAAGAATGGATATTTTGGTGTTTTTCAATGCCTAGCATCAGAATTTACGCATTAAAACAGAAAGACAGAAAACAAAGTTTTTTTTGTCGACCTGTGTAATCTGACCGCTTCATATTCCTCAAAACATGGATACTCAAGTCTTCTCACAATACCGGCAAGATATCTGTAGATTGGTAGGCTGGCGGGCGCTGCACCGCGACCGAGAGGCGCGAGGCGCGGCCGCATGTGTACTGTTTTGACCGGCTCTACCTCGTTACTCATTGGCCTTAGGCCATATGTGTGTGAGTACTTTTTGGTGCAGAATCTGACACTCTTTCAGATTCTGTAGAAAAAAATATGTCATTCTATTTGAAAAAACCAAGTTGACTTTCACCCGACCTCGGCGGCTCCACTTACGGAAATACTGATACCACCAAGTTTTGTCCCCCTCTGAACCCTGAATATTGTGTACCAAACTTTTTTTTGTATCTTGCTTAGTTTCGGAAATATCGGCCCTGGGCGATTAAGATGAATCACCCTGTATAGAGATGGTTATGACGTTCCCGCAATTTATGGACAAATCAGTGATACAAACAAGTTAGTTCTTTGCCTTTCCGGACAAATTGACAAAGGTCATTATGATATTATAATCATTATAGTCATTATGATATTATGATATTATAAATAGAATGTATGAATTACAAATTTTTTAAAAATAGCAGTAATAGGTTATATTACAAAAACAATAAAACAAGAATAAATGAGAAAAGAAAAGTCAAAAATCTAACAGAATCCGCATTAACAAGGAAGAGAAATACAGATAAAATAATAAACATGAATCAAAATCGATTTCTATTATAAAAAAGAGTAAGGCTGGTGTGCTATATATGTGTGTCACCCTTTTATTCGTGCGCCCATTGGCTGACCATGCGGTCGTCGTTCGTTCGCTCAGGATTCGACTGTCTTTTTCGCCGGGCTGTACGAATTACTTCGTTTCAATGACATTTATGCGGGTTTAACGGGATGTGATAGGCAGAGGTCGATGAAGAAGGGGGTGTTCTTACCAATTTTTTTTGTTTTACTCTGCATATCGCGACGAAGGCACAGAATGGATTTTCGCAGAGGCATTCGACGTATTATATGGTGAAGTATTGCCGTAGACGAATTAACGTATTGAAATCGAAAAATAGTTTGTTTTCGTAAATTACAATCTGTAAAATAGGGTAAAAAAATGGCCGCTCGGGGCTCGACTCTCATATGCTGACCTTATTATTCAAGTTCACGTGGTATGCAGCCCTGACATGTATAGCTGCGTCAATTCTACGACCTCGCACAAAACGAACGATCCGTTTATTTGTGAATATTCCGTGAAAATGGAAGCGTGAGTTGCAATGCTGCATTTCGTCGACTCCAACCGAGTCAAAGCGGTTTTTGACAGTTACATACACTAACGTGTTGGATGCTGACCGGTATGAAGTTCTGTCTCTTTCTTCCCTCGCGCTAACTGTCAAAAAAAGCTTTGACTCGGTTGGAGTCGACAAAATGCAGCATTACAACTCACGCTTCCATTTTCACGGAATATTCACAAATATACGGATCGTTCGCTTTGTGCGAGGTCGTAGAATTGACGCAGCTATACATTTCAGTGCTGCATACCACGTGAACTTGAATAATAAGGTCAGCATATGAGAGTCGAGCCCCGAGCGGCCATTTTTTTACCCTATTTTACAGATTGTAATTTACGAAAACAAACTATTTTTCGATTTCAATACGTTAATTCGTCTACGGCAATACTTCACCATATAATACGTCGAATGCCTCTGCGAAAATCCATTCTGTGCCTTCGTTGCGATATGCAGAGTAAAACAAAAAAAATTGGTAAGAACACCCCCTTCTTCATCGACCTCTGCCTATCACATCCCGTTAACTCCGACGAAAAGTATCGTTCTTGTGTGCGTGCGAAATCTGTTTGATATAAATCCAAGAAGTGTGCGGAAATTGAAGCGGGGGCTCCGGCCGTGAGCATCATTTTGCACCGATTATTTTGGCAATGGTACGTATAACTTTAGAAGTGATTTGAATTTGAAATTCTACTTTTTATGATTCACTTTTGTTTTTGCAGGTTAAACTGCAGTGGTGGGAGAAGAAATTGGGTTGATTTTAGTATCGTGATAAAAAAAAATATATCAAATCTATAACAGGACGTACAATTGTATTTAAAAAAATACAAATAATAAATAAATATAAATCCAAGAAGTGTGCGGGAATTGAAGCGGGGGCTCCGGCCGTGAGCATTATTTTGCACCGATTTTTCTTGGCAATGGTACGTATAACTTTAAAAGTGATTTGAATTTGAAATTCTAATTTTTGTAATTCATTTTTATTTTTGCAGGTTGAACTGCGGTTGTAGGAGAATAAATTGAGTTGATTTTAATATCGTGAAAAAAAAATATATCAAATCTATAACAGGACGTACAATTGTATTTCATTATTGTATTTGTGAAGATTGTATTCTATGGAGGTTAAAAATGAATAATTATTCACCACCTATTAACCCTACAGTGACGAAATTTTGAAAAGATTGATTTTATTGAATCAGTGACGCTGTTGACGAAAGATGAATTAACAAAATAATCAGTATTTCATTGAATCAGTGACGCTGTTGATGAAAGATAAATTGACAAAATAATCAGTATTTTATTGAATCAGTGACGCTGTTAATCAAACAGGAATCGACAAAACAAGCAGTTTTTTTTAACAGCATTCAGTGATCGATTTTCGCATTTTTCTGAAAATGGGACGTCGTAAGCTTACACTGGAAGAAAAAGTTCAGCTAAGAGACGAAAAGTTGAACAGAATACTATAAGCCAGTGCCAATCGCGGCAACAAAAAAGATTGCATCAATCGTTGTTAGAGAATTCAAAAAATGAAGCACATTTACAAAATTCCGGGGAAAACAGTTAATTATGCGGCATGACTCGACATAACATCGAACATAATTCGAACGTACAAAGACCTGTAATACCCGAGAATATTAATCATTTGAATAATGTAACTTGCGGCTCTATCAATGTTGTAGAATCTCATAATAATTTGAACCATGTCCTGGAACATTACATCGGTAAAATGGATGTCCTGTGCAGTGATTGCCACGCACAACACTTCTTCATGGAAAGAGTACAAGGTAAAAGTAATTCTTTCAATGATTGTTGCAGCCATGGCGCAGTCACTCTCGAACCGCTACTTTTTCCTCCAGATTTGGAATTACTCTTCGATGTACGACATGCTAAGTCGAACGTGTTTTTGCAGCGTACACGTATTTATAATAATTTATTTTCTTTTGCTTCTTTTAATGCAAATTTAGTTAATTTCAATAATGCTGGGCGTCCTGGACCGTACGGCTTCAAAATTCAAGGACAAATATACTATCAAATAAACACCTCTTTCAATCCTACAAAAGATGAGAGGCCGTCATATGGCCAGTTATTTGTTATAGATGCGCACGAAGCACTTGAAAAGCGGATGTCTTCCACTGACGTTGATGTTGATCCTGATTTGATCAAATCGATAAATTAATGCGTGAACACAATATTTTCGCCAAATCGTACGAAATGATGGGAAACGAACTAAAAAATCAGCGTGGATCTGACTCTGAATTACAATTAATATTTTCTTTAAAACCAGGTGTAGATAAACGACGCTATAACTTTCAAAGAACAAATGAAGTAGCGGCAATATTTTCTACTACTGCCGATGGAGAAATTCCTGATTCGTATGTTGTAATTCGAAATAAAGAGACGAAGTTATTGCAAATAGTTAGCAGTATGGACCCAAATGTAGAACCATGGGTTTATCCTCTTTTTTATCCATACGGATGTCGTGGTTGGCACAGGGATCTACTTCGTACAAATTCTCAAAAACGTATATCCAGATCAGCTTATGTGAAGTATCGCATAGCCATCCGAAAAGAATTCAATGCATTTCTAAGGGGTGGTCGCTTATTCCAACAATATATAGTAGATTTTTATGTGAAAATAGGAAAAGATAGAATAGATTACTGTAGATCGCATCAGAAAGAATTACGCATTGAATCATACAAGGGACTTTTCGATTATTTGCATAAGGAAGCAGCGGATGGTTCAAACTTACGAATTGGAAAAGTTGTCATTCTTCCATCTACGTTTATAGGATCACCACGCAATATGTTACAAAATTATCATGACGGAATGGCAATAGTACGCCAATATGGAAAACCTGACTTTTTCGTTACTATGACTTGTAACCCGAATTGGATCGAAATTAAAGAAAATTTACTTCCAGGTCAACAGACATCTGATCGACCAGATCTTTGCGCACGGGTATTTAATATGAAGAAAAATGCTTTGATCAAGAAAATTGTTGAAATAGGTTTTTTTGGTCGCGTCGTTGCTCATTTGCACGTGATTGAGTTTCAAAAGCGGGGTTTACCTCACGTCCACTTGTTGATAACATTATGCACGCAAGATAAAATCAGTAATGCCTCAATGGTAGATAAATATATATCAGCAGAGATATCTGACCCAGATACCGATCAAATTTTACATGATATCGTGATGAAAAATATGATTCATGGACCTTGTGCAGACTGGTGCTTAATTGACGGTAAATTTTCAAAAAGGTATTCAAAATTTTTTAATGAAACAACAATAGATGATGATAGTTATCCTCTTTATCGCCGTAGAGATACTGGTAAAACATATAAACGTAATAACACATTCATTGTGGATAATCGAAATGTTGTTCCCTATTGTCCAGAGTTGATAAAAATTTTCAATTGTCATATGGACGTAGAGATTGTATCGAGTGTAAAATCAGTGAAGTATTTACACAAGTATTTGTATAAAGGTCACGATGCTGCATCTGTAGTTATTTGTAATCAAGAAGCAAATGAAAATGATACAATTGATCATGATGAAATAAAACAATATCTTGAAGCACGATACGTAGGCCCGTCAGAAGCAGCTTGGCGTATATTAAGTTAGCCTTTGCACGACAAGAGCCATTGTGTCACTCGTTTGCCTGTACATCTTCCGAATGAACACAATCTAACTATTCATACAGAACCTGACGATACAGAAATAAATAATGCATTAAATCAAGTGACTATGTTGTTAGATTACTTTGCTCTTAATGCTCGAGATTCAGGCGCGGATCTAGACTTTCGATTGGGGGGGGGGGGGGGGGGGGGGGGGGGGGTCACGGTTCCGTCTGGAGTTCAGGCACAAAAACAATGTCAAAACACACCGAAAATTACGAATCGAAATTGGAAATTTTAGTTTTTTTTTCGTTCGCTTAGGACGCAGGGGGGGGGGGGGGGTCATGACCCCCGTGACCCCCCCCCCCCCCCCCCCCCACCACCCTAAATCCGCGCCTGTCGAGATTTATGCCCAGTTGCATAAAGGTGGGTTACCCAAAAATTTCAATAACCTCCGCAGATACTACTCATTCAACCTACATGACTGTCAGAAGTTAACAGCGATTCATGACAGCTGTCAGATGAAAAAACGGTTGAACGGGTAGTATCTGCGAGGTTACCTACGGGGTATTTGAAGGTTCGGGTAACCCACGTTTATGCAACCGTCCATTAGAGGCCAAACAATTTTACTATGTAGAAATACCAACATATTATACCTTCAAGACAGAAAAAATCGATGGTAAAAGAGTCTCCTGATGGGAAAAGCGAAAGAGACGTTTGAACTAGTGCTGGACACAAGACGAGACAGCACGAGACTTTGCAGAGTCTTGTCGTGGTCTCGGAAAAATCTCAATTTTTACGTCTTGTCTTGGTCTTGTCTTGGTGTGTGAAGTTTGGTCTTGGTCTCGGTCTTGGTCTCGAAAAAAACTCGATTTTCAGGTCTTGTCTTGGTCTTGACAGGTTATGCTTGTCTCTTAATGGCCCTAATTATTTGAGTATCACATTATTCCATATAAATTTTCAATTTTTGAAGAAGGTTCAAGTTTGAATTTTGTTATACCCCAGATAACAATCGTGCGACGCACTGAACCATCATAACGTGCGGCTCACGTCGTGCGGGCGAGAACGCGCCATTTTTGCTAGCACGAAGTGACGCCAACACATGTGCGAGCGTAATGAGTCGCATCTAGCCATCACGCGTGCATACAATCACGTGTGTCGCTGTTGTGCGCGGCACCGCGTGCGGGCACCATGATATCAGGCCCGGATTAAGTAGTTGCGATACCTAAGGCTACTCTGCAAAAAGGCCGAATGTATCTAATACAATAGATGAAATTCAAAAAGCGGTGACGGAAAAATAAACCAAATTCAGGCAGCTCTTTATAGACTAAAATTGAAAGTTCGCAGTATAATTCATGAAAAATTACTATATCCCATTTTGAAAAATTGAATTTTGAAAATGAAAGGGCCCAAAATTTCGAGGGCCTAAGGCTATAGCCTTATTAGCCTTATGATTAATCCGAACCTGCATGATGTCAGTGTGCAATCATTCGATATGAGATGATCAATATCATTTTCATCATAAAACAGTTCGTAAGATTTACTCGATGTTTCAGAATTCGTGACAAATATTTTCCAAGATCAAACCTAATTGTCAAGATTAGGAGCAAAATTTGTTAAACCTTTTTTGCAAAATAATGTTTTTCATTCACTTTTTCTCGTATTTTTTTTTTTTTTTTTTTTTTTCATTTGTCACTCCCGCAAAATGCTGAGCGACGCTTTTTTTTTAATATTCGAAACATTCGTTTGATATGTTATAAAAAGTGCTGCGGGATTATTTATTTGATACATTAAAAAAAAAAAAAAAAAAAAAAAAAAACAGTGGCAGAACAAGACTCTGTAAAACTGATAGATGAACAATAAATTGCAAAAACAATTATTCCTGAAAAGCAAATTTCATTACACAAAAAAGTGGCTACAAAAGCCTCCGTTTCTATAATGGGTAGTCGCAATATGTGTATTATTTGAATTTCCGCGGCGAATTGTTGCTATAACCATATCTTGAGAGTTCAATTTGTATTTGGGCAATTCCACCTCGAATCGGCCAATTTTGGGTGCTTTTTGACCTCGTATTTTTTGAATCGACTCAAACTTTTTTTACGTGAAATCTACGACAAAAAAGTAGACCCGTATTTTTTCGTTGGTCCAAAAAGTTTTTTTTACGCTAGTTAAGAATTATCGAATTTTACTGTAAAAGTACAGCGCGAGGGCGGCTTTGAAAAAAAAAAGTGAAAAAAAAACGAAAAAAAAAATTAAATAAAAATTAAAAAATACCATGCTAATTTGAAAAAACCTCTAAATATTTTTTTTATGCTCTTCGATTTAATAAGAATTTTTTTCTCCGAATTTGGCACCGAGTTTTCAGGTGGGAGACGAAAAGAAAAAATGCAAGTTTAAAATGAACCACCCTAATGGATAATTAAATATATTACCGGTTAACATGAAATTATTATCTGAAGGTCTTTGACCATTGTTTGCAACCAGTTCAGACAATACATAATTCTTCCTATTGGCTGGGTGCACGCACATACACTACTTTAAAAATAAGTGTGTATTGTGTATACGTTAAGCATGGAAAAATGATGAGCATGATTTTAGATGGCGCTGACAGTATGCATGAATATGTTACACACTGATAGTTAAATAGTATCAGTATTTTCGTGCACGGAGCCAATAATATCGGTTTTCGTTCTATTCCGTGCTACTCGAAAATGTAATTTAAGAATCTACCTCCAAATTGAGTGCATAATACAATCACGTGATGACTGCACTGTGCCGAACACATATGCAGATCACGACGTGAATGTCATATGCGTCGCATATGAGGACGCATATGTCTGGTGCAGTGAGCTCATGGCGTGAGGGTTGGACATCACAACGTGAGCGCACTGTGTGCGCACTGTGCACGCATTTTACTATCTGGGACGTAACATCTAGTTCCCATTCAATAAAAATGTCACAAAAACCATGTTTTTTTTTTTCAATATTGAAATATTGACTCATCTTGTCGAGACTCTCGACAGTCTCGACGAGACTTCAGGGTAGTCTTGGTATCGTCTCGAATTTTTCCATCGTGATCTTGTCCTAGTCTGGTCTCGATTTTCGAGACGAGACCAAGACAAGACCGAGTCCGTCTTGGTCTTGTGTCCAGCACTAGTTTGAACTGTATTGGTCGATGATGTTGAAGTTTGCATCGTTGGAATGCAACGAAATTCACCGAAAGAAACAGAAGAACAAATAGTGACAACAACGAAAAACAACAATCGATACATCTATTAGCCGTATATGTATAACGGCACCTTGAATAGAAGTTAACTTGATATTAATTAATATCTTCCGAAATGTACAAATTGCATGAAAATTTATTTTTCATCATTCTAACCTCAAAATCGCAACTTCGTCGCGATTTCTCGGCAATCCTGATGAAAAATAATGATCGTTGAGGTTGAACGTAAGCTTAGTTTTTTGGATGTTAATGTGATACGAGACGATTCTAACGGGTTGATCACTAATTGGTACAGAAAACCCACGTTTTCTGGAAGGTTCTTGAATTTTAACTCCATGCACCCTTTATCTCAAAAACGCGGAATGGTGTTTAATCTAGTCGACACACAGTGGGGCCAAATCCCAAAAAGCTGGCCAAAAGTCAGAAAATAAAATTTAATTTCCGTGAATTTTGAGTCATGGGTTAGTTTAAGTAATAGTCAGAAGGTCGAAGTCTCGACCTCAGTGGGGCCGATCCCCTATACCTGCTATTGTAATTCAGTTGAAAGGTAACCCTCAATCCAGCTAGACGTGCCGCGCGAGAACCGGAGTTTCGAGTTCTATGTTCAATGGGACGCCAAATCTTTATATATTGATCGATTTTAAATTTTAAAAATGGAATCGACAGCTGAAAGTAAGTATAATATTATCATGTATTAGTGATTTATTAATAATAGTTCATGTGATAACAATAAACGAAAGTTTTGTACGGAAATAAACGGAAAATTACAACTTAAAATTTCAAACACGTAGAGAAAAGTTCATGAGTTCTGTAGAGTTCTGCGACCGGACCTATTGGATATTGTAGATGGAACTGTTATTAAATGAAAAAAATCAAAATCAGCTGCTTCTAGCTGCTTTTGTATAATTGGCGCGAGTTCTTGCAATGAAAAACATAGTCTTCTGAATTTTGTATATCGAAAGCGCTAAATGTAGAAAAGTAATTCAAATATAAATTGTTGCGATTGGCAATATCTGTTCAGTAGTGTACTAAGGTTTATGTTTTTTCATTATTTTTCATTTATTTATTTATTTATTATTTATTATTTATTATTTATTATTATTCAAATATTTTTTGTTTGCGAAAATTGCTCTGAAATGATCATCAGTTACTTTTCATACTATTTACGCACCATAACTCGTATACACTCGTACTGGTATCGAGATTTTTTTCCAGAAAATTTTCCGAATCGACTGACTGTGAGTCTAATTATTCGTCGGATGACGATGCGTAAACTTTCAAGCAATTTATTGGATAAGAGATTTTCTGTATTCCAATATAATAAATGGATTTATTTTTTACTTTCGACTTTTTACTGCACTTCTATTCCTTCATTTAAGAAAAATGATCAATTTTAGCCTACAGCACTTTCTGTGAAGTGCTAAACTTCTACAAAGTGGTTTCTACTGGATCCGCCTTTTGGTTTATTCAAATTTTGACTTCGGTTTCGTAATCAGCGACCCCGAAAACTCCCGAGTACTGAATTTTACCTGAATTTGAAACGTTTTCGACTTTTGGCCAGCTTTTTGGGATTTGACCCCACTGTGCGACAGAGCCATATCGTTATCTCACTTGAAATTTCATGCTGAGAACCTGAGTGTAGTAAGATCATTGTTACGTGATAACAACTACCCTGACGACTTTTCAGAAAGATTAATTACTAAAAGGTTAAAATATCTTAAATCAAAGAACACTCATACCAATAGCACTAACATTGTTATTACGGTGACTGACCCAGAAGGAAATACCTCTGTCATCATGGTAGTCAACGGTCTATCTGCATCAAAACGTAGGATAGTATCCTTACCTTACATTAAGGACTTCTCAGAGAGACTAGGTTGTTCACTGAGGAAATTTGACTTGACACCTGTGTTTAGTGTTAACAGTAACTTAAGATCAGTGGTTACTAAAGGGAAAGACCGCATTGACGAACATGATAAATGTAATGTAGTATATAAGATTCAGTGTAATGATTGTTCAGCGTCATATGTAGGTGAAACGAAACGTGAGCTTAAGACCAGATTGAAAGAACATAAAGACAATATGAAGAAAAACTCAGAAGCACACTTCGTCGTTTCTGCACACCAAATTGAATTTAACCACACTTTCGACTGGGATAATGCGGTTGTACTTGATAGAGAATCAGTTTGGTCTAAGCGCATCACCTCAGAGATGTTATAGATTAATTTACAGCTTAACAGTCTTAATAAGAAAGAAGACACTAAAAAATGACACTTACCTTACTCTAACATGCTACATAGGTTAAGATCAAAAAGCTGTTCTTAAATGCATTCAATTTCTATAACAGGTGTTTACGTGAAAAAAACGTTGGCCTCAGAGACTACCTCAACATAAACATTCATTGACGTCAGTCATAGGTATTGACGTCAGTCATTGACGTCATTCGTAGAGTGTCAACATTAGACGAGTCTTAGTTAACAACGTATATAAAGTGCGTCGTCACACCACCTTTAGACCGGGAGCCCATAACACTTTTTTTATGTATCATTACCTACCGCTCATATACATCTTAAGTTCCATAAATGTGTATCCCACATCACGAAAATATCATCGCCGAACAAATTCCGTGGTTACAATATGTTTTTCAGGCGCGATCAAATTGTTTAAAAAACTCAGGTTTTGGCATCATTATCTACCGTTCGGCACATGTCGCAAATTACTGTGTTTGAAAAAAAAGTTCGGGCGGACGCCATTGCCGAACGTGTAGGATGGTGATGAAAGCCACTATTACCCTATGCTTTTGTAAAAAAAAATTGTTTAAAAGATTATTATAACCTACTGTTCGGCATTTCGTGAATATCTCTAATTATTCACTAATATTCAAAGCAATACGGTCGCCGAACATTTTGGTTGGCTAGGGACCTAGCTACACCCACGCATTTCCGTTTTTCGGTGTCTATATGTGTGACATCATAGCCTACTGTTCGGCGTTGATTTTATAACATATATGAAATGGAATGGAAGTATAAAATAAATATGCCGAACAAATTAACCGGACATACATTTGTTATAAACAATAAAATACAATTGTTATAAACAAATTATACCTTACCGTTCGGCGATGGTCTTTTATGACTAATTTCATCGTATTCTATTTTACAATGTAACCGCCGAACAAAATGATTGGTTATGTTATCCGTAATTACTGAGGAAAGATTGCATCAATTTTCATTTATTGAATTTAATAAACAGCTAATTATTTATTGTTTAACAGCTTAGGAAAATTACTTTACACATATTTACTTATAAATTAAGGTGTGCCGAACAAGAAAATTCAACCGCCAAACATTCATATCACCCCTTCGTGGTCACACTTCCGATTTCAATCAAGCTAGTCATACCCGGGTAAAATTGCCCTGAGCCATTTTTAAACGGTTGTCGCGTGAAAACTATCAGTCCGATCGGCACCAAAAAAATACTGAAAAATACTTTGAACATTCTAGCAGATGTAGCAAAAGTCGGTATGTCAAAATTGGAATGGCGACATGTTCAAAAGATATCGTAAAGAGGTCAATGCATTTTAGAATTTGATTTTTTTTATTCTACATTTTTTTACGTTTTTTGCGTTCCTTTGGCCACGGACTTACCGGGATTTATCTTCAAAGGTTATGCTCGGGTAATTTGGACCCGTGGTGACCAGGAAGGGTTATTGGGGGGGGGGGGGGGGGGGTCCCTCAACCATACACTAGGTAGATGAATTTTAACAACGGACAAATTAGTCGACACCATATGTTATAATATAATTGTATATACGACAAATATCATAAAATGTTATAAAAAAAATGAAGTGTCGAATGAATAGGATGGGTAAGGCATTGACAACAACTAGACGACTGTGCATTAAGCATTACAAAATTTCAAAATACGTTTTATTAATGAAAAAAACTCATCTTACAGTATAAAAATAATACCCAAATGATGAAACTTACAAAACTATCATTTAGATTAAAAAGGTAATTTATTTAAGTTTCGTCTTCGCTTATATCATATATATATTAGGGTGTGCCAAAAAAAAAAAAAAAAACAATTCCAACGCACATCAACATTCCGGTAGAGCATCTCAAATAGAATATTTCAGCCAAATATGAGCTCTTAATATTGATATTTAGAACTGCCTAACTCAGTTTTCCCATTTTTGATTTGAATAACACGTGAAAAAAAATCGGAAAATTTTCGAATTGTTTTTTTTATTGTAGTTTTTTTTTTTGGACCTGGACACGGAAAACTACGGTCTGGTAGAAAAAAAGAAAAAAAAAAAATAATAATAAAAGTAATAATAATACGCGTCGATCGTAAAGTGAAGAAGAAAGTAGCCAAATGTAAAATAAACCACGGGCCCTGCCCGCCGTTCACTATTGACCCGGCACTGGCACGGACCTAAAGCGAGGCGCTGATTGGCTACTCTTTATCTTCAATAACTTGGACACCGTTGATCGGACGAAGTTTTCGAAAAGGAAATTTCGTCTCAAAATCCAACATGGAATTCACCCATTCCTTCCGGTCCGGGGGTCTTGGGTCACCCTGTATATGGGGCATTCCATGCCAACTCGACCTGCCGCCAACCCTGACCATCTTCGATTTTGCTCTAGAATTAGAATAATGTTGAGGGTGTCGAAAAATGAACTTCCGAATTATTTCAGATTTTTTCGATCACTGGTCTAGAAGTTGCCTTATATTTATACTAATTTATATCTCAACATATTCAAGTCCTACAAAAAAATCAATTGAACAAAAAATCTTTGCAATATTCTTGAATAGAAGAAAACATTTTTTGGTAAATTTTTCAGCTACCAGAAATGCATTTTTTTTTGCGAAAATAGTATAAAATCAAGATTTTGTCGGCGATGGACATGTTCGATTTTCATGAAATTTTATCACAATAGTATATTGTGTAACAAGGGATGAAACAAGGTGAATGCAGGCCAGGGTGAAGTTGTCTGCCCGAAGCCGAAGGCGAGGGCAGACATCACCCGTGCCTGCATTCATGTTTCATCCCGTGTCACACACTATGTTTTCCATGACATTTGCTCTGGAACTTCAACTGTCAATTTCAATAGTCTGAAATCTGCAACAGGGCAGTTATTTCTCTTTGCAATCCCAAGGGATTGTAATAGACCCATTGTGCAATCCCAAGGGAGTGAAAAACACCAATTCACACCGCTGATTCATTGAATTTGCGATTTGACAACTTTTCACGGCATCAGCCTGAAATCAGCCTCTTTCAACTGACAAAACAGGCAACGAAACTTGCAGTTTCAGAGCAGATGTCATGAAAATTCCTTTTCAAATTACGAACATTTTGACAGATTGCGGAAAGTGGGGAGATTTCTAGTTTGGATGCTACAATCGATTGAATGTCGAGGAAACGTGAAATGCGGTAGTAGTAAACTAAACAAACCCAAAAGCACCTCTGGTGCAAAAACCTTCCGCCAAGTACAATAATGATCACTACCCCCAAAAAAATCTACCAATCAAAATTCCTCCTTGACAAAAGTGGTACTATAAAAATGTCTACTTACAAAAGGATTGAAATCAGATACAATTGCCAAGTACATGTCTTTTGTATATTATATTAAACTAGTAAAAAAAAAAAAAAAAATATCCGAAATTAATCCGAAAAAAATAAAAATTTGGAGGTAGTCGTACTTGGCGGGCCAATATTTCATATCAATATAAGATTACTGACATAGTTCAATTGCTGCTTTCTCGCACTTGTCTACAAAAGGCCCGCCATTTTTTTTTTTTTTCACTAGTTTAATATAATATACAAAAGACATGTACTTGGCAATTGTATCTGATTTCAATCCTTTTGTGAGTAGACATTTTTATAGTACCACTTTTGTCAAGGAGGAATTTTGATTGATAGATTTTTTTGGGGGTAGTGATCATTATTGTACTTGGCGGAAGGTTTTTGCACCAGAGGTGCTTTTTGGGTTTGTTTAGTTGACTACTACCGCATTTCACGTTTCCTCGACATTCAATCGATTGTAGCATCCAAACTAGAAATCTCCCCACTTTCCGCAATGTGTCAAAATGTTCGTAATTTGAAAAGGAATTTGTGATAAACATTTCATGAAAATCGAACATGTCCATCGCCGACAAAATATTGATTTTATACTATTTTCGCAAAAAAAAATGCATTTCTGGTAGCTGAAAAATTTACCAAAAAATGTTTTCTTCTATTTAAGAATATTGCAAAGATTTTTTGTTCAATTGATTTTTTTGTAGGACTTGAATATGTTGAGATATAAATTGGTATAAATATAAGGCAACTTCTAGACCAGTGATCGAAAAAATCTGAAATAATTCGGAAGTTCATTTTTCGACACCCTCAACATTATTCTAATTCTAGAGCAAAATCGAAGATGGTCAGGGTTGGCGGCAGGTCGAGTTGGCATGGAATGCCCCATATATAATAATCATTTAAAAAATATTAAGAAAGCTTTCCATTTAATTAATATTATATTAATTAAATGAAGTTCATCTATAAGATGAATCAAAACTTATATGGAAAATTAAAGGAAAGATATCTAACTTATATCTAACTTATATCTAACTTATAAAAATAAGATAATATTTATTAATCATAACTAGCTAATTATTGTGCTCGTTCGCTCGCTTCGCTCGCTCACTCGGTTGGTTGAGCGTTGTTCCTCGCTCGCTACGCTCGCTCGGTTGCCAGTGGTATTCAACACGTTTGGTGAGCATATTGTCGCAATATGCATTTCAGATTGGTTGGGTTAGGCCCCCCTACCTAGTCATCTATTCACTAATGAAATTCTTTCAATCGAAATAGATCAATATTCAATAATTTGTATTACACAAGCTCATAAACAGCCGTTTTATTCAATATTTTCCGATATAGCTGCATACATATGATAATAATAGGATAATAATAATAACAATTCTTTTTATTTCATAAATGAGAATTTGTATCTTTTCATAGGTAGTACATTTTTTTAACGTTAGGACTTCTTCATTTGTACAAAAAAAAATAATTTCATCATACAAGTTGCATATGATTTGGATTCTCAAACCCAATTTTTGCCGCCCCTCTGTAATGCCGCTCTACACTGAAAGAAGATGGCGAGCCTGGCGCTCGCACAGCCTTTTGGAAGCAGCACGGTCACACGCTCACTCTGCGCGCGACAGAGCATCCCACTTTCAGAGCGCCGTCATTTAAGAATACTTATCGTGCCACGATCGTAGCTACTCTGCGCGCGTGGTCATCGCACGGTAGGCAGGCCTATCCCGCTTTCTGCAATCCACGCGTTCTCAGACGGATAGAGCCCTACACTACCATACATGTGAGATCACCTGTAACTCACTCTGAGACGCTCGCCTTCTCGTTCTGCGAGCGTGGGCCGCGCACAACTCTCCGAGTCCAGTCGTCCTACTTCTACGACTGCAAGGCTCTTTCGTGCGAGCGCCAGGCTCTCAATCTCTTTTCAGTGTAGGCCCGGGTCTCTCGGGCCTATAGGTAAATCCGGCGCTGGTAGCGCTCATACCCAGATGAGGTTTTAGCAGCTAGTTTTTGTAGCGCTCATACCCGGACGAGGTTTTAGCAGCTAATTTCTGTAGCGCTCGTACCCAGAGGATATTTTAGCAGCTAATTTTCGTAGCGCTTATGTCCAGATAAACAGGATTAGCAGCTAGTCATGTTCGACATTTCGTTATCATCATTGTTCGTTTGCCACTGAATCGATTGACTTACCCCGCGCGGAAATATATATATATATATATATGCGAAAAATTTATGCGACATATTTGTTTTTTGCGCTAACATATATTTTTATAAGTTTGATATCAAATGTCGGATATATTATGTCAACATAAATGTTGCGGCATGTATGTCGCAACATGTATGCAGCATGTATGTTGACATCTATGTCGCATATATTTTTGGCATATATATATATATATATATATATATATATATATTTCGGTGCGGGACGAGGCACCTAGAACTTCTTTGTAGACAATATTTCTTGTACACGATTGATTATTAGATTTTTCACGATTAACAGTGACAGATTTCTGTGTCAACAACACTTTCAATTTGTGCGACTTATTAAATACGGGTTCGATTTTGTTAGAACCAATCTAGTGCCATTGCATAATCCCCGGGACAAAATCTTTAGAGGATTTCTTTGTAGACAATATTTCTTGTATACACCTTACCATTTGATTTTTCGATCGATTTCTTTGTCAGCAACACTTTCAAATTGTTTTTTGACCTAACTCTGGACAAAGCAACGTAGAGTTGACCATGACTGAACACGGGATTTGGTAAATACACTCCAACGCTATCGAAAGATTGGCCTTGTGACTTATTGACTGTCATCGCAAACCCTAATCTCACTGGAAACTGTCTTCTCACCATCTTGAATGGTACATCCTCTTCGCTCGGTGATAAGTCTATTCGTGGTATCAGTACAGTTTCTCCGGCACAATTTCCGCTTATAATTTCGGTACAGATCAGATACTGATTTAGCTTTTTGACAACCAGTCTAATGCCGTTGCATAGTCCTTGTGAGAGATTTAGGTTACGTAACAGAATAACGATACTTCCTACTTTTAACGTTAAGTTATGAGGTGGAAGACCATTAGGTGTCAATGAATTCATGAATTCGATAGGAAGTATGTTGCTCATATCTGTATTATCCCCATCTTCACCTGTGTCAACACTCAGATATACCACTCCAATTCCTTGGATTTTTGACATTATTTGGGTATTTATGGCAATGACATCGACATTGGTTGGAGCTAATATAACCTTACCATAATTCGAAGGATCTTGTGGATCTGCACTTTCTCCGAATATTTCTCGCACAATATCACCATTCGAACGTATTTCCGTAGGAATGCTTACAACTTCGTTGTTACGTTCAAAAGAATCACAAAAAACATCATTGCCCACTCGCAGAAGCCATTGTTTGAAGTCTATTTGCCCATCGGAGACACGAATGTTGCCCTTCAATGACATGTACATGAATTGATTCCATAAGCTGCTTCTCTTAACGCAGGCTTCTAAAATTTGGGTCCGACTTCCACGTCGCACAACTGGTGAAGTTTGCCGAAAGTCACCAGAGACTATAACTATTTTACCGCCGAATGGTTCGTTACATTCACATATATCTCTCATACGTTCATCAGCCTCCAGTGCATACTTGGAGGCCATTGTTATTTCATGCCAGATTATGACTTTCGCGTTTCGAATGTGCAAACCTTGTCTGGATTTCGGTTTAATATTACACGTTCAGCATTCGTTGAATTGTAACGCTAGTTTAAAAGTTGAATGCGCAGTTCTTCCTCCTTTCAATAAATTCTCTGCGATTCCGGTCCATGCTACAGGCAACACTATCAAGCCCGTACTTTGTAATGTAGTTATAATGGTGTTATGTAGATAATTTTTTCCACTACCACCGGACACCTGGAGATGGTCATCCCCGAGAAAACCGACCTGAGACGCGAGAACCACGAACCGCGTACCGGGAAAAAAAAGAAAAAAAAAAAAAAAAAACTACGAAAACCACGTGGATGGGGACTCCCGGAGGTGGTCATCCTCGAGGAAACTGACCTGGGGCGCGAGAATCACGTGGCGCGACTCCCGGACATCGTAATCCCCCAGGAAAACGACCTGGGGCGCCAGAACCACGTGTCGCGACTCCTGATCATCGTAATCCCCGAGGAAAATGACCTGGAGCGCGAGAATCACGTGTCGCGACTCCTGGGAATCGTTATCCCCGAAGAAGACGACCTGGAGCGCGAGAACCACGTATCGCGACTCCTAGACATCGTAATCCCCGAAGAAAACGACCTGGAGCGCTAGAACCACGTATCGCGACTCCTGGACATCGAAATTCCCGAGGAGAACGACCTGGAAAGTAACGAAGCCTCGGAATTCAAATCAGAGAATATAGTAGCACACATATAACGAATCAAAATTCAAAATAACGAACTAAATTTCAAAAATTTGGGACATCCGAACATCCGTCACGTACTTTAATATATGGATTTCGTTCCTCTTCTTTATTGATGTTGTCGAACCGAAGAATCGTAAACGTAGAACATGTAATCAAGGATAGCGATATTAATTCTTTAACACTGATAATAATCGGAAAAGTAATCGAATTTTCAAAGAAATTTTGTTAATGTCTTACGTTAGCATTTATATACTCAATTTTCATCTGAAATTCCTACAAATTTCGATTGTCCTCAGACTCAATTAATTCTTTTTCGTGAACGTCTCTCCGCGTCAACGCTTCCCGTCGTTCCAATCGTAAGCGCTCACGGGCTTCCTGACGGGCTTCCTCCTCTCTATCATAAGGGAATAAATCGTCGTACAGTTCTGCCTTTTCCGCTCGCAGTTGGGCTTCTCTTTCTGCCGCATACGTCAACGCCTCTAATCTTCGTGCATCTTGCGCTTCCAGCTCGGCTTGTTGTTCTTCATTGCCTCTGTATCTCATATATTTCTTCGCTTGTTAGTTCATCTATTACGTATAATTCAACCCATCTTTAGTGATGCCACGTTCTTCCGTCGTTCGGTTCGGTAATCAAATACACATTGATATCACATACCTGGCCCTATTGGTACTATGTCTGTGTCCAGCCCGGTATCTAGCTCTGCTGGCTGTACCTCGGGCAATTCGGGCCATGACTCTTCTATATCTCCCTCCGTTAGTTCGTCTATTATTATAATTTAACCAATTTTTAGTGATGGCATGTTTTTCCGTTGTTCGGTTCGGTAATTAAAGATAAATTGATATCACATACCTTGTCCTACTGGTTCCATTATCCAACTTACCTAAACGTTAATAAGTTTATAAAATGAAGTTTTGTAATAGTTTCGAATACTAATTTTTTTGGAAATTTATTCACGTAAATTTATTTATCCACGTAAATTTACTCACAGCATGAAATGAAATGAAGAACGCGAAATTTCATCAACTATATTTATTCACAAAAATTCATCAAATATCGATCACATGTCTCGAAATTAAATGAAGAAACAGGGAATGTAAATCGTAACTGTATTCATTGGGAAAATCAATTGTTCCTGTTTCGTTTTGATAAATTTTTGTGACTGACACATTTATTTATTTTATCCTGTTTTTTAAATTCGAATTCTATTCTTCAAAATGCCTCGACGCTCAAACTCATCTAGAAGTCACTCACATGAACGATCGAAATCAAAAAAACCCAAGATTGACGATAATATTCCTTCGCTTTCTACTACGGAATATATTCAAAACATCGAAATCGGAGATAAATTTGCGTAAGCAATAACTTTACTGATATTATTATTATTTCAACGTGAAGTCTCATAATTATATTTGTCATAATTATGTAGAGCTATTATTGGATACGTCGACTCTATTCAGTGCAGTAAAATCAAACGGAAAACTTCGATAAATAAGGCAGAAACCACCAAATCAGAATTGGATTTATTTAAATTCGTCCTGAAGAATAATGACGGTAAAAGAGTATCTTGTTATAAATGAGGCAATCAGGCCCCTCAATTATCAAATGAAATCAAACAAAATCAGGTAAATCATATTAACATCTTTCTTCCGTATCACATTATTTTAAGTGGAATTTTTTTTTTTTTTTTGTTAACTGTACCCCTTGTTTTTAGATTTACCTTCTTCAAAACGTAACCGCTAGTCCCGCCGCATTGTACAACCTTGGCAACGTTAATTTTGAATTACAATTGAAATCTTTCTCGAAAATAAGTTGTTTCGGAGTATTCTACGTACTCCAAAACTCCGATCAAATTAATTCCTGTGATTTTCCTGACATCCCTCACAAAACCGGAATTATAAGTAAGATTATTTTCGATCGACCATTCTCCGAAAACTTGTCCAATAACTTGTTTAATAACCTTAACTGCAGAAATCAGAGGTTATGTCAAAGACGAATTTATTCAGCCGTCCAAAATTCGAACCGACGAATACATTGGTACAGTAACTGACGGCGAATTCAAAATTGAAATTGTCTTATCTAATGTTATCAAACTAAGTCCAATTTCTGCTGGCCGACGAATAGAAATTGTAGGCGATGTTCAACAAAACGGTAGATAATCTTTGACCTAAGTTTTTAATTTAATGATGAAATACAAAATATTCTCAATATTGAAGAAAAATGAAAGAATGAAAGAAGACTGCATCATTATTATTGATTCAATGTTCTCCTTGTGCGTTCTCCTGCGCCTATGCCTCTTCGCAAGAGGCATAGGGGATGACCCCCCTATGCCTCTTGCGAAATTATTACGCGTTTCGAGAATGTTAGCAATATAACAACATAGGATGCCTTTGTTATTGATAATTTTTTATGTTTTAATAATCTGTTAATCCTAATCTTTTGTACCTATGTATAATCATGTGTTAAAAATATATAGTGGATTAGGCTTTCTGAGGAAACCACTTTAAAAAAAACGCGCCGAGTTATCTACTGCAAAGTGGTGTGGAAACGATAATTGTCGCAATAATTGTTATCATCAGGGCCTGGAAGTTGGGACCAACAATCAGACGTCAACAGAGAGCTAAAATGACGCAATAAACACAAGCAAAAAGACGAACGCGAGCAAGTTACGCACATAGATTCATGTCATAGCCTGTAGGTGAAATGTCGGAACCAAAGTGAGGTTGGCTGCAAAACACGTGGATTGAAGCTGTAAACCCTGAAGTTGTCAAAGAGATGATTAAAAATTTTATCCCCGGGGGGGCTGGCACCATCCTTCACTTCGCTTTACCCGAATATATACTTCCGAAATTTTTCATTTCATTTTTGTCATTTCTTCTTCACGTGAGTGAGACTGAAAAAATAGACTAGACTTAGGTAAAAAATAAGATAAAAAACAAGTAAGGAAATGTAAGACAAAAAGTAAGATAAAAATCAAGACAAAAAGTAAAACAAAAATCAAGACAAAAAGTAAGACAAAAATCAAGACAAAAAGTAAGACAAAAATCAAGACAAAAAGTAAGACAAAAATCAAGACAAAAAGTAAGACAAAAATCAAGACAAAAAGTAAGACAAAAATCAAGACAAAAAGTAAGACAAAAATCAAGACAAAAAGTAAGACAAAAATCAAGACAAAAAGTAAGACAAAAATCAAGACAAAAAGTAAGACAAAAATCAAGACAAAAAGTAAGACAAAAATCAAGACAAAAAGTAAGATAAAAATCAAGACAAAAAGTAAGATAAAAATCAAGACAAAAAGTAAGACAAAAATCAAGACAAAAAGTAAGACAAAAATCAAGACAAAAAGTAAGACAAAAATCAAGACAAAAAGTAAGACAAAAATCAAGACAAAAAGTAAAATAAAAATCAAGACAGAAATCAATACAAAAAATAAGATAAAGATCAATACAGAAAATAAGATAAAAATTAAGACAAAAAATGAGACAAATAATAGGATAAAAATCGTGACAGAAAATGATATATTATAATTCAAGTAAGGAAATAAGATAATAAAAATCAAGACAAAAAATAAGATAAAAATCAAGTAAGAAAATAAAAAAAAATAATAATAATAAAAATAATCATCTCGTTGACAACTTCAGGGTTTTCAGCTTCAATCCACGTGTTTTGCAGCCAACCTCACTTTGGTTCCGACATTTCACCTACAGGCTATGACATGAATCTATGCGCGTAACTTGCTCGCGTTCGTCTTTTTGCTCGTGTTTATTGCGTCATTTTAGCTCTCTGTTGACGTCTGATTGTTGGTCCCAACTTCCAGGCCCTGGTTATCATCCTCATTTACATACATCTCTTATTATTTTCAGACCTTTCCCTACTTACTGCTACCCTACCCTTAGCGATTATGTCATCTAAAGACAGGCCCTCAACTTTATGGATAGAAGTATCATCCATCCTAAGGTCGTGTGGAAAAGATACAAATATAGAGATCGATTCGATACGAATACAGACATAGGTTTTCAAATTTTAGATTCATTAAATGATGTATAGTGTTTGAAATTAATAAAATATTAATCAGTATGACATATATTCTTCAAGTGGAATGGTATCTTTATGTTGATATCAGAAATTTATTAATTTAAAAGATTTGTATGAGTGGAAAATATATTTTCATCGATGAAATTCAGATATGGTCATAAATCTTTGTCAGGTGATCTATTAATTGTTAGATTTTATTTATGTTATTGTATTACATAATTCGTTTGCCTTCAGCACATATGATCGTTTTTTAATAAATAAACGTGAGTCTAAAATAGTTAAGAGTTTAATATTGCGACAGTAGTTTTTAATTTCCCATGGTGAGCAGAGCCGTCTTGCATTGCATTAAATGTAGTTTCCTATTGATTCCCTATGGTGAATCGTAATCTGACATTTTGTCAAATGCAAAAGAACTCGTAAGCGTTTCGAGGTAAAAACCGTGAGAACGATTTAATGAATGCGATGTAATCATGCATAGGTGTTACGTAATACTAATGAGATGTGATTACATGCATGCCGCCATCTGTCGGTAACCTGATAGATTCACATGACAGTTATGTATCGGCCGATCACCGATGTCAGTGTTCGCGTAACCACGTAATAAATAAATAACATTTGTTTCATTCAATTCAATTCAGTCGCAGAAGAAGGTTCTCGCCTGATTGCGTAAGTATTGATAATTATCAATTACATTTAATATCAATATGTTTGAAATTAATTCACTGCATTAATTATTTCTCAGTTATTAGAAAATCATCGCTTTGAATATTGAGGGCTTTATTGAAAATGGTATGTTATATGATCTTCAACAATTATCACGACTATTATTTTTCTTCACGCATTCACATATATTTATAAATAATAACATGAATTCGTTTTCACATTTTCATTTGAAGAAGAAGAGGAACAACTCCCACAGCAAGGGCCGCAGCAGTAGCAAGGGCCGCAGCAGCGGCAAGGGCTGCAGCAGCAAGAGCCACAACAACAGCAGCAGCAGGGGCCGCGTCAGCAGCCTGCAGATGGTATGGATTTTAACGTTGCATATCTTTATTGATACAAATTAAATTAGATTCAATTCGTATTTATTTGATTCATAATCCTACTTATCATAATCTTCACTATAAGGACCTCGAAGACACCAACGGGCAGGGCAACAGCGGTGGCAACGGAGGGCCTACTACAGGCAGGCCAACCTAGTTGCGATGTTGTATGCCATGGCCAAGCCCTATAGCCGTGGCCGGGGCCGCGGGCGCGGCACGGCGAATCCCCCCGATCAGTAGTTGATCAATTAATTGTTAGTTATTATGTTATTTTCAATTATGTTAATTAGTTTATTCAGTTATGTTATATTTAATGTTATATTTAATAAAATATATTCAATAATTTCATTTAAATCGTATTGATATTATCTCGAACAAAATAAATTTTAACACATACAATAGCTGTATGACCATTTGTTTAGTACTTTCATTCCATTACCAACAAAGTCATGTTTTATACATCGCATTACTTATTTATAGTTTTTCATTACATACTTTGCCTCATTGCTTCCATCATCCAAATCATTCAAATTCTCAATAAATACTAATTTTTTTGAAATTTGTTCACGTAAATTTACTTATTACAAAAGTCCAAATCTCCGACAAAATGTAGATCATTTAAATAACAGATGTAATAATTCTTATTATCGTCATTGATATATATATTAGGGTGATTTTTTTTTTCGACAATTTTTTTTTTTTTTCAATCCTCACGTGAAATTTGGTTGAAAAGGTGGAAAAAAAAAATTCCCTGGAAGTTGCAGCTCTTAATATTAACTTTAAGTACTTTCCCAAAGCGTGCGAAGATTTTACATTTAAAATACACGTAAATCGAGATTGTTTTTTTTTTTCAAATTTCTATAACTCAGCCGCATTTCAAGCTATTACATTGGTCTTGATCTTGATTTACTCAGAATAAAATACTCCACAAAAGTTCCCAATGCGGCCAAAGTGTAACTTGTACTGGTGAGTTGATACGGGTCGCTGAAGTTGATTTTTACCCAAAATTCTCGGTTACCAGTACAAGTTACACTTTGGCCGGCATGGGCACTTTTGTAGAGTATTTTATTCTGAGTAAATCAAGATCAAGACCAATGTAATTTTAAATGGAAAATCTTTGCACGCTTTGGGAAAGTACTTAACATTAATATTAAGAGCTGTAACTTTCAGGAAGTTTATTTTTCGACGTTTTCAACCAAATTTCACGTGAGCACTAAAAAAAAAAAAAAAAACTAGTCGTTTTAAAAAAATCACCCTAATATATATATATTAGTATTTCCGGACTTTTCCCTATTTACTGCTACCTTAATCCTGGTGATTGAGTGATCTAAAGACAGGCCCATAACTTGTGGGGAAGTATTTACTTAATAGTTACCGAACATTTAGAAGTCTACTTTTAGAGGTTCGAGTTAAAAAGTGTAGCTTTGAAAAGGGTAGACTTGTGCAATTTAAATTATTGATCTTTTATCCTCAGCGTGGATAGAATTATTTATTTAATAGTAGGGTACATTTTAAGGTAATGTGGAAAATTAATACGAATAATACGAATGGATTTTGTAAATGATGTATAATAATCAATATTAATATATTATCAATCTTTTATTTTTTATGTGGAAGGAATATTCTTCGTTTTGCCAATTCTTGAACTACATGGTGATGTAAGGGTTCAAAAGGGTTTGATTCGATCGGATTTTTTCACAGGAATGCTGGAAAGGAAATCGAATTGAGACTACAAAAAGTAGGAAGTCATATTAAAAATGCAGCAAATGAATCCAGTTTGAATTCGAAGCTTTTCTTGATGTTGGCGCGTCTTTTTCTATATACTGGTATCTTTCTTAGGTCCTGTGATTCGGTCTTCAAAATTTTCGGTAACTATTCCATAAATAGTTCTATCTACGCCGAAGGTTAAGAGCTTATCTTCGGATTACGTAATCCCGAAGGGTAGGTAGGATAGTTGGTAGGGAAAAATCTGCAAATAATAATATATATATAAATAACGATTATAAGAATTATTGCAACAGTTATCGTTTCCACACCACTTTGCAGTAGATAACCCGGCGCGTTTTTTTTTAAAGTGGTTTCCTCAAAAAGCCTAATCCACTATACCGCGAAGTTAAAAGGAAGCCGAACGATGACCGCACTATAGCTCGAACACACCGAGTTGCACTCTTACGCAATAATAGTAAGAAGTAAGAGTAAGAGCCGGAAGTCGCTGGCAGCAAGTAGAAGCTCACGGACACAACGCGAGCGCGTGTTGGTCGAACTATAGTGTAGTCATCGTTCGGTTTCCTTTTAACTTCCCAGCAAACACAGATTGCAGGGCCATTGCTAATTAAGTGGCGGAATGCCGATACTTGAGTTGCCGAACCGCTGTCGGAAGACTTGTGATGGCCCTGTACCGTGGTGTCACAGTGGCCGACAGCTGGGCCAGTGCCGGCAGTATTACACCGGCCCAACGTTTGGCCAGCGCAAGGCCAGCAATGGCCCAAATTGGCTGTCGGGCAATCGTCAATGGCCCAACAAGAGCCCAATATTGATCAGCCGATGACCCGATTATTCTATTTTTGTTTATTTTCGATATTATCCGGACAAAAATTTTTTTTTCACCAATACTTAATTTTTTTTCGAGCGGTAGACAGTTAATAATCCCAGGATGTTAGAAATCATCTATTCAAAGACTAATTAGATATATTAATGTGGGTCACCCACCCAAATCCTGGGTGCAGTTCAAATTGCTTAACTTCGTTGATCGTCTGATGTCCGGTGTCGATCTAGATCTAATCGTCGCCTGTTACAATTCTTAACACTTTTTGACTCGATAGGTAAACTTTGATTTGTGAGGATTTACATCAATTATAGTATGTACTGAAAAAAAAAAAAATGAATGATAGCCAAATTTTACGGTCACGTCGAAGATTTCTGATGATTAAATAGTATATCGATACCAACGTTCTAATACGTCGTAACCCACAAAATTTCAGAAATTGAATTTTTTTTTTTAAATTGAATGATAATAATGTTGTGCAGCTTATGTTTAAGTTTTAGCGGTCAAATCGTTGATTTACTATTTTTAAATAAACATTCTAATCCATAAAATCCTATCTTCTTATGGCCATTCCACAATCAGCCCTTCCGTACCGTACCGTACCGTACCGTACCGTAGAACGGGCGCACGCGCACACCGACAGCGCACGCGCACACCAACAGTATCATTGATGTTTGACTATTGCGCGTGCGCCCGTTCTACGGTACGGTACGGTACGATACGGAAGGGCTGATTGTGGAATGGCCATTAATGGTAATAGTGAAGCGTTTTCATGGCCTCCTAAACAATTTTCCAAATGTGGGTTACGTCATATTAGAACGTGGGTATCGATATACGTTTGTTCGATTGCATAGATACATTCTGTTTCCGGTAAATTCGGTGGAAGTGTGAGCGATACTGCAGTCAGCAGAAAAGCCTATACTACTATGTACGCCGGCGAATCAATGACCGGATGCCGGTAGCAAAGTGCCGGAGTTGCCAATGCCGGGCCATCAAGATACAGATGCAAGTGTGTTTGAAAACGGCCAAGTGATGGCAAGTCGGTTGTGGCAAGATGCAAAATGCCCTGCAGGAAATCAGTAGTTGGTAACCAACACCGTTCCATTAATGGTTGGATACTGGTAAAACTTCACCGAAATACCGCTATTTTACATGCAGTGGCGCAGCAAAGGCTAGCCTACACCAGCACATTGCCAGCACTGCCACTGCTGGGCCATTATGATTTCGGCAGTTCTGTGTTTGCTGGGTTCACGGTATATTCTTAGTAGATATATAAGTACTAATTCAAATTTCGCAGAGCACTGCCAATTATTGATATTATTGCTTCTTCTAACGGCTCCCTCCAGGATCTTTTTTGGCTTATATCGGTACGTGAGTCGAAGAGTATGGCACCTCAGATTAACGCACAAAACTATGCCACCTCAAGTTAACGCCCGAAACTATGCCACCTCCATGTTAAATTAGATGGAGGTGGCATAGTTTCGGGCGTTAACTTGAGGTGGCATAGTTTTGGGCGTTAATCTGAGGTGCCATACTCTTCGACTCACGTACCGGTATGGAGAGCTGCCTTGAACTGCAGTGTTGACGCCCTGACAAATGTAAGAGAATTCGCTCGCTCCTCCGCTCTGTAGTTCTCGTAGTCCGTAGTCCCTTTATATATTAGTCTACTTTATATATTATGGCGCACAACATCCATATATTATGGCGCAAAGCATCCATATGTTATAGCGCACAGCAGCTATATATCATTGCGCACAGCAGCAATGTTTTGTTATACTTTCTTACGAATTAAAAATGATTAAACTCATGTAGGTCTATCACTTTGCCCGAGACTCTTTCGAGTCTCTTGATTATAACATGCAACATGAATTGATAGGCTGATATTTAATTCTTTTGTAAATTACGGTAGATACGTCGACGCGTTTTTTTTTTTTTTTTGTGGGTTCCCCTTTAGGTTCATGGTAGTTTTTAAATTATAGCTAAGCCTGTAAATATGTTTACTTTAAAATTTCTTTCCAGACTACATTTTTAATTTCTTCTGAATTTTTGGAATTGTTTTGTATGTATTGTAACATTGCATGTTACCACAGGCTCCTTACCCCTTAGACGACCTTAGCGGAGTGTCTGAGTTTGGTATGAATGATTAGGATGGCCCTGAGGCCTGGCAGTAATTCCGAGAGACGACCGTGACCGACTAAGATCTGTAGTACCGATTATTTATTCTTTTGTTTTTCTTTACGCATTTTCTCTGGCATGTGGGAGACGAGGCCTAGACGGAGGCGACCAGTTATTTCGAAACCACGGAAAGGCACACGCACGACGCCTAATATCGACCAGAAGGATCCCTACCAACCAAGAACACCACCGGAGCTCTAGGAGGTAGTACTGGCCAGGCTACCTCCACCGCCGTAATAGAGGACACGGGGGGGATGCCGAGGGCATTCCGCAACGAGGGATAACGGTGGCGGAAGAGATTCCCGCCGCCTAGAAGAGCCTGCAACCCGTGTCCCTTTGATGAAATGAGCCGCAACAACCGGGGTAAAATTTGATTATTCGCGCGTAGCGAAACTAGGGATCTTTCGGTCGATGGGAAATCAATAGTCGATCGCCTGATATGTGCGCTAAGTACCGGCGCCATGCGGTCTTCTCACTCTGCGTTAGACTAGCGTCCTGTACACAAGTTTCTGAGCATTTTCACGTAGCATAATTGAGCTTTTGGTGTCTCACATATCAATTTTTTTTGCGATAGAGCCTCGAGGGCATTTGTTTCTGAGAAGTAAAGCGTTGATTGAGTGGGTGTGAGTGAGATTAAACCCTTCAAGGGAAGAGCCGAGACGTGGGGCATGGATCCCTTTCGAGAGGAAGGGCAGTTCATCGCGTGGCTGGAAGACGGTAAGCGTTAGCCATTCTTACTCAGGATAATTCGTATCCGGCAACGGCTATCCGCCATCTTGCCATAGATCAAGCCACGAGGCTAATTAATATTCTTGGGATCGAATTAAGCTGATCTCCGAAGGGTAGGCCGTCACCAGTGTCCCTTTGCCTTAGATTTTGTAGTCCGAGTCTTTATTTTTGGAGTAATTATTCGCGTAATTAATAATTGAGTCAAGTGCGTACTTGTAGTACACGAGTACGACAGAGACAGAACGAGTCGGTCACTGTCGCTCTCTCTTCCTCCTGCGGGGAGAGACGGAAATTGTTCTTCGCGTTAGAATTTAGGGTTCATTACTTAACTTTCGTAGTTAATAAATTCAATGAATTATCCGCAGAGTTAGTTTAAATTAGTTGTAGGAAAATCTGTAAATAGTTTGTAAATAATACGCTCTTCGGAGCGATACGATAACGAGAGACTTCGTCTCTCGGAGACGAGCTAGTCGTCGTAGTACGACCTAAGACTGAGTAACTCACAATTAGTTATTATTTTATCGTTATTAATTAGTCATCAATTCGGCTCGTAGCCTATATTTAATAGATTAGTAATTCCCAGATAACAATCGTGCGACGCACGGAACCATCACAGCGTGCGGCTCACGTCGTGCGGGCGGGAACGCACCATTCGTGCTAGCACGAAGTGACGCCAACACAATGTGCGAGCGTAATGAGTCGCATCTAGCCTTCACGCGTGCGAAGACATACAATCACGTGTGTCGCCGTTGTGCGCGGCACCGCGTGCGGGCACCATGATGTCAGTGTGCAATCATTTGATGTGAGATGATCAATATACAAACAAATTCATTTGTTCAATCATTTATTTAGACAAATAAATTCAGTCGTTTATTCATTTATCTGAACACACAAAAAAATAGAATAATTCCTTTAATTATTTATTGAAACGAATGAATTTATTCATCCATTTATTTATCACAACAAACAAACAAATTCATGTGTTTATACATATTCGTTCAAACGGATAAATTTATTTATCCATCCATTTATATTTTAACAAACAATTGAATTCATTCAACAATTAACAAATGAATAAAAAAAAATAATAATAATAAATAAATAGATATAATATATGCGATTTGATGAGTGAGGCAAATTACAGCCTCAATTTTTGTTTCTCATTTTAATTGAGCGAAAATAAGCCATAATGATTACAAGTTATTTAATTAAATGTACTTGTGAGCATTTGAAAATGAAACCTGTAATTGTTCGTTTAACCACATAACGTGCTCAAGATTCTGTTGAGTATACAAAGAGGTGCGCGTTTAAAGGTGCGCATAGACACAGCTCAGCCGTTAGCCATACCGGTTTCACACTGCAGCGTGTTCTGTGCAGTTCTGTGGGCTATACTTTATTACTATTTTGTTTTGTGAATTTTAAATATTGACGTTTATTATACGTGCCCATTAATAAGATAGATTTTATTATATTTATCAACGTCATCACGCATTGTAAGGTAAGTGGCACGTAATTGATATTATCATAAAAATAACCACATGAAACGTATAGATATAACACGCGGGAATCCATGTAACCTCACTTTTTAGTTATTTCATCTCATTTGTCTGTGTTTTCGACTGTGTGAATATGTGTTTCAGAGCTATATAAATTATGTAATTACCAATAGTTTTCAAGTCAATCTCTGAACTTCACATATATACTTGACAAAAAAACAAAAAATTACACTGGTATAAAATCGACGCACTTATCACTAATCGTTCTTTTGTGAGCGAAAGTTATTTAGCGTGAGCTTAAAAATCTCTCTAGAAAATGATTATTTTATTTCCGGAGAACCTGGAAATGTCACGGAATTTGATGATTAAAGAAACGTCACAACCCTGTGACTATAACAAGTTTCAAGATTGACCAATTGAATAAAATCGCGCAATAGTTTCTTCGTGATAACCTATACGGTAGCAAATTGAGTTATATTCTACATATATTTCTCTTTTAATAAGATTCCACACGCTGCCGGATTAATAACAAAAGACCAACAATAATGGAGCGGAAAAACAAAGAATTTCACGACTTCAGTCTAAGACACAAGAGGAGACGGTTATCTATAGCTAATCACAGTATACATCACACCGTGGATGGTTCCGAATCCAGCGCAGATGGAAGCTTGATATCAGAGAATGAAGCTTTTCAAATGGATGCTCCTGATTTGGAGGTCGCTTTAGGTAATTCTGCTGAGGAACAATCCACGGATGAAGAAGCTTCCGAAAGTTCACACGAAGAAGAAAGTGATGAAGAAGATGACGGAGGTGTAGATAACGCAGAAAACAGGGAGGAAGATGACGAAGAAGACCGAGAACAGAATATAGAAGATCATGGTTACATTCCTGTGGAGAATGTCGAATCTGAAAGTTCAGAAGAAGAAGACGTACGTGTACCACAAGACCTCAGAGATTTGCAAAAAAGAACCTTGAAAAATGTCTTTTTATCAGCAAATATAAAACATAATCAAGGGAATCTCTTACTAAAAGCCATACGGGCGTTTCCCTTCAACTTAGTTTCTCTTCCTAAGGACACTAGAACACTATTGAATACTCCGACTGATGTTGCTACCAGATCCGTTCAACAAATCGCAGGTGGAGAATATCTTCATATCGGCTTCGAAGCCACTATCACTCAAAAGTTACAGAATCTTCCAGATGATATTTTACCGGACCACATAGATATTGACTTTAGTACGGACGGAGCTCAACTGAACAAGGGTACAGATCAGTTTTGGCCACACCAGTACCGTATTTTGAACATACCTGACAAAAGACCCATTATAGCGGGTGTCTTCAAAGGTAAGCATAAGCCAACCAACCCCTTTGAATTTTTTGAACCGTTCATTGGAGAAATTATTCGGTTACGTGACCAAGGTGGAATATCTATTGGTAACAGAAGGCTTCCTTTGAACATACGCTGCTTTATTGCGGATGCACCTGCACGAGCATTTGCTCTAAACCATTACGGACACACCTCGGCACACGCGTGTTCCAAGTGCAAAGTCGAAGGTCATCGGTGTGATACCCCGGGTTTTCAGGGAACAATGGTCTTCCAAGGTATCAGACACCCGCTGAGAACCGACGAAGAGTACCGTAATCTTACGGACGAGGATCATCATAAAGGTAGAAGTCCGCTGGCTCCATTACTCGGATTGGTCACCCGTGTTCCGTTTGAAATCATGCACTTAGGCTGGCTGGGGAACGGTAAGAAAGTAGTAGCGGCTCACGTTGATGGAAAGTTCGGTCATCGAAGATTAAGTGGCAGAAATCTTAACATCCTTAATGCAAGAATGGTACAGCTCAAAGACTACTGTCCCTCGGAATTTAATCGTCGACCGAATGAAATACAAAATTTCCACAGTTTTAAAGCTAGTGAATTTAGACAACTTCTGCTATACACTGCTCCGGCTGTTTTCAAAGACGTTTTCGCTGACGAATATTATAATCACTTCATGATCCTTCACTGTGTGTTTCGCCTTCTTGCTTCGGAGGAGATACCACAAGAAATATACGCTTTCTGTCAAGAAGCTCTTGAGGCATATGTCACATTATGTGAAGAACTATACGGACAGCAATTCCTCTCTTATAATGTTCATGCTTTATTGCACGTAGTAGCAGATGTTCAAGAACTCGGTGGTCTGGATACGTATAGTGCATTTTGTTACGAAAACAACATTCCTGAATTTAGAAAGCGTATCAGAAAGCCACACCTTCCTCTCCAACAATTCTACAAAAGATTAGCCGAGCAGAATGGTTTTAATCGTGCACCAGTAGAAAACAATATCCAGATCTGTGTATCGCGAGCTCATGCAGATGGACCACTTCCAAATGCCGTGCCCCCTCAATGCAGACAGTTTCATAAACTGACAATCGGTAAAACAACATTTTCGACTAATTTGCGCGACAGTTGCTGCATCCTGAAGAATTCGATAATTTGTATCATCAAAAATATTATTCAAGTAGACGGAACAACTTTCCTCGTTGTCCAAAAATTTCGAACGGCGTCTGAAATATACAACGTTGGGGTATCATCTGACTTTGCTGGAGTATATCATTGCACAAATTTATACAACGGAGTGCAAGCAGTCAACTTAAATGACGTGGCAAACAAGTGCTACAGAATGCCGAGATGGAGTCATGTGGTAGGAGAAGAAGAAAACGCTATAGAAAATGAGTGGATTTGCATTTCTTTACTGACTCCAGTAATTATGCCTCAACATTAGATACGGATCAATTTAAAAGAAAATCGCACAACCAAATGGGACATATTTATAAAAACCTGAGGTGAGTGCATGATTCATAGAATTGTGAGTTGTTATTCATTTAAAGTATTATTGCAAATACATGTTCTCTCTACTTTCTTGTTCGTTTCTGTTAGTTTATGGGAGTGGTATAAGCCTATTCCGTTGCAGTAACTAATCCGGTTTGCTCTGTGGTAACACAATAATCAGTTTATTATACGTTAATTCAATAATTGTAGGTTCTCTGTTGTCATGCACTTGTCGTATGTTTCTATGTGTGAGTGTGCTGCCTGACCAGCGTAGTGTGTAGTGTGGGTATTGTGTTGCTGCTTTGACTCATACAAAGAGGCGCGCAATGATTCGTATTTCTCGCTAACAGTTTCTTTGAAAGGTGCTGTTTTTAGCTTTTCGCTATTATGAAGAAATAAATCACTCGTAGGGACTATATTTAAAGAGGTATACACCAAATTTCGTAGAGGTCAAAATCCATATAACGTACTTGATCAAAATATGCCGTGTATCACTCGAACCTCCGATAAGTTCAACAACAATTTCAATATAATCTATTAAAAAAGTTATCGTACGTTTCGCTTGAATTTAGTTCTGATACATGGTACTGGTATTAATTTTACTATGCATGTTTCTCCATCAAACAGTACAGAGTTGTCATGTCTCAATTTTTCTGGGTACTACACATTTGATCGTTTTGATAACTTTTCAGAAACATGATGCCGAACAATAAGAAGCCGCATTTAAGACCATATACAAGGGTATCGAAAAGTGGAAGGATAATAAAAACTCCGAAAGCCATACAAACGACATCTTCTGATGACGCCCCGCCTCCAATGTCCTCTAAGAAAGTAGTTTCGGTTCAAAGCAAACTACAGCGGCTGCGAGAAATTGCGAGAAAATTAGCTAAACCAAAAAATGCTGTAGTTGAACCTGAAGAAACAGCAGTGACAGCAATTGAAGAATCATTCGAACACGTATTTCATGATGGTTCAGAACAAAACATGGCTATATCTACAAACATTGAGCAAGCTGATTTGTAAGTATAATACGTCAAATATATAATAATCTGTGTTTCGTACATGATGTTTGAAGGCATTTACACCATTCTAGTAGGTACTTGTAGAATTGTGAAGTGAACATATGGGGCTTTCCACACCAACCCAACCTACCATCGAACTTGACATTTTTGATTTGGCAGAATTTTTTATCTTTTTGTACTCTGTGAAAAAGAGCTCCATGTTTTATTTCGAATTTTTTCAATGAGCCGTTCACGAGATGAGATTTTTCAAAATATTAGATGTTTTTTTTCTTGAATGCTCGTAACTTTTCCAACAATGCATCAATTTGGATGTTTATTTTTTCAAATTGTGTGTTTTTACATGAATTCAACTCGTCCATAAGCATAATACCATCGGGTAGATATATTCTAATCCAAGAAATTTTATTTCACTCAATGATATTTTGTTTGAGCCTAGTACTACGCATGTACTTCATGAAATACAAATAATTTAACTTAGATCAAGTAGAATTTTCTCATTAAAAAATAACTATTTTTTTCCCATGTGCAGATGCCTCCTACATCCTATCCTCATCAAAGTATTAACAAAAATTCAAAATCAGGATCGTGGCATACAGTAAGGATAATTCTTTTTTTTTCCAACGTTTGTTTAGAAAAGATGCAAGAAAATCTAGTGATTTAGCGACTCAGCAGATGTCCAGAATGCGAAAAGAAAAGCCTGGAAAATCAATGTTCATCGCGTCTCTCACTGCACAGTCAAGCAGCCGTGGAATTTCTCCCTTGCCACCGAGAAAAGATTCCATGAATGAGCCAAATATGTATGTAGGTTGTAAAAGTCCACATGAAGATTTTGAGGAACACAGGGCTAAGAGCCCGGAAGTCGATTTTAATATGATGGAAAGCTTGAAGTACGTAATATAATGAAAAGTTTCTCGCTTCCTCCGGTTTCCTTCTTATGGTGAACTTATATTGCCCAGTGGGTTTTTTTCTTGAAATTTAGAAGTGTAATCCAGTTGCGATAAAATTTATAATTTGTGATCATAAATCAGTTTGAAGATTTCATTGTCAGGTTACATGATTCATTCGATCTACTTCTTACAAATTATATTTGCAGAAAAATTGCACAGCAGATCACAAATATTCAAGCGCACTTCGAAGATGTAAAAAAGCAGAATAAAAATATAATAGAACAACAAAAACAGATAATTGAGCAATTCGGTACCCAGAACATCGACGAGGCAATAAGCCAAAAATTGTACGAACCGCCTGAAGGCTTCCCACTCAAAACCGTCACACAATTTCGAGAATTGGAAAATGATTCCATTCGAGCGTCTCGTAAGAAACTAGTAAGAGTATTTCGGCTATTCTGGCATTAAGTTGCCATTTGATCAATAATTAATGTCTTTTACTTTGAATAAAAAATGTAATTTTTTTTACAGTATAAATTTCTGTGTAATATCGGCGGAACAACGCCAAAGGACTTTTTGAGATCTGCGTTCAAGCACGTGATGACAGATGACCTGGTAGAATCATTCTCGTGGCCAGGGGGCAAAAATAGTGAAAGATTTGGAGACACTAAGGTTGCCAATGTCTTGTACTGTGAGTTCTTGAAAAATTGTCCTATTAGATATTTTATCTCATCATGAAGATACCGAAACACGTTTACTCTGCCATTTAGTGGCAGCAAAGAAGTGTCCCTTGTTCAGAGGTCCTGAGACGAAGGCTGAATTTAAAACTGATATGCTGGAGCTGTTGCGTACCACAAAACAACGGTATCGCAACTCTTTGAAGAGAATGCTGGCGACCGAAAATACGCAAATGGCAGAACTTGACAAAGGCGAGTTAGACGAAGAAGTGGAAGGGCAGCTCTTGGAAAAAATTAAACGGTTAGAGGCAACAGCGAACATGCAGCTTTATGAAGACGAAGACGAAGACTTCGATGCAGATGTGGACACCGATGAACAATAGTTTTGCGTCAAATCCGTTTTGATATATCTGATTCACTTTATGAAAACCACATTTTTGTCATACTTCGAGTTCCGGAGTACACGCTAATTTCTCTTTTCTTTAAATTATTTTTACGGAATGATATGACAAAATACTATAATGAAATTGACGCTGCACCAACAAAATATACATGCACATGTATATATCAGGGTGTTAATAAAAAAAAAAAAAAAAAATTCGACTTTTCATGCTGCTACCACTCAAAACTTGAGTTACGATAGAAAAAAAACATCCTCATGAAGAGGGAGGTCTGTAGCTTAAGTGCAAGTTGGCGCTCATTGGACTTTTCTAATTATAACAGCCAATTAACGTCTATGACGAACTTTCCGAAAGGAAAAATAAATTTCATTCAATAAATTATTCAAAATTTTTTAAAAATTTTAATTGTCAAAATTTTCAATTTTTTCAAAAATTTGTAAAATAAATTTGAAAAAATTAAACAAAGTTATTGAGTGACATTTCTTCTTCCCAATTCGAAACACAATCCCCATGGTTTCAAATTTTTCCTTCCAAAAAGTTCGTCATAGACGATAATTGGCTGTTATAAGAAGAAAAGTCCAATGAGCGGCGACTTGAACTTAAGTTACATCGCTCCCTCTTCGCGAGAATGTTTTATTTCTATCGAAATTCAAATTTTTAGTGGTATAGCAGCATGAAAAATCGATTATTTTTTTTAAACCCTAGTATAATATATACTAGCTATTTTATCTGTGATAAATATATATTAACCTACCTTATCCATCGCATGACTTACTAATAGAATTTTCTAATAATTTTGCATTACGTATAGTTTTAGTAATCTTGCCGGTTTTGCCCTGTGAAATTATGAGATTATTCTAGGATATAGTTAACACTTTGAATAAAGCTTGTGAAATAAATATTAGGTAAAGTAAAGTTTGTACACAGTATTTTATGTTCAATGTTGTGATAATATTTATAAATATATTATGAATAAAAAGGATACCTGATATATCTGGTAGTATTACTGTTTATTTACGGGACCCAATAATTTGATATAATTGCCATTAGAGAAAGCTTCATTATATCATCACGACGTGCTAGCATAATGCGGGCACGCATGCGGGACTCACGACGTGCGGGCACATGGAGTCGCAATTGATGACGCAATTGCATGCGTATTTGCACTCACGCTATGAGGCTTAATGCGCACGCCGTGAGTGCATATACGCACCGTAAAATACAACAACCGTACATACAACCGTGAAAAATTATGTTCATAAAGAATTATTTAATTCATAATCAACTGAATAAATACATATCCCAAAACTAGATAAACCAAAAATATGAAAGGCCTTTGCTAATTTCATTTTTTAAATGAATAAATAAATAAATAATTGATTTCATTGAAAAATAGTTAAATGGTTGTATCAATTATTATATATATTGTTATATATACATATATGTATGTATACATATATGTATACATATACGTATGTACGTACGTATACGTATGTATACATATATGTATGTACGTACGTATACGTATGTATACATATATGTATGTATACATATATGTATATATAACAATATATATAATAATTGATACAACCATTTAACTATTTTTCAATGAAATCAATTATTTATTTATTTATTCATTTAAAAAATGAAATTAGCAAAGGCCTTTCATATTTTTGGTTTATCTAGTTTTGGGATATGTATTTATTCAGTTGATTATGAATTAAATAATTCTTTATGAACATAATTTTTCACGGTTGTATGTACGGTTGTTGTATTTTACGGTGCGTATATGCACTCACGGCGTGCGCATTAAGCCTCATAGCGTGAGTGCAAATACGCATGCAATTGCGTCATCAATTGCGACTCCATGTGCCCGCACGTCGTGAGTTCCGCATGCGTGCCCGCATTATGCTAGCACGTTGTGATGATATAATGAAGCTTTCTCTAATGGCAATTATATCAGATTATTGGGTCCCGTAAATAAGCAGTATAATACTACCAGATATATCAGATATCCTTTTTATTCATAATATATTTATAAATATCATCACAACATTGAACATAAAATACTGTGTACAAACTTTACTTTACTTAATATTTATTTAACAAGCTTTATTCAAAGTGTTGACTATATCCTAGAATAATCTCATAATTTCACAGTGCGAAACGGGAAGAGTACTAAAACTATGCGTAATGCAAAATTATTAAAAAATTCTATTAGTTACGTCATGTGATGGTTCAGGTAGGTTGATATTAAATATATATTTATAACAGATAAAATAACTAGGGTGTTTAAGAAAAAAAAAATCGATTTTTCATGCTTCTTTGCCACCGTCTTCTCCGTTATATTCGTCATCTTCTTCTTCATCACTATCGTCCTCATATGAACTAGCGGAAGCTTCTTCATCCGAAGATTGTTCCTCAGCAGAATCACCTAAATCGACCTCCTAAATCAGGAGCATTGATTTGAAAGGCTTCATTCTCTAATATTAAGGTGAAGTGAAACGTTTCAAGGCCACGGCCGGGTGCCTTGCACCGCGGTAAAACAGAACTACCGAACGTTTGGTACCTCTGTCCACCGCTAGATTATTTGCAAGTATACTGGCTGCAATTTCGAGACATGGCTGTGATCTCGACTAAATGTCGATACGGGTTGTGATCTCAACTGAATGTCGGTTTTTTAATTATGAGTAACGGAGAATCGTCAATTCTCAGTCATTTCTCCATCAAATGACATGGGATTAGGCTAAAAGTGTGTGGTTTTTAATTGCGGAGTGGCTAATTATCGGGAAAATGCGATTATCTACGTCAACAGTGAATAATCTCGCGATTTATGTGGTCGGTACGTCAATCTGTGAAAATTTTTGTCAAATTTGGGAAAAGTGAAATAATCAGCCACTTTCTGCCACAATTATGTGTAATCCGTCCAAGTTTCATCGCGATTGATTCAGTAGTTCCGGAGAATTCACGATTCCCGTTTTCGTAGTTCTGACAAACGTTTCACTTCACCTTAAGCTTTCATCTGCGCTGGATTCGGAATCATCGGGATCTTGTACAGCATCCACGCTGTGATGTCTACTGTTATTATAGCTATACAACCGTCTCCTCTTGTGTCTCACACCGAAGTCGCGAAATTCTTCATTTTTCCTCTCCATTATTGTCGGCTTTTTCGTTATTAATTCGGCAGCGTGTGGAATCCTATTAAAAGAGAAATATATATGTATCATATAATTCAGTTTGCTACCGTATAGGTTATCAGAGGAAGTTCAGAAATTAGCTTGAAAACTGTTGGTAATATAATATATATAGCTTTGAAACAAATATTCACGTAGTCGAAAACGCAGACAAATGAGACGAAATGACTAAAAGGTGAGGTTATATGGATTCTCACGTGTTATATCTACGTTTCAGGTAGTTATTTTCATGATAATAACAATTACGTGTCACTTACCTTACAAGGCGTGATGGACGTTCAGTATAATACAATTTATCCTATATAGGCAACAATATACGTAATCATTCACGAAACAAAATAATAAAATCGCCCACAGAACACGCTACAGGGTGAAACCGGTATGGCGGACGGCGTTCGGTGAACGGCTGAGCTGTGTCTATGCGCACCTTCAAACGCGCACCTTATTGTATACTCAACAGAATCTGTGAGCACGTTATGTTTAAACAAACAATTGCGGGTTTCATTTTAAAATGTTCACAATTATACATTTGATTAAGTAACTCGAAATCATTATGGCTTATTTTCGCTTAATTGAAATGAGAAAAAAAATTGAGCCTATAGTTACCTCACTCATCAAATGGCATAATATGTATCTATTTATTTGATATTTATTTTTTTATTCATTTGTTCGAAGAAATTGTTAAGCAAATGAATTCGATTGTTTGTTTGAATATAAATGGATGGATAAATAAATTTATTCATTTGAATGAATAATTATAAACACATGAATTTGTTTGTTTGTTGTAATAAACGAATAGATAAATAAATTCGTTTCAATAAATAATTGAAGGAATTATTATATTTTTTTGTGTGTTCAGATAAATGAATAAACTAATGAATTTATTTGTCTAAATAAATGATTGAACAAATGAATTTGTTTGTATATTGATCATCTCACATCAAATGATTGCACACTGACATCATGGTGCCCGCACGCGGTGCCGCGCACAACGGCGACACACGTGATTGTATGTCTTCGCACGCGTGAAGGCTAGATGCGACTCATTACGCTCGCATATTGTGTTGGCGTCACTTCGTGCTAGCAAGAATGGCGCGTTCTCGCCCGCACGACGTGAGCCGCACGTTGTGATGGCTCCGTGCGTCGCACGATTGTTATCTGGGTACATATAGTTGTCCGTGATTCAAAACATCTTTTCGTAAATCAATTCCAATTTTATCAAAGGTTTGGCCCTGTGATTTGTTAATCGTAATCGCAAAGGCTAATTTGATGGGGAATTGTCTTCGAGTGAAAGAAAATGGATATACATTTTCACACATCAAAGTAATTCTATTTAAGAATATTATATCTCCTGCTTTATCTCCAGTTAGAAGTTCACACAATAATAGATTTGTTCCAGCTTCTAGTAGTAATAATCTCGTGCTATTGACTAAACCTTCATTGATACTCAAATTTCTGATTAACATGATTATTGAAAATTGTCGTAATCGTAATTCGTACGGTGGAAGACTATTCGGAGACAACGAATTTAAATATTCCGGTACTAAATCTTGATTGATTCTATTATTGTCGTTACAATTTTCTGCGCTATCGACGCTCGTATAAATACGTTCAGTAGTTAAGTCTAATAAGTCGACGACTTGTCTATTGATTTTATTCACATCTAAATTTCTTGCTGCTAATACTGCATATTTTGAAGCTTCTTTGTATTGTTTTCTGCTGAGTATATCTTCATAAATATCCTTCGCTATATCGATGTCATCATTGTATGTACAATTGGAGGGTAAATTTAAATTATCAACCTCATCATTCAAATCTCCAGTTCCAACTTGCAGCAAGAAGTCAGAAAAATTCTTCTCTTCTTATAGTGCACGCATATTGATAGTCAATTCGAATATTTCAAATAGTTGCCACAATGGACTGAATTTGATTGATAAGTTTACCGTTTCAATGCGAGTACCCCGAATATTTACCGGAAGTGATTGTCTGAAATCCCCTCCCAATATGACTATTTTTCCCCCAAATGGTAACGTGTTATTCATTATATCCTGTAAAATTGTGTTCATTATTTCTAATGCGTAACGCGGTGCCATTGGTGCTTCATCCCAAATGAAAACCTTTGTTTCTTTCAAAATATTTGCTTCTTTTGAACCCACTTCAATTGTTGAAGTAGAATCAACGTATAACGGAACAGGTAATCCTAATGTTTTATGGACTGTTTTTCCATTTGGTAGTAATGTAGCAGCTATACCTGTGTAAGCCATAGTACTGATTTTTTCCTTTCGCCCAGTAAATAAATGCCATAATGTAATATACAGAAATGTTTTGCCTGATCCACCCGGTCCGTCAATATAGAATGTTTTATGTAATGTCGAATCGTTAATACTTTGAAGTATTGTATCAATTATAATTTTTTGTTGAACATTAAGTTTTTCATAGTTGGCTAATCCTATATCCATAATCTTATCGTATTTTTTTTCATCTATTATTTAACTCATATTAATTTCCGGAGGAATTGGCATTGCCGGGAAATCAGTTCTGTTCTTTCGCAGGGAATTATGGGTAATATCCCCGCCACCTCGGCTCCGCTCGGCTTTCCTCCCCCCTCCCCCCAGCCACGCCTTGGGCCCTTCGATCGAGTCATGTGAATTCCTGGGGATTGCCCATAGATTTCTCGGAATTCCTGGGGATTCCCCATAGGTTTCCCAGAATTCCAGGGGATTTCCCATAGATTTCCTGGAATTCCAAGAAAACGTTTTTTGTCACCTTTTTAGGCCGCATAGCTAAGCTAACTAATATGCTTATATATATGCTTGTACATATATACCTACAATACTATATACCTACATACATGGTGATTCCTCGCTTACACCGCAGTAACTTCAGTAGTAGACTGTCAGGTATAGTCGGCATGAGAAATTATCCGTGATCGTAGCCGCTAGTTCTATATCGCCGATCAATGACAGTCTTTAGTTTTGACGGGTACAAGTGAAGGTGTCATATTATTACGGAGAAGAATTATTACACCCACAAAATGTTATTTGTGCATTAAATGATCGTTATCCAGGGGATTGCGACTGATTAGCGTGTCGATGGATGAGTAAGTAAAACTATTTTTTATAATCACGAGTGCATCTGTAAGAGCGTAACCTCAAAACGGCAAGTAACCTCAAGGACAAGTGACCGTTTTCAGGTAGGTCAAGGGGCTTTACGGTCATTATTAGTAATTAATCATTAATAATTATCAATAATTACTAATTATACTAATAATTATTAATAATATTAATAATATTAATATTATATCAATTATTATTAATATTATTAATATTATTATTTATAATACTAATAATTTATTATTATTAGTTATTATTATTATAATTATTAGTAATAATTAGTAATTATTATTTCAGAGAACATGCAGCAGCCTAGGATTTTCTTTGACCTGTCACCTTCATAGCTAGACTCGTGCTAACACAGGGTGAGAAGGTGTTTAATGCTGCAAAATCATTCTACGGAGCGTTGTGCAAAAACAGCTGGAATACTATGTTTAACGAGAAGGACATCAAACTGGGATGTCGGTTGCACAATGCTGAAGAGTAGAGGCATTTTCCAACGCATACCAATTAACACGAGTAACATGCTAAGCTAGTATGTTCATAATCGAAAGACAACCCTACTGAAAATCGAAATCCGTTACCGAGATCTGATGTGAGGCCTAGGTAGGATCTCACCTGTTCTCAGGTGAGATGATATCAGATCTCATAAAAGAATTTGGTCTGACATCAGATCTCATGCCGCGATTTTCAGTAGGGAAGGCGAATCATTCATAAAGAGAAACATTAACAGGCGGTACTCACCTTGAAGATAATATTTTCAAATCACTGCTACGCTCTGATTAAAAATTTTAGTGACTCAGTTTTTTTATAGTTGATTAGTGCTGTTTTGATACAGAGTTTATGATTTTTTTCAGATTTTGTGTCCTACGCTGAACATGAATAACGATTTTAATATTGAACCGGCCACAGTTCTCAATGCTCACGACGGTTTGGATTGGGATTGGAGTTCGTAGTTCGTAGTAAATTATCCTCGGTCCGATGGGACAATATATATCTGAGTGTTTGTGAGAAATGACAATCCTGTATCTGGAATGTCAGTGGAGCGAACCAAGAGACGTTGATGAAACTAGGATTGCTTCGCAGCCCTGCAGTATGGAAATTCTTCAATCTGAAATGGCTGCGGAGCAAGCCTACAGACACTGAATAGTATCTTACCTTGCGTAATTAATATCAGATGATGATTGTATATATTTATCTATTTTATTCATCGAAATGATTTATCTAATCAGGTCACGTAGTGACAATACAATACAATAAACTATAATCCTGTATACTGTATGCTGTAGCGCTGCAATACTCTGTCATGAAACATGCAGGGAGTTGGGGTTGCAGGGAGATGGGTACAAGAAAGGCACAGACGTTAGGCCAGGGACCTATTTTTTAAAAAATTAAACAATAAAAACAAAAAGTTAGTGCGCCTCCTAAATGAAATGGCTAAGCCACATCTGTAATAAATCTAAGAGTTGAAGTAAATAAAGTTTAAAAAATTAGTAAAATTATCTTTTCTTTTATTAAAATAATTAAAAAAAATATATCTATAGTAAGATAAATAAAAATATATTGGATCCTAACCTGTGATTTAGTCTATCGATGGCTTCTAAGCTTTGATTTTGATCAACGATGAAACCCTAAGATACGATCAAGTCCATCGACCACTATGGGTGGCCTGAATCACAGCTTATAGTTTCACCGCTGATCAGAATTGAAGTTTAGGAGCCATCTGTATGTTGTGTAGGTGAATAAATTTTTTTTATTGAACATATCTTTTTTTTTTTAACTTTTTGTTATAATTTTTTCAAATTTGATTACGTTTATTTTTTTTATTTTTGGTATTATTTTCGACATCTGTAACTTTCTTGCTTTCTTTTTCCATTTTTTTTTTTCTTGAGTGGTTGAAGGTTGGATCATGGATCAGTAGCAGAGGGGATGATGCCAGGGTTTGATTGAACGTCTTGGTCTCCGCTGCCTGCTACCTACCAAACCAGATTACTTTACTGACATGTATGGCATCATACATCCTAATACGATCGATGTAGATGTTTATACAGAAAACCCTAAATAAAATATCTAATCAAGTCTTCTACTCTGGTTATCAAAATTTAATCTTCAACTCTTCTATTCTGATTAGTGAAATCTAAACTTTAAATGAAAATTATCATGTTTTACCGGTGTCATCATGTTTCAACTCCAATCCTAATCCAAATCGTCGTGAGCATTGAGAACTGTGACCGGTTCAATATTAAAATCGTTATTCATGTTCAGCGTAGGACACAAAATCTGAAAAAATCATAAACTCTGTATCAAAACAGCACTAATCAACTTTAAAAAAACTGAGTCACTAAAATTTTTAATCAGAGCGTAGCAGTGATTTGAAAATATTATCTTCAAGGTGAGTACCGCCTGGTAATGTTTCTCTTTATAAATGATTCGCCTTGTCTTTCGATTATGAACATGCTAGCTTAGCATGTTACTCGTGTTAATTGGTATGCGTTGGAAAATGCCTCTACTCTTCAGCATTGTGCAACCGACATCCCAGTTTGATGTCCTTCTCGTTAAACATAGTATTCCAGCTGTTTTTGCACAACGCTCCGTAGAATGATTTGGCAGCATTAAACACCTTCACACCCTGTGTTAGCACGAGTCTAGCTATGAAGGTGACAGGTCAAAGAAAATCCTAGGCTGCTGCATGTTCTGTGGAATAATAATTACTAATTATTACTAATAACTACTCTTCAGCATTGTGCAACCGACATCCCAGTTTGATGTCCTTCTCGTTAAACATAGTATTCCAGCTGTTTTTGCACAACGCTCCGTAGAATGATTTGGCAGCATTAAACACCTTCACACCCTGTGTTAGCACGAGTCTAGCTATGAAGGTGACAGGTCAAAGAAAATCCTAGGCTGCTGCATGTTCTGTGGAATAATAATTACTAATTATTGGAATAATAATATTTAGTGGAATAATAATTACTAATTATTACTAATTACTACTCTTCAGCATTGTGCAACCGACATCCCAGTTTGATGTCCTTCTCGTTAAACATAGTATTCCAGCTGTTTTTGCACAACGCTCCGTAGAATGATTTGGCAGCATTAAACACCTTCACACCCTGTGTTAGCACGAGTCTAGCTATGAAGGTGACAGGTCAAAGAAAATCCTAGGCTGCTGCATGTTCTGTGGAATAATAATTACTAATTATTACTAATAATTATAATAATAATAACTAATAATAATAAATTATTAGTATTATAAATAATAATATTAATAATATTAATAATAATTGATATAATATTGTTATATTTGATGAATTCACCCCTATATATTACTTTCATACGATCTAGATCAAGTAGTCTATATGATAAAAGACATCTCTCAAAATATATGAATCGCCGTTGCCGTATCAATAAGTATTATTGTAAAACAAATTAGTCTGTCTTTAGCCTCGTACTGAAGCAGACCTGTATTTTCTGAATACATAAACCTTTTGCCCAATTGATTATATTTCATCTGATTCACTTTATTTCCCTCGGGAACCCATGAATATTAACTTATTATTACAACAAATATTAAAAATATTACATTGGTGTCAGAATCGGGATCTTACCGGGATCGATAAAGTGAATTTTTGAAAGAGAGTTCGTGATAGTGAAAGGATTTAAAAAAAGAATTTGAAAAAGAAACGAAATGTCGTCTCGTCGACGAGAACCTCAACAAGCTCCAGCACCTCAACCCCAGGTTGATATGATGGAACGTTTATTACAAGTTATGGCTGCACAACAACAGGCAAGCCTAGATGCTCAAACAGCTCGTGAAGAACGCGAAATTATAGCAAAACGCGAAGAAAGAGAAGCTAAACGTGAAGAAAGAGAAGCCGAATTATTGGCTAGACGTGAAGAAAGAGAAGCTGAACTATTAGCTAAACGAGAAGAAAGAGAAGCTATTTTATCAGCACAGAAAGAGGAAAGAGAAGAGCGCCGAGCTGAACGCGAGGCAAATTTGACAGCTCAACGAGAACGCGAGGAGCGCGAAGCTGTTCGATTGAGGGAGGAAAGAGAGGCAAATTTAGCAGCTCAACGAGCTGACCGTGAAGCTAATATGACAGCCCAACAAACCACCATGTCCCTACTGATGAGACGCCTGGAACCACAGGAAACAATGTCTCAAACTTCGACTCCCCGACGATCCCCAGTGAGAATCGAGGAAATAATTGAACCCACAAATATACGGTCTGTACAAAACTATGGGGAAGAAGAACCTTCCCCAACCATACGTAGACCTCGTACGGGTGGAGCGGCGACTTTCACGCCGCACACTCGTACAAATGCTCAAAGCGACCGAATTGGAGGTACAATTCGGGACGCACGAGGCGTAGAACATACTAATTACATGGCTGGTGACCAAAATATAGATAATAATCTTCCTCTCAATTTATCTCGCGCCGGGAGTAGTCGCGATAAACAGATTAACGATACAATTATTACTCGTAACGAAGGTTCCCTACTGAAAATCGAAATTCGTTACCGAGATCTGATGTGAGGCCTAGGTAGGATCTCACCTGTTCTCAGGTGAGATGATATCAGATCTCATAAAAGAATTTGGTCTGACATCAGATCTCATGTCGCGATTTTCAGTAGGGTTGTGCTGAGTCAACAAAAAAATCGTCGAATCTTAAAGTAAATTTCTTTGACGGATCAATTCCTTGGGCTGACTATGAACGACAATTTCAAATAATTGCAAAAGTAAACTCCTGGTCTTCTATTACTAAGGCCGGACAACTTGCAGGTAGCTTAAGAGGTCCTGCCTTAGCTGTTCTATCAGCTCTTGCTGATTCAGATATTGAAAATTACGATAAACTCAGCGCAGCCTTACGTTTGAGATTCGGAAATCAACTTATATCAAAACTATCTTTAACTCAATTAGACCTTAAAAGACAAGCTAAGGAAGAAGGTCTTGCCTCACTCGGAGTAGAAATAGAAAGATTAGCTAGAATAGCTTTACCCAATTGTGATGAACCTACTAGAGACATGTTAGCCTGTAATAAATTCATTAAGGGGGTATATACACCTTTAAATTGGTTGAATTTCTGAAAAACAATTTTCCTTTTTTTTTGAACTTGAAGACTCTGATAAAATTCAAAAAAATCATCATGTTTGGGGAGGGTTTGACCTTCATTATCCATATATTACATCATGTATTACTTCCAGTCTAATAGTGGCTGCGCTGAAGACAGGAAAATACAAAATCACTCGGTTGCCGTAAAGAATCAGACCCAGCGTTGGACCGATCTTGGAATTTTTGGTCCTCAATTGTTCATAAGACATGCCTCTATCAGATGAACAGAGAACTTTTTGATATTGCAAGAATTACTTGAGTTATTGAATTTTTTCGATTTTTTTTCTGAATTTGAAAAAAAATTTTGCTTATTTTTCTAATATTTCAACTAAAAATGGGTTTATCAAAAAGTTCTCTGTTCATCTGATAGAGGCATCTCTCCTGAATAATTCAGGACCTAAAAATCAAAGATCGGTCCAACGGTTGATTTTATTCTTTACGGCAACCGGTCAAAATAATGATTGTTCAGGAATCAACTTTTAAACTTTTTAGTTTTTTATTTTTTTTTTATTTTCTACTTCTCCTAGAGAAGGAAATGTAGCTACAGAAAATCAAGTTCTAAGATTTTGCTAATGATTAATATGCTGGATCCGCAGCTGCTCTCGCATCGATGTGTTATGAGTCGAGTCTAGACACATGTGCCAGGCGGAGGTTTGTAGTGAGTTTTGACCTGTTCTGTCCAACAACAGTGTCCGGTAGGTGTCCAGTAAGACTGCTAGAAAAAGAATGAATTGCGTCAGGAAAAAGCTGATCAAAATTTTTCAAAACATAAAAATCCTTCAAAATTCTTAAGGGGAAACTTCGGTGAAATTTTTGGCAAAAACAGGTTTTTTAATTCTTACAACTTTAAAAAGACGTGTATAAAGAAATCTCTGCAGCAGTTTTTGAATTATGTCAGTATAGATAGTGAAAAAAAAGTTTCAGCCTCCTGCGATGAAAGTGTAGACGCAAGGAATTTTTGACAGCGGTGAGAAAAATCTTCTTCGCAAGGTTCCTTGCGCTTACATTTTCATCGCAGGAGGCTGAAATTTTTTTTCACTGTCTATACTGACATGATTCAAAAACTGCTGGAAGGATTTTTTTATACAACCTCTAATAGCGATTTTCAAAATTTCACCGAAGTCTCCCCTTAATCTTCAATATTTTCGAGATTCAGAAAATGCTAGCACAATTTTTGTCAGTACTCCAAAAATTCTCCCATTTTTCATCGATCATACCTTTTTTCTTATAATATTTATCAAACTTTCGCAATTAATATATTATGGAAATACTCATCTTTTTAGAAATCTGAATGTGTAGTCTCCTGGCATCGATTTCAAATGCACTTTTTTGATGGATCATCTTCTTTCGATTCCGACGTCTCATCTCATCTCAGATATATACACTGTGTTCGTTCAATATTGAACATGACTATTGGTTTGAATTCGCAATGACAGCACGACTATCATGGAGTAGAAGGAGGCATATCTCCCTATACACGCTGTATTGAAAAAGTGGGACGAATTTTTCCCGTAATAGATGGCGCTGTTACCAGTAAGCAAGGTAAGCGCACACGGACTTCCTGTGAGCGGGAAATTTTCAACATGGAAAAACTTGAATTAAACATGTTATACGCAGACGCAGGCGGAAGTAGGCCTGCGCTTACTAAGAACAGCGCCATCTATAGCGTAGACCACATTTTAGGTTGAAGATATGCCTCCTTCTACTCCATGACGACTATTTACAAACAAGTAGACACCTAACCTCGAAAAAATGTATATCGCAGCCATGTGTTCTGTCAATTATTACAATTCAAAAGAATATTGAAAATTAAATATGTATAAAAATCATAATTACAAAGAATTGAAAAATCACAAAAAAAAATTCAAAAGCAAAATATATAAAAACGTCAAAAAAAGCAAGACAGTGGTGTTGGCGGTACTGTACAATATTTACGGGACCAATATGAGCGTCCGCGCGCCGCGCGGCGGCGCTTTTTCGCAATTCGGGACTGTCATGGCTGTAACTTTTCAAATCCTCTAGATTTTCGGACGCTAATTTATTTGCAGGTAAAGTAGGTCACTAGCATTCCAAAAAAAATATAAAAACAAAAACGATTTTTTGAAGATTCAAAGGTGTATATACCCCCTTAATGCAATAACAGACCCAGAGTTGAGACATACTCTTAGCCTGACAGGACCTTCTTCTGTACAAGAAGCGGTCATTAAAGGTATGGAAATTGAAGCATTAACAAAACACCATCTAGGAGTAGGAAAAGTTCGACGTATCGAAACAGATAAAACTCCTACTTTTCCTAGTAAAATCAATGATTCCGAAAAAACTACTCCCAGGCAGCAAAATAATTATAATAACGGATATAATAATAATAACTATAATAGAAATAATAGTAATAATAATTATAAAAGACCAAATTACGGAGACAGACCCCCGTTAAAATGTAAATATTGTCAAAAGATTGGCCATGATGCCAATCGTTGTTTTTCATTAGAAAAATTAAATCAAGCCAATAACGAAAATTCTTCAGATAAAAAAATGTCGCGGAGGAAAGATAGGGAAAATAATACAGACAATTCTCATAAAACTTCGGAAAAACCTCAGGGTTCTTCTAACCAAAAAAACTAATTATTGATGATTTAGAAGGGCGAAAGTCATCAAGTGTTCGATCCAACGAAAGCCCTATTTTAACACAATTTTTATTAAGAAGCCTAAGACAAACAGGCTTATATGCGCGAGGGACTGTCAATGGAATTAACTGCCTCTGGGTGATAGACACTGGGGCAGAGGTCACAGTAGTCCGTTCGGATCTCTTGAAATCTATTAACCATTCTCACAATTCTGCTTCCCTTCGAACTGCTACAGGAGAAATAACTCCAGTTTTAAAAGAAGTTTTAGTTCAGATTAACGTGATAGGGTGTATCGATTCTTCACATAAAGTTTACGTAGCAGATATTGAGGATGAAGGGATCTTAGGGATTGACTTTCTTGCAGCGCATAATTGTGTTATTTCTACAGAAGGGAATTTATTAACGTCAGGTCGACACGAGATCGCTCTTTTAACTAATAGGAATAAAACATCTGATTTTCCTCATATTCAAGTGATAGATCTTTCCACAGAAGAATTAATTTCTTTTCCAGTTCATTTAGAAAATCTCTTAGAAAAGTCATCTGTTGGTTTAAATCCCATACAAAAAGAGAAATTCAAGACATTAATTGAAGAATATCAAGATGCTTTTGCTAAAAATAGCAACGATAAAGGAAGAAGTACCATAACGACTCATACCATTGATGTAGGAAGTAACGCACCTATAAAACAAGCTGCCCGAAGACTTCCATTAAATGGTCGAGAAGAAGTAGAGAAGATGGTCAACGAAATGCTAGCCATCAACGTAATAGAACCATCTTCAAGTCCTTGGGCTTCACCAATTGTTCTTGTTTCAAAGAAAGATGGAACGAAGAGATTTTGCATCGATTATAGGAGGTTAAATGACATAACCAAAAAAGATTCTTACCCCTTGCCGAGGATAGAAGAAACCCTTGATTTAATAGCTGGAGCAGAATGGTTCAGCACTATAGACTTGCAGAGTGGATATTGGCAAGTAGAAATGAATAAAGACGATAAAGAAAAGACAGCCTTTGTAACCGGCTTAGGAGGATTATGGCAATTCAAGGTTATGCCTTTTGGGTTATGCAACGCTCCTGCAACTTTTGAAAGAACAATGGAAACGATACTAAGAGGAATTACAGAAAAGAAGTGTCTGGTATATCTAGACGATATAATCGTTTTTGGAAGAACATTTGAAGAACAAGTAGAAAATCTTACTGAAGTCTTCTCTCGCCTTAGACAAGCAGGACTCAAAATGAGTCCGAAGAAATGTCATCTATTACAACGAGAGGTTCATTTCCTTGGACACATAGTCTCCGCAGAAGGAGTGAAGACGGACCCTACAAAAATAGAAAAAGTATCAGATTGGCCCCGTCCTGTAGATAAAGAAGGTGTTCAAAGTTTTATAGGGCTCTGTACTTATTATCGTCGTTTTGTTAAAGGGTTCGCCTCAATAGCTAAACCTCTTCATCATCTAACAGGGAGTAAGGTTCAATTCGAATGGTCTCAGGAATGTGAAGAAGCTTTTATCAAATTAAAAACTTATTTAACATCTTCTCCTATTCTTGCTTATCCCCAAGTAGAACAACCTTTTATTTTAGACTCAGACGCTTCTCTTTCAGGAATAGGTGGAGTTTTGTCTCAAATCCATGACGGAAATGAAAGGGTAGTCAGTTATTACAGTCGAGTCCTTAGTAAGACGGAGAGGAATTATTGTGTCACTCGTAGAGAACTTTTAGCTGTGGTAAAAACAGTAATACATTTTCATCATTATTTATATGGGAGAAAGTTTTTGATTAGGACAGATCATGCTTCTCTTAAGTGGTTGCTTTCTTTTAAATCTCCAGAAGGACAGGTAGCTAGGTGGATAGAGAGACTGGGCCAATATGATTTTGATATTCAACACCGCGCTGGATTATTACATGGAAACGCAGACGCTCTATCCAGAAGACCTTGCGAAGGACCTGTCGAATGTAAACAATGCACCAGATTAGAAAAACAACTAGACGAACCCTATAAAATCCGATCAATCACTTTTGAAGGAGATCTGAACCCATGGAAAAAGGCTCAACAAGAAGATGAAGTTCTATTACAGATTAAAACATGGAAAGAATCTGAATTACGCCCTGAGTGGCAAGATGTTTCTGCTAAGAGTCAAGATCTAAAAATCTATTGGACTCAATGGGATTCTCTGTTTTTAATGAACGGAATATTATATAGAAAATGGGAATCTCCAGATTTGAAGATAATTAGATGGCAGTTATTAGTACCAAAGAACAAAATAGAAGACATCCTCAAGCAATATCACGATTCACCATCAGGTGGACATTTCGCTTCCAATAAAACTTTAGGTCGGATTAGGGAACGATTTTTCTGGGCTCGTAGCAGAATCGATGTGGATGATTGGTGTAGATTATGTAAAGTCTGCATTGCAAAAAAAGGTCCACGTGGTAAGGGTCGCAGTCCTCTTCAAATATATAACGTCGGAGCACCTGTCGAGAGAGTGGCTATGGATGTTCTCGGGCCACTCCCTCTTTCTAGATCTGGAAATAGATATGCCTTAGTTATTGCAGATTATTTTACTAAATGGCCCGAGGTCATCCCTATCCCTAATCAGGAAGCAAAGACAGTCGCCCAAGTATTTGTTCGAGATTTTGTTTGTAGATATGGGACTCCTCTAGAATTACATACTGATCAAGGTCGTAATTTTGAATCAATTTTAATAGAAGAAATATCAACAGTTTTAGGAATCAGAAAGACTCATACAACCCCCCTTCATCCTCAGTCTGATGGAATGGTAGAACGGCTAAATCGAACTCTTCTAAGTTATTTAGCTTCTTTCATTGACAAAAGTCAACGAGATTGGGATGAGTGGATTCCTCTTTTTCTTCTATCTTATCGGTCAGCTGTTCACGAGACGACTAAACAATCTCCAGCTTCTATGCTTATGGGAAGAGATCTTCGGTTACCTTCAGACTTAGATAAGGGACCTATTCCTTCGCCAGTTCCTCTTCAAACGGATTTCGTATCTAATTTAAGAGATAAATTAGAACAAATTCATGATTTTGCTAGGGGAAGAATTGAAATCGTTTCAGATAGGACAAAAGCTCATTATGATATTAGGGCTAGAAATCTTGAATTTAAAACTGGAGATTTAGTATGGCTCTTCCAACCTAGACGAGAAAAAGGACGTTGTCCTAAATTACAATCTAATTGGGAAGGTCCTTATTCAATAATTGACAAAATAAATAATGTAGTTTATCGAATACAAAGATCTACTCGTACGAAACCTAAGGTGGTACACTTGGACCGCCTGACTCCTTATAATTCAGATAAACTTTCTCACAATAATAAAATAAAGAATCTTCGTTCTTTAAATATAGATGAAGATCATTCTGTAAATAATAATTTCTCTCTTCTAAGAGATGATCAAGCTTTTACTTTGGATTCTTCCAGGTGGTCTGAGGAACTGCCTTATGGAATTAAACGAAGAGATTATAGACCTTTAACTATCCTCATTGAAGGAAATATTGGATGTGGTAAAACGACGTTTACTAAAAGATTTTTAAATGATAAAAATATTCTTACACTATTAGAACCTTTAGATGAGTACCGTAACGTAGTTGGTGAGAATCTCCTAGAGAAAATGTACAAGGATCCTAGCAAATATGCATACCATTTTCAGCATCACGCGGCTATGACAATGCGAATTAGACACTTAACTCAGACCGCGTTGCCTAATAAAATCATGGAAAGGTCAATATATAGTTGTAATTGCTTCGTTGAGGCACGTAGACGAATGGGAGATTTTGAGGACCTTGAAGCTCATCTTTTATTAGAAAATGTTAGGGTTTTGGTTAGCGAGTCCCCAGCCTTCGAAGTAGATCTGATAGTTTATTTGAGGTTATCTCCCGAAGAGTCATTTTCGCGTATAAATTCACGCGCTCGTTCAGAAGAAGATGGTATTCCATTAGATTATTTAAAAGTTCTTCATGAAGTACACGAAGATTGGTTAATTAGAAAGAAATTTGCGACTCTTCCAGCACCAGTCTTGATCTTAGACGCCGAAGCTTCCGCAGACGACGTTTATATGAATTTTTGCGAGGTTATGAAACCTTATGATTTCTAGCATAGACTCGGAATAGACTCGGAACAACTCGGAACTATTCGGGATAACTCGGAAGAAATCGGAACTAATAGTAAAATAATTCAAATCAAGTCGGTAATGAAGATTATTAAAAGCAAATAGAAGATAACGAACATTACGAATAACATCCAATAAATAAAAACACAAACATATTAATTAATAAAAGTAATCAATTTATTTTTATGACAAGGGGGTTGGCAGATTGTTTAATAGTGATTTAACAGTTTCTTTTCTACTACATGTTTCACTATTATCTTCAATTTTCCACATTCCTCGCAGTTAGACGAGTCTTCTACTTCGGTCATTAGAGGAATCTGGCAGAGGTAACATGTATTAAAACTCCCCAACGTTATTAAGGGCTCTACGAAAGAACGATGGAGAGGAAGTAGCTTGTTTACCCTCTCCTTCGGGATGCTTTGAAAAAGAGAATAAAAGAGAAAGAGTCAGGAAATATTCATGAAAATCGAGATTTATATTTATTAAACATACCTCGCCACATAGCAGTCCACACAAGTCCTCAACGGAGAATTTTTCAATAAGACTGCACGTCCTCTCGCACACTTAACTCTTCCCCATTGACTCTCAAACCATATTTTAGTATCGGGAATATTATTTATTCCCGATAAACTGCCCCAATTTAACTCGGAAACCAGAATACCAGAGATGATTGCTTCTTCGTTCAATGGCTCCATGATTACGAATGAAGCTTCTTCTAATTTTCTCACCCCTTTTTATCTTTTATTTCTTTTCTTTTATTATAAACAATTTTCCATTTGTTTAAACAACTTTTCATTTATTTATAGACGATTTTCATAAAAGGGTTCGTTATAGGTCGTTTAAAAGACCCTCGTTTATTTCAATCTTGAATCCCGCGGAAATATTGCAAAAATATAACGCTAGGTGTCGTTACAATAGACTTATATAATAATAGCGTCTAGATGAAAAGAGATCTGAGCGGAAAACCTAGATATAATAGGTTATGTTTTAGTTTACAAACATTAACCCAAGTTTTTCCAGCTCCCGATATTCCGATAGTAGGATATTCTATTTAAATGACGAAATGATATTCTGAGACGAGAAGAAGGAAGTCTAATTCATCCCATCCTGACCTATTTTCCCAAGTTTCCACTTCTTTCAGATAAGATCGTTTCAATTTATATTTATAACATTTATTCAATAGAATAATTTAATTTTTCAATTTATTTTATTTGAAATAATTTAGCTAATATCAAAAAGTTTAATTTATCATTTTAATTTCAAAAAAAAAATATTTTTAAAAAGGAATTTATAATTTTGATTCAAAAAGAGATTTAAATGGAATCTATAATTTTGAAGAGTTTTTAGAAAAACTCAAATTTAAGACCTTATTATTTTTAGAGAATAACATTTGTCCTCCTGTCTAGGTCGTATATGATTTATTTCGAAGAGGTTTGGAGTTGGATCTCCTGGAGTTTAGAATCGGACTTTCCGTTCCAGCCTTTGGTCCTTCTACCCCTCCATCCCCTTCCTGTTCCAGTATTCAGGACTTTCTTCATAACGACCAAGGAATTCTTCACCTTGTTCCTGAGTTTCTACTCTTATTTCCTGATTCCTGTCTACTGTTCCTGTATTCCTGAGTTTCTACTATTGTTCCTGGTTCCTGTTCTTGAAGATTTTTGTAAAAACCCATGTTGTGATATTAAGTTAGACTATCTTTTTAGAGGTTTTCTGTGGTTTCCCTACTAATAAGAGACGAATGTCAGATAGTACTTAGGAAAATTTTTAATTATTTGAGCCACAGCTCCGATTTTCCTAAATAGAGCACATAGATTTTATGATTCAAATATCGACTTGCTAATCCTTATGATGATTTTAAATAGACAATTTTTATTATACTTACCTTACGAGTCGGGTCGACTCTTTCACTAAGGGGGGAGTAGTGTTATATTTGATGAATTCACCCCTATATATTACTTTCATACGATCTAGATCAAGTAGTCTATATGATAAAAGACATCTCTCAAAATATATGAATCGCCGTTGCCGTATCAATAAGTATTATTGTAAAACAAATTAGTCTGTCTTTAGCCTCGTAATGAAGCAGACCTGTATTTTCTGAATACATAAACCTTTTGCCCAATTGATTATATTTCATCTGATTCACTTTATTTCCCTCGGGAACCCATAAATATTAACTTATTATTACAACAAATATTAAAAATATTACAATATTAATATTATTAATATTATTAATAATTATTAGTATAATTAGTAATTATTGATAATTATTAATGATTAATTACTAATAATGACCGTAAAGCCCCTTGACCTACCTGAAAACGGTCACTTGTCCTTGAGGTTACTTGCCGTTTTGAGGTTACGCTCTTACAGATGCACTCGTGATTATAAAAAATAGTTTTACTTACTCATCCATCGACACGCTAATCAGTCGCAATCCCCTGGATAACGATCATTTAATGCACAAATAACATTTTGTGGGTGTAATAATTCTTCTCCGTAATAATATGACACCACTTCACTTGTACCCGTCAAAACTAAAGACTGTCATCGATCGGCGATATAGAACTAGCGGCTACGATCACGGATAATTTCTCATGCCGACTATACCTGACAGTCTACTACTGAAGTTACTGCGGTGTAAGCGAGGAATCACCCTGTATATATTGTGACGTTGCAGATTAGCTGCCGTCACTAGAGCCCTTCTGGCATGTATTTTATTAGTAATATCGAGAGAGGGAGAGAATATCGCCGTCTAGACCCTCGGGATACAAGTGACACACCTGTTTTATAAGCAATAGAATTAGACTAATTTGAAGAATTTTTCTGTTAATGTACCGCGAGAGAAAGAGAGAGAGAGCAGATACAGAAGATGACGACTTCCGAACTTCCGCTACCAGAACTTCCGCTCCGGAGATGCTACCGACGGTATGCAGTCCAGTACGGCGCAGTACTCAGGATAGTACCGCAACATCTACGGGGAGGGATGTAGGCCTTGGAGAAATATCGCTAGGGAGTGAACAGGGTCCTCATAAGACCTCCTGCCAGCCGATGCATCTTGTCACCCAGCATCTGACTGTTACGTCGAGTGCAGTCAGCTTATATCGCCCGATCCAGCAATCTGAAGCCGACGTCACGCAGAGTCCATACCTGGACGAGTGACGTAACGTATCGCCAGAGGACATCCTACGTCAGAGTGGACGAGTATCGCGTCCCACGTGCTCTGTCAGGTCACAAAGAGGTGGCGGCTCAGATGAGACACCTAGACCTGGCAGAAGTCTGCAGTAGGTCATCTATCACAGGGATTGCCGCTGCAGAGGACATCCCGAGGGATGGATATCGCCTGGATCGGAAAAGCTCAACGAGAACCAAGGTCACACCCTCCCGCCAGCCATCTCGCAGCTGAGATACCGCAGAACGGTGGTTCTGTCGCTGTGAAGCGCACGGAGAAACGCCTGACACCCGGCAATAAGATTACGCTTCGTTCTGGTCAACTGACGAGTTGACTGTTCGAACGTTGTCACTCGCAGGACCAATAAGGTAATTAGGAGGTCCTGATAGGTCCCCCACCTGGACCTACCTCACTGGGAGCCAGCTCGCCAAATTGTCTGCAGAGAATCATCACTTCTACGTATAGCTTGGTCTAAAACAGACGTGCCGAAATAATTCCTCTCTCGCCTAGATTAGTTCCGCTCTATATTAGAATCAGTTAAGTTAAAGTTAATTAAGTTTGTGAGTGTGCTTCCGAAGCTCAACCGCTAAGGTAAGGTCTTTATGATCACTACTTGCTAAAAACATCCACAAAAGCTACCGCTGAACTCTTATTTGATTTGAATTCAGTAAAAGCACTTTATAGTTGCCTTCAGCCATTTTGATTATCTTTACGCTTGGTTATATTTCGCTAATTAGTCTAATATCGCTGCTTAATTTGCTTATGATCTGCTAACGCTTATTTGATTGCTTATTCTGATCTGAATTCTCGCTTGAGAATATTCTGTATCTCATATTTCGCTATCTTTGATTTATTATAATATATTTGAGTAATACGTAGTCTAATATCGCATGGTGTGTCGCTTGTAATCCAACTCCCCGTGGGTTGGCTGACGTAGAAAGTCATAGTATTAAGTTGTTCTAAGTTGTTCTATTTCTAGTTCTATTTTATTCTATTTCTTTATTATCTTAGTATTTTAATTATCTTCGCTATCTTTGATTATCTTTGCTATCTCTGAATATCTGTGTTATCTTTGAATATCTGTGCTATCTTTGAATATCTGTGCTATCTTTGAATATCTGTGCTATCTTTGAATATCTTTGCTATCTTTGAATATCTTTGCTATCTTTGAATATCTTTGCTATCTTTGAATATCTTTGCTATCTTTGAATATCTGTGCTATCTTTGAATATCTGTGCTATCTTTGCTATCTCTGATTATCTTTGTTTTATTTGATTAATTCGCTATCTTGATTCTTGTGTAATATCTAAGTAACTTTTTATCTATTATCGATTAATAGCTCGTTTAATTACCGCCGTAGAGTCGCTATAAAAAGAGAATACATCTCAATTAATTAATTTGAGGCTGATTAAGCGAGGTATTATGGTCACCTGTATCTTCTAGAATTCATAATTTCCCTTGTATTTGCGAATTTAGTTTACCGTATTTGTCGAGTCGTTTATATTAGTTATTGCGTTAATTATCTTTGAATAATTATTATAAATACCGCTAGCTCGCCGCTATTAGAACATTTGCCGAGAGTATCGTATCGCTCGGTGATACGCAGTCTGGAAAGTAGAGTACCTTGCATTGTATCGCTTCTACGGCGTTAGCTAGCTAACCGGCGTGTTTATGTTTTTTTATGTTACCGCTGAGACGCAATAAGACTCACTAATATTATATTCTTTGTTCCGCATTCTTCCAACGCTGTCTATTTCTTGAATACTATTCCGTACTATTACTTTGAAAACTATCTCTGTGTAAATTGAATATCTGTAATTATCTTTGAACTCGGTCATTTGTTGCTGATCACTTTTGTATTATAATATCTAAGGAACAATATACCAAATCCCCGGATTTCATCGAAGGAATTTTATATCTGGTGTTCTATATTTTATTGGATTAATTGTTAAGGTGAATCCACCCACTCTACCCTTATCGCAGAAAATCTGAGTTAGCTGACGCTTTAAGGCCGTCGTTCCGGCAGTTTAGTAGTATCTTTGAATATCGCATTTGTTAGTAGATTTTTGTGAAAAACGACACATCAGTGTCTGGCGCCCAACTCTCTATATCTTAGTCTTTTATCAAATTATCTTTATCAAGGAACGCCGTAGGGTGCGGAGTTGAGAGCTCTGGAAAACTCCGTTACAATATATATATATATGTATGTAGGGTGCATAGTTTGAGACCCTACTTTTTTAAAGCATACGTTTATGCGAAAAAGCTTTTCAGATAGTAACACATCGTAATTTTTTTTTTTTTTATGCATCATATTTCAAGATTTATGACAGTTTTAGTAAGCAATGCATGTTTTCAGGTCATTTGTTTGTATAGCATGTTTTGAGGACATGTCTTCAAACCATGCTATATACTTAACAACAGAATATAGGCTCCAGCGCCGGATTTGCCAGTAGGCCCAGTAGGCCCGGGCCTAGAGCGGCAAATTTTAGGGGCGGCAAATTTTGACCGACATAATTTTTTTTTCTCATTTATCATTGATGAGAGATGAACTTTTTTCCAAAATTTCATCGCCATTCAAAATGACTTCAAAAGCAACGCAGCTCTGTCCACAATTAAAAGCAAATCGTAAACTAATATAATGTAACCGAATCCATCTCAAAGTAAACCGCGAATTGAAAACGATTTGCATTCAGCCTGCTGCCCCCGACATTTATTTTCCCGAATCCTCGCAAACCCAGATAACCAAGTTTTGTGTAAAATTGTTTGAAAATATGAACGAATCGAGTACAGTAAGGTATTTATCATGGAAATATGAATATTTCTATTTTTACTACAATGTATGCACCAACTGGTCGCATTGCGATCACGTCTGCAGAATCCTGTAGTCTGTCTCCGGCTTTACGGCATAAACAATTGGCAAATTATATATTCCCAATATCTCGGTGGGCACGTCTTGTGGTGTATCGTATTCTTCCAATCTCTTGGGACATACAATATAATTGAGCGAGTTTTGTGACCAGTGACATCGTCAATTGAATTTTATCTCTGAATATGAGTGATGGGAGGAATAGACTAAGCGGTTAGTCCAGTCGGATTCGACTTGACTCCTATTCTTTCTGAGTACAGTTTTGCCGATTTTTTTGTAGGTAGATTTGACCTCGATAAATAAGCCCCTGATTTTGCGTGTTGATTAAATGTGTGGAACATTGTTTGAAAAAATGTTGAAAGAAAAAATTCGCCATTTTGATTTTTTATTTCCTTCATATGCGTGTGAGGCAAAAATGTTGTATATAAAAGTTGCATGTCTCATCCTCGTGTTTAATAGAAAATTTTGAAAATTCAAAAAATGTCGGTTCGTCTAGTCGCAAAATGCAAAAAACCAAATTATTTACAAATTTTTTAATTTCGTTCCTGTCCCCTTAATGATCAATGTATACCCTTGAAACTCACATGACGCGTATAAAACCTGTGCTGCAAGAGTCCGTCCAAAAATCGTTCGATCACTTCACATATTATAGCAACAAATAGCGATTTTCGAAAAATATTCGAATACCAATAACATTTGAGCCAATGGGATTACAGCGTCTAACGAAAATTCTGGTGGTAGTTTAAACTATGCAGATTCATAATGTGATTGAAAATTATTTTTTTTTCCATTGAAAACGATCGGAAAAAAGGAAATAAAAATTTTCTCAATCAACAAATAGTATTGGGACTGAAATTATTGACTGGCGAAAATCACTTTTTGATATTGCTATTTCTTTTTTCGAGGCGGAAACTTTGAAAAAAAAAAAACATCATTATCATCATTAGAACCGGAGATACACTTTTTTTACTCATTTGCAATTTATTATCAAAGTAAATAATATAAATAATTGAAAAAAAAACCGTACCTCGTCCATACTAGTCCATACGCAATACCCCCTTTCTGTATGCAATGGTAGGTCCGGAGCCGTTGAGGGCGTTTTTATGTTTTCGGGGGTGAGGAATCCGAATTCATCGGTGGTTTTTTCAAAAAGTTGGGCGAACACATTGTTATTAACAATTTTCAGTGTTCTTCCGACAAAAATTACGTTTTTCGCAAAAACTATCATAATTACGAGAAAAATTGTTCTTAGTATTTTTATTCCTGATGTTTCAATGAACAAATTCGTCTTTTGTTTTTCCAAATCGGATGATTAGTTCCGGAGTTACGCGCATTTGTTTATGAAAATCGCTGGCTCCCACGTCATCCACGGCTCTCGCGCGCTTGAAATCGAATGGATTCCAAATTGGTTCTCCTTATATGTTTTCGGGGGTGTGGAATCTGAATTCATCGGTGTTTTTTTCATAAAGTTGGGCGAACACATTGTTATTAACAATCTTCAGTGTTCTTCCGACAACAATGACCCCGAGTAGAAATTAGATCAGGCAGCCTGATGTAACGCCATGTTCCGTCAGGGCCTGATCAGGCTCTAGTATTTCGTAGTACTGCCTGATCAGGCCCTGACGGAACATAGCGTTACATCAGGCGACTATCAGGCCTGATTCGGGCCTGATTCGAGCCTGACCTCATTTCTACTCGGGACGTTTTTCGCACAAACTATCATATTGACGAGAAAAATTATGGTTAGCATTTTTATTCCTCATGTTTCAATGAACAAATTAGTTTTTTGTTTTTCCAAATCGGATGATTAGTTCCGGAGTTACGCGCATTAGTTTATGAAAAAAAAAAGCCACCACTTTAACACATGCGAGCCGTGGATGACGTCGGAGCACGCGATTTTCATAAACTAATGCACGTAACTCCGGAACTAATCATCCGATTTGGACAAACAAAAAACTAATTTGTTCATTGAAACATTAGTAATAAAAATGCTAACCGTCATTTTTCTCGTAAATATGATAGTTTTTGCGAAAAACGTCATTGTTGTCGGAAGAACACTGAAGATTGTTAATAACAATGTGTTCGCCCAACTTTATGAAAAAAACACCGATGGATTCGGATTCCACACCCCCGAAAACATATAAGGAGAACCAATTTGGAATCCATTTGATTTCAAGCGCGCGCGAGCCGTAGATGACGTCGGAGCCAGCGACTGTCATAAACAAATGCGCGTAACTCCGGAACTAATCATCCGATTTGGAAAAACAAAAGACGAATTTGTTCATTGAAACATCAGAAATCAAAATGGTGAGAACAATTTTTCTCGTAAATATGATAGTTTTTGCGAAAAACGTCATTTTGGTCGGAAGAACACTGAAAATTGTTAATAACAATGTGTTCGCCCAACTTTTTGAAAAAACCACCGATGGATTCGGATTCCTCATCCCCGAAAACATATAAAAACACCCTAAACGTTTCCGGACCTACCATTGCATACAGAAAGGGGGTATTGCGTATGGACTGTACCACAAGGATCAACCATGAATTTTTTCATTCAGATTTGAGCTCCGGTTTCGTAAAAATTAATTATTGAATCGATGCAAATTCGAGGCGTCGCGTCCCAGCGGCTCCGTGGCCTCATACGCGAGCGAGCGGTCAAACGTCATTTGTTTAATTGATATCTCCGGTAGGGTATCATGTTTTAATAATCAGACGTGTGGTGAGATTTAAGTAATAAAAAAAAATCAAAAATATTCCTTCTTGCTTGATTTCCCGACGAAAGGGGCGGCAAACTCTCTGAGGCCTAGGGCGGCAGTAGAGGTAAATCCGGCGCTGATAGGCTCTGTCTTTAAGGTATGGCTTTCAAGATTTAGCATATATCCATATAACAATATATCAAACGCATAGATTGAGACCCTACTTTTTTAACATATACAAAGATGCAGAAATATCAGATTAAAGGTGTCTAATTAATCAATGTCATATATAAGCGATAATTGATTAATTAACCCAATTTAAGTATACAATGCATGTTTTCAGGTCATGTCTTCAAACCATACCTTATATAATGTACGATACTAAATCAGCTACGTATGATTTAAGCAAAATGATCTGCCTATCGATTGTTTTTTTTTTTTTTTTTTTATTGAATTCTCGTGTATGTTACTAAATATATTATTGAGGCGTAGCATACAGAACATTTTAGCAGTTCAGTTTTTTCCGCAAGCGGCGCGATTATGAATTAAGCCGCTTGCAGAAGAAAAATTAATTCTCAAATACAAGATTTTTTTCATTTCAAGACCTTTTTCATGAGTGTCGAGGTAAGATGTCCTATACAGATCAATTATGTCAAGGGGGACGATGCAGGTTTTGTTGGAAAAACCACGTTTTTGCTCTTGAAATCATGGAAAAACATCTAATCGAAAATTCCTGATGAGCAAAAATACCGCATAATCTAATCTATAACTTTACTTCACTCAGTGTGATTTTGGACGTTTTATCCACGCTTCGCGTGGCTAAAACCCCCATTTTCACACCTCCTAAAGTGAAATTTTGAACAATACTCGACGGAAAAACTTCTTCTGATCTCGTGCGATTGCAAAACTCGCGTTCGGCTCGTGCTGCAACCTCACACTCGTCAAAAAAATTTTGACCGGACTCGTATTGTAAGGTACTATTTCACAATGAAGCATAGTTTAGATACATTGTCGCCCCAAACCATGCGTTATCTATACATGGGGAGTTCCATATGAAATGTACAATTGGTTATCCACACCCCTTCGATTTGTCTCAAACTTAGTCAAGTTGAGTAATGGGTAGAAAAAAAAAAAATCCTTCATATAATGAACATTCTACCTTTTACAGGTCGCGAGTAACACCGAATCACAAATTTTGGATTATTTTTTTCAAATCGCTGTAGCTCCCTAACTGCATGTCCGCGCCTGGAAGTCAAGTAGGTCAAAAATTTTGTAATTTGATGTACTTTTCAATGGTGCCGCGAGACAAAGACGATTTTCAGTTAATGGTATAAAAAACGCGAAAAACGCGATATTGATCTCGTTCCCCCAATTATTATTATTATTATAAATAATTCATTTTGAAAGAATGATGTGCCTATGTTCCAAATAAGCCGGTTAAAAATAAAAAAGTAAAAAAATAAAAACACTTTCATTGGTATACTATTATGGGAAAACGGATGGAAAGAATAGAGTGGCGATTATGAACCAATGTTCGATAGTATGAATTATTGTGTTTGGTCGCAAAATGGAATTTAAAAAAAAATGCATAAGCTGAAAGTTGATTTCAGAAGCGAACTAGTTGTGTCAAAATTTTACTGAAGGCTGCTCTTCGGTAAAAGTAGTGACCCATGCGCAGAAAAGTGTCCCGAATGAGCGAAAATACCCCATAATCTAATCTATAACTTTTTACATAGAGCATAGTTTGGAGACATTATGGCCCCAAGTCATGCGCGTTATGTGTTATCCATGATTTTGTATGTGAAGCATAGTTTGGAGACATTATGGCCCCAAACCATGCGTTATCTATACAAGGTCATTCAGTTCGGATGCACCATATCAGGTGAGTGTGTTCCTCCCGAAAATCTAACATAAGACTAAAGTTCTTTACCAAAACTTCCAGGGTCTAATAGTTTAGGAGCTATAGAAGATCTTAGTCTACCGATCAGAGGGCTTATAAGTGACTGAGACAGGGCCGGTTCAAGAGTGTAAGCTAAGCAGTGCCCGCGTCAGATCGATTCTTATCGTTCGACGTTTCAGTCAGATTTCTGAATGAGTATGATGGCGTATTGTTTGGTAGTGTTTTGAATGAATAAATCGGGAGACCGTTTCAGTTTTATATCTCTTTATTACAACCTCTGCGTGGCTTCTCTTCTAAACGACTGACGAGAGACGCTACCCCAAGGGCGCTGCTAGAGTGTTCACTTAGGGAACTACCCTGGATATTATTCGTCCTACTGCTGCCATCTATCGTGGCTTTATTTCATTGTCTTTTCTTTACATGGCGTCGTCAACTGGAGATGTACGTACGGCATACGCATCCGTTCTCGTAGTCCAGGTACTTCGCTTCGTATTTCTCGTAGTCCAGGTCCTCGGCTTCATAGTTCTTGTAGTCTAGGTCCTCCGCTACATTTTTCTCGTAGTCCAGGTCCTCCGCTTCGTAGTTCTTGGGGTCCAGGTCCTCCGCCTCGTTTTTCTCGTAGTCCAGGTCCTCGGCTTCGTGGTTCTCGTAGTCCAGGTCCTCCGCTTCGTTTTTCTCGTAGTCCAGGTCCTCAGCTTCGTGGTTCTCGTAGTCAAGGTCCTCGGCTTCGTATAGTTCTTGTGGTCCAAGTCCTCCGCTCCGTTTTTCTTTTAGTCCAGGTCCTCGGCTTCGTAGTTACTACGAGAATCACGAGGCGCAAGACCTGGTATACGAGAACCACGAAGCCGAGGACCTGGACTACGAGAAATACGAAGCGGAGGACCTAGACCACAAGAACTATACGAAGCCAAGGACCTGGACTACGAGAAAAACGGAGCGAAGGACCTAGACTATAACGAGGAAAACGAAGCGGAGGACCTGAACCACAAGAACTACGAAGCGGAGGACCTGGACTACGAGAAAAACGAAGCGAAGTACTTGGACTGCGAGAACGGATGCGTATGCCGTACGAAGACATCTCCAGGTGACGACGCCATCATACTCATTCGGAAATCTGACTGAAACGCCGAACGATAAGAATCGATTTGACGCGGGCACTGCTTAGCTTACACTCTTGAACCGGCCCTGTTGTTGCACGCATAACTTAGCAAATATATCCTCAGGGCGCCTATCGGTAGGACACCTAGCCCTACACGGCTGCCTCACCGCACCGCGCGCCCCCTCCTCTACGAGCGACCCGCGCTCCGAGGCAGGCTGCCGGCGGAGCTTCCACGCGGCGCCACTACACGGCGCATAGCCATTTCGGCACCCGCGAGTAAAGTAACCCGAGCGCTGAATAGATAAGCCGGCTATCGATTGCCTCATCACGATCATCTACAACCACATAACTGTGAGATAGAAGCCGATATTGGCGGACACTCAATAAAGAGAGATACTTTCACAAGTCGACTCTATTCTTTTTACGGCTTCATGCCGGCACTACCCTTCCCAACACTCCCGACCTCCCCGGCCGAGACACCAGCAGCAGCACCAGCAGATCCAGCAGCGGAGACAGGAGACCATCTACAGCATCAAGGACTCCTACTTCTCCCAACCTCCCTTACAGATCAGACACCCCCTTGTCTCCCCTACCACCCCCTGCCTCACTGATTGGGGAGCCCCTCCATCTAAGGCCCCTCCCCATACCATCACTGTCTCAGTCACTTATAAGCCCTCTGATAGGTAGACTAAGTTCTTCTGTTGCTCCTAAACTATTAGACCCTAGAAGTTTTGGTAAAGAACTTTAGTCTTATGTTAGATTTTTGGGAGGAACACACTCACCTGATATGGTGCATCCGAACTGAATGACCTTGTATAGATAACGCATGGTTTGGGGCCATAATGTCCCCAAACTATGCTTCACATACAAAATCATGGATAACACATAACGCGCATGACTTGGGGCCATAATGTCTCCAAACTATGCTCTATGTAAAAAGTTATAGATTAGATTATGGGGTATTTCGCTCATTCGGGACACTTTTCTGCGCATGGGTCACTACTTTTAGCGGAGAGCAACCTTCAGTAAAATTTTGATACAATAATGTTCAGCCTGTCTCGAGAAATATTTATAAACTAGACTCCAATTTTTCATATTTTACCAGAAGGACTGAAATCTTTCATTTCGATTCGTTTCGAAAATCAATTCTTATGAAAAAAAAATCATGCCTTTTGGTCACAGGACGAAGAACGAAAAAACATCACGGATGAACGACTATACGAAAAATACAAAAGGGATAAACGACTACACGGAAAACGCATAACGTATGGTTTTGGGGCCATTATGTGCCCAAACTATGCTTCGCATACAAAATCATGAATAACACATAACGCGCAAGCCTTAGGGCCATTGTGTCTCCAAACTATATGCTGTATATGAATCATAGATTATTGTATGTATAGATAACGCATGGTTTGGGACCATAATGTCTCCAAACTATGCTTCATGTAAAAAATTACAGATTAAACTATACATATGGCTTCTCACGTCAAACCGATGACCAAAATGTCCGATTATTCGTGATTTCGCTGAATTTTCATATCGACTTAATACTACTCATCGAACACATAGCTCAATGATTATTTTCCAGATTTTTATCTCAATTTATTTTCAGGTGGAATTTTTTTCGGACCTCGACTGCGAAAAATGTCAAGTGCCTATCATTCAGTCAGAATGATGATATTCCAAAACAAAAGGTAAGGTAAACGGCCCGGTTTCCGACCCCGGACCTGTTTCCGACCCCCCCCCTACTCGTTCTTCCCTTTATTCTATAATATCTCGCTTTGCTGACGGAGAAGAGGTGTCACCGACGAAAGTTTGGCTAAATTTTCTTCGGTGACACCTCTCCTTCGTCAGCAAAGCGAGATATTATAGAATAAAGCGAACAAGCGGTGCGGGGTCGGAAACCGGGCCGTTTACCTTATCATTTTCTTCGTCGGAAACCTATTTTCATAAAAACAGATTGAAAAGAATATCGTCAGCTTTTTCGAACGGCTTCTTTTAATTTCTTGTGGTCCAGGTCCTTGGCCTCGTAGTTCTCGTAGTCCAGGTCCTCCGCTCCGTTTTTCTCGTAGTCCAGGTCCTCGGCTTCGTAGTTCTTGTGGTCCAGGTCCTCCGCTTCGTTTTTCCCGTAGTCCAGGTCCTCCACTTCGTTTTTCTCGTAGTCTAGGTCCTCCGCTCCGTTTTTATCTTAGTCCAGGTCCTCCGCTCCGTTTTTCTCGTAGTCTTGGTCCTCGGCTTCGAAGTTCTCGTAGTCCAGGTCCTCCGCTTCGTTTTTCTCGTAGTCCAGGTCCTCCGCTCCGTTTTTCTCGTAGTCCAGGTCCTCGGCTTCGCAGTTCTTGTGGTCCAGGTCCTCGGCTTCGTAGTTCTCGTAGTCCAGGTACTCCACTTCGTTTTTCTCGTAGTCCACGTCCTCCGCTCCGTTTTTCTCGTAGTCCAGGTCCTCGGCTTCGTAGTTCTTGTGGTCCACGTCCTCGGCTTCGTAGTTCTCGTAGTCCAGGTCCTTCGCCTCGTAGATCTTGTAGTAACTACGAAGCCGACGACCTGGACAGCAAGAAATACTTAGCAAAGGACCTGGACTATGAAAAATACTAAGCGAGCGACCTGGACTACGAGAAATACTTGGCGACCGACCTGAACAACGAGAACTACGAAGCCGAGGACCTGGACTACGAGAACGGATGCGTATGCCGTACAAAGACATCTTCAGGAGATGACGCCATCATACTCATCCAGAAATAAAACTGAAACGTCGGACGATCAAAATCGATCTGACGGGGGCACTGCTCGACTTACACTCTTGAACCGGCCCTGTCTTAGTCCCTCATAAGCCCTCTCATTGGTCGACTAAGATCTCCTGCAGCTCCTAAACTATTGTACCCTGGAAGATTTCCCACATGGAAAAATGTATATTAATTTATATGTGAGGAAATATATCATGATATATGAGATATATCTGATATAAAGCTAATATAAAAAATATATATAAAACATATAAAAACACAATATGAAAATGATGTATTTTCAACATTTATATATTTTATATATAAATAATATATTCATGACAATATTAATAATATATGTGAAAATATATGATTCAAATATATATATCTAGTTATATCACATTTATAACAATTATATAAATTTCGGTATATGATATTATATAGTAAACGTATACACGGAAGTTATATATTGGCTGATGTATGATTCGTATATGGAGAAAATAATCGATATATAAGTGAACAAATCGACGTGTCCCGTTCAGAAAGAAGTAACTCAGGAAATCTGTGAAGAAGGAAGTAACTCGCGATAGCGATTAAGAAGGCAGTAACTCGCGATCTCGGTTAAGAAGGAAGTAACTCGCAATAGCGGTTTAAAAAGAAGTATCTCGTGATTGGAATTATTGAACAAATTTAAGCGACCGAGAAATGGGTGGTCATAAGTAGTTCAGCCAAGTTGTCGATTATATTCCCTTTTGCTCCATAGCTCTGCCTGTTTAGAATAGTAGAATGTATAAAATGGGTATTGTGAAAATACAAAAAGGAAAATTCGCTCATTTCTTTTCTAGTTCTTTCATCCTATTATTTTGCTACTGACCAGTCTCTCCGAGAAAACCAATAGATGAATGCAACCAAATATACGAATAATATACGAATTATCAGCACCTCAATTAGATTTATTAAATTATCATTTTCACTGCCAATTCTCCAGGCAAATCATAACATAAGTAATAACTCTTATAATAACTCAGTCACTACCACTTTCTGCAGAATTGCAATTATCGATCATAGCATTGTTTCGCGTCTGCCTTATTGGCTTCAGCGATTCATAATAATTGTGATATTTAGGTGGAATCGCGTTCGTTGAGCATAGCCATAAAAGATCCTTTAATTTTGCTTCTGACACTCCTAAGTCCGAATTATACACTCTCCGTAAATTGTAATTTTCAATTCTAAATGGCTTCTTATTGTCACGTGTGTTTATCATCGAGTGATCCTCTTCAAAATGTTTCTTGAATTTTAACACTTCTGGCACATGTTGCTCTACGAAAACTTCTTCTTCTGTTTTCCAATTTTTTTTTTCATGAGTGACTTTTATGACTCGATATGCTTCTCCCCTCTGCTTTTTTTGGTCCTTTTTTGGCTTGAAGACGCCTATGTTAAATTCTGTGTTTAAGTAATCGCGGTACTGTCGAAGTAAGGCTTTCATTTTCTCATTTTCTGTGGCCCATTCAACGTATATAAGGCATACATACTAGAAATGAATAAACTTTCTTCTAAATATTCACTGCTAGAATCTTTGCGAATTTTCACTGCGTGAAAATCTTTCTTCTTCAACCGTAGCTAATTTTTGTTTGACATTTGAAGCGGCATCCAGGACCGCGGGAGTCGAGCATAACTCACGGAGCGATATTAATTTTCTTATTCGGTGATATGTATTCAAGACCGCTATCTCTTGCTCTTTTTGCTTTAGTCGTCACCCACTCATCTTTGTTGGATTTTCTTTTCCGTGATGATTTTTTATTAGGGTTTGACGTTTCGTTAGATTCACCGCAAGCTTGTGCCCCGGTACTTTCAAGAGATTCTATCTAAATGTCATCATCAGGAATATTGTTATCATTATGGCTAAAACCATCGTCGTTTTTGATATTCTGTTGTTCTTGTATGTGGCTAGCGTTTCTTCTTGATTGCTGGATGTTCATATATCGTTCGCACCAAAGCTTAAATCAGCGTCAGAAATATTTTGCATTTTGTCCATACCAATTGGGAACTAACACGTGGGAGTGGCTTAGGAAAAAATGGCGGAAAGTAGCTTACACTTTTATGTACGTACACATATGAAATAGTATTAGTGACTACAAATACTTATGCAAACACAATAGATTTGTAAGCTATTAATAGTTAAAATTTTAACCACCAGACGTCGTGACTCAATTTGTTAGTTCCCAATAGGGAATCCTGCGCAGCAGTTCTGGATGACCGGTATGAATTGACAAACGAAGAGAGGTTTTTTCGCGGTCGCCAATGTTTACATGCCATTATTTGCAATCAGGTTTTCGCGTTTCTTCTTTTATAAAAGAAGAAACGCGAAAAACCTATCTTCGTTTGTAAATTCATAGCGGTCAAATTAAACACGCAAAGCGTACGTATATTTATAACACCGAATGTAATTAAAACGAATTATACATGTAAAAGTGCTGCACATTATTTCTTATTGGTATGGATAAAAGACGAAATATTTCTGACGCTGGTTTAAGCTCCGGTACGAATGATGTCTGGAACATCCCTGAATCCTCTGTTATTTTTTACGACGAGAATTCCATCTTGCGAAGCAATGCTGTAATACATTCTGAAGATGCAACAAATACAGGCGATGAATTGCGTTATTTGCAATCAGGATCAACTCCAGAAGATACAAGCGTACAAGATGAAAGAAGAAACGCGACCTGCATACAAGAACCACAGAATATCGAAAACGACGATGGTTTCAGCCATAATGATAACAATATTCCTGATGACGACATGGAGATAGAATCTCTTGGAAGTACCGGGGCACAAGCTTGCGGTGAATCTAACGCGAGGGGCCATTCACTCATGTAATCATAAATGTAGTCGATTTTCAGTCACATGAAAATCGCACGGAAGTCGCGCGTAGTCGACTGCAGTCGGTATGCAGTCGCGTTTGCCATCATTCGCAGTCGTGTGAACTCGGCCCCAGTCAGTCACTGTCGATCGTAGTCAGTGAAGAAAATGTCGCGGTCAAGTGTGTTATTTTAATTCAGGCATTTCCTCTGGAGGAATACGATGGAGGATAAAACGTTTCGAAGTGTATCCACGCAAACGGAAACAGATATCTCGAAGAACACCGAGTTAAATAGCATAACCGTTCACTTTTGGCAAAAAATGGAGAGAGACCTCAATGTCAAAGTACCACTTTACGTGAAGAACTTATTACGCATTCAGAATTTGGATAATCAGATTATGTTTCGAAAAATTACCCGCGAAACTGTGGAACGATTGGAAATTTTTGCCAAACGCACACTTGCAGCACTTCTTGAACCTGGTGATGATTTCCACGAGTATTTTGGTATACATCACCGGACACCCGAAATGTTCGAATTCACTATGGGGGATATAACATTATTCGAAGTGATGACACAGTATGTTAATTCAACTAAACCTTCACAATGGAAGGCGCCGGAAATTAAAACTGAAACATTCCGACACCATCAAGAACAAACACTTTCAACGGAGACCTGCAGCCCCGTGAGTATCGTGAACGCAAACGTGAAAAGAGAACAACAGAGATTGATGGACTCGATCACTAATTACGTGAAGAAAAATAGCGAAAATATTCCAGATGATTTACGTACTGCGTTGTTGAATGACGATTTCGTTGAGTTCATCGACGTGTCGTGTTCGAAAGATGATAGTTCTCTACCGATTACTTTTTGCTACACAGCCAGAATTAAATGCCCTAGGTGTGAAAATATAACTTTAACGACTCAGGATAGAAACCGAAAAAGATTCCTTATATCAAATTACACAAGACACTTGCAACAGCATTCGGCGAATCGCAAACCATCAAAACAACACAAAAAAAAGGGTGAAGGCAGTCCGGCTGTATTACCTACTCAAAATATCTCGGAGCAGACTCCTTCACAACAAATTTCTGTAAACTATCTTCCACCAGTAACTATATCAGCTATGCAAGGATGCTCTGCAAACTGGCCACAACCAAATACCGCTAACGCTATAACTCCAATCAACTATGGACTTCAGGTACAAGATATTCCCGAGTATCACTTGGAGGATCATAATCGAGAAGCTTCCGCGAATTCAATCGGAGTGGTGATCAACGATTCATTAAACTTAGCGTTTGACAACCAGGGGGAATGATTGATCAGAGCGATGACCGAACTCATCACTCTGATATTGCGATAAATGTTCGGAACTCTCTACCGTCAACTTCAACATCGTCAGTCAACTGCCTGATGGACTGCTGTGACGACACAGCCAAAACTTCTCAAAGCTTCACTGCAGAATGTGGAATGAGCACATTGAGGCGAGTATCGAGCCAATCCGAAGGACAATCTCAACAGCTCCGAACTAATGCGAAACAGAGTTCGTCAACCTTATTAAATATTTTAATGGAAACAGCCCACGCACAAACTGGAAAGAAAAAATCTGGGTACAGATATGATGATACCAGTAAATTGTTCTCATCTTATTTATATTTAGTTGGGGGTAGGATAGCATACGAAACTCTCCAGGCAAATTTGCCGCTGCCGTCCCTGAGCACTGTTAGTCGTACCATAAACAATTCGAGCGCTTTTATTGTTGAAGGCATTTGTCGTATTCAGGAACTGAAGACTTTCTTAGAGAACAGAAATTTACCCCGATCAATTTGGCTTAGCGAAGATGCAACACGTGTCATTCATCGAGTGCAATATGACCCGAAGACGAACCAGTTGGTTGGATTTGTTTTACCCTTGCAAAACAATGGTATGCCTAAAGCGTATACATTTTTGGCCACATCCGCGAAAGTTATTGAACAATACTTCAAAACCAATAAAGCAGCTCCATTGCTATATGTGATAATGGCTCAACCTTTAGCGAAAGATAGCCCATCATTTTGTTTGTGCGTATTCGGCACGGATAATAAGTTTACAACACAGGATGTGAAGAACCGATGGCAATATATTCTAAAAGCTCTAGAGCGTGAGTCCATTACAGTAGTAGGAATTTCTTCGGATGGGGACAGTCGACTCTTAAAAGCAATGACTATCGAGTCTTTTTTGGGAAAACCGAGAACTGAGCAAAGAACAGTGGAGGAAAGTATTTCATTGCCAGGATTCTGTGCAAAACTACAAGTGCGTACTATTTGCTGTCAAGACACAGTCCACATTGGTACAAAACTACGGACGCGGTTTTTGAAACACTTTTTGTTAATCCCTATGGGGAATTTCGTTGCTTCTGTTACTCATTTAAAAATAATCATGAGCAAACTCTCGAAAGATAAACACTGTCTCAATGTGAAGGATATTTCGTTGAAAGATAAAATGAATTTCAATGCTGTTTTAAAAATATCTCACCCGAAAATCCAGAAACTTTTAGAGGAAAACGTTCCTGGATCTGAAGCCACCAGAGCATACCTCAAACTCATGTATTACATAATTGAATCGTATCTATCTAAATCAGTCAGTGTATCAGATCGCGTGTATTATATTTGGTACAGTGTCTATTTTCTGAGACTTTGGCGTGCTTGGATACAGGAAACTTCCAACTACTCTCTGGCAAACAACTTTATTTCCCGAAATGCATACGTCTGCATTGAATTAAATGCTCATAGCCTGATTAGCTCTGTGATGTATTGCAAGGAAAATAACACTCCAGAGTTGTTCATACCGTGGTTGTACAGCAGTCAGACTTGCGAGAGCTTCTTCAGGCAACTAAGATCCATGACAACAACATTCTCGACTGTGGTTAATTTTACTGTACTAGAAAGTATACATAGAGTTAAAAGAATTCAATTACAATCTGATATTTCGGCAAAAAAATTTGGTGAAAATATCATTAATTTTCCGAGAATGAAACACCTGGGGGCATCATTCGAATCACAGGGTTCGTCAGCAGAGTCAAGCAATATTTGTAGTGATTTTCCAAGCCTACAGGAACTTCAAGATATAATGAATGTAGCCAAGCACGATGCCTACATTTCGATACAAAACCTGGGAATGGATATAGATATCAACAACGCGGAGTTGGTCGACATTCAGTGTCTTGCTACAGATACTAATAGCAATGATGCTGAAAACGAACATCAAGACGAACAAGAGCATGTTGATCATTCTGATTGTAGGGAAACTTTAATCTCAGAAACTGAAGACACTGATTTGTTACAGGATCTAACGATACTTTCAGGTGTACACGGTAAGTTGGAACTGAAAGATTATTCGGATAAAACAACTTTGCTGACAGAAAGAAGTCCATTTACCGTGGTTACAGATGTCGCCGGGAGAGAACTTGTTGTACGCAAATCTTCTATTTGTTGGCTATTTAATCAGAGTACGGAAAATTTGAGCAGTGATAGGCTGCAAAGAGTACGCCAATCTGAATACGATTCTTACAAATCACGCCATAGGAATAGCTTTGAAGAACTACATTTCGTTAAGGAATGTAAGGAAATAAATATCTGTGATTGGTGTGTATTTGAACGTATAGACAGTAGCAAATGTCTTGTTGGTCTCGTGCTTAGTTTTGCATATTTACATGGAACTTCGCGAAAATCGACAGAATATTCGAGCGACTATGCCAATATACGTGGCAATAAAAAAGCCATCGGAGTCTTGTGTCAATGGTTTACAGTCGACGACACTGGTAATTTAATACTAGATATAACTTATACTCATGGCCACGTGAGTATTGAACAGTACCGATTGACAATTTCGAGTCCAACAGTTACTGACATGGGCTTTGTTCTAGGAAGCAGTATACATAGTCATATAAAAAACTTGTTTTGAGTGAACAAATTTTAAATATATTTTGAGTTGATTCTGATAATAAAAAAAAAAAAAATAAAATAAAAAAATAATAAATAAATTTATTAATAAATTGTAATGATTTCTAATAAAAATATGTTGGTTTAAACACGGATAATTGGCCATCGTAATTTATTACACACAAATTATTGACAGGACTAGGGTAAAAGCACCAATAGATGGACGCTTAAGAAAACGACCCAGTAGATGGACGTTTCTTTTTTAGCAATTGAAATAAGAAATCGATCAACAAAAAACTTTCATTTCAGGATTAAAAATAACAACAGTTATCGAAAATTCAGAGCAACAGTTTACATTTTAGTATTCCTTCACGTAATTTCCTATCCAAAAGTCGACCGTCCATCTTTAGGGCAGTGTCCATCTACTGGGTAGGTTACCCTATGTTGGAGACGGCTGCAGATTTGAGCGCTGGATATAAGGCTAAATATGCGGACTACCTGCAGCGCGAATGAGCCGGCTAAAATTCAAGTATGTCATCGATTGTGATCACGGCTGTAGTCGATTGCAGTCGCTTGCAGTCGCTTGTAGTCACGAATGTAGTTGCTTGCAATCACAAATGAAGTCGCCGATAGTCACGAGCATAGTCGTCAACAGTCGCTTGCATTCGCCTGAAGTTTCTGGGTGACTACAAGTGACTGCAGTGTGAATAGCCCCTCGATCTAACGTAACGTCAAAGCCTAATAAAAAATCATCACGGAAAAGAAAATCCAACAGAGATGAGTGGGTGACGACTAAAGCAAAAAGAGCAAGAGATAGCGGACTTAAATACATATCACCGAATAAGAAAATTAATATCGCTCCGCGAGTTATGCTCAACTCCTGCGGTCCTAGATGCCGCTTCAAATGTCAATCAAAAATTAGCTACGGTCAAAGAAAAAAGATTTTCACGCAGTTTTGGGGGATTCGTGACCATTCTCGGCAGTGGGAATTCATTCTTAGGCATGCCGTACAGAAAAATACGCGTTCAACGGACGATGGAAGACTGCCGAAGAGAAAATACTCAAGACAATATTTCTTCAGAGTTAATGGAAATGATATTTCTGTTTGTCAACGAATGTTTCTGAACACACTGTCAATTTCGGATAAATGGATAACTACAGCATTCAAGAAGTATAATGGGGAAGAGTTAGCAGTTCTAGATAAGAGAGGCCTATCTGAACGTCGTCCGAGGAAACTACATGCGGATATAAAGATGAATGTTATAGAACATAGTAGTAGGTGACAGCCATGGCGAGTCATAACAAATGACGTCACCCGGCAGGAGTGGGGATTTGGAGCCAGTGAGAGAGACGACAGATAGTCTGATCCAAGATGGCGCCGCCCATACAAACCAAGATGGCTACTTTTTTTCAAAATCCAAGATGGCTACTTTTTTTCAAAATCCAAGATGGTGGTCGTTTTTCTAAAATCCAATATGGCGACTGTTTCGACTTTTTTTCCAAAATCCAAGATGGCTACTTTTTTCAAAATCCAAGATGGTGGTCGTTTTTCTCAAATCCAATATGGCGACTGTTTCGACTTTTTTTTTCAAAATCCAAGATGGCTACTATTTTTCAAAATCCAATATGGCTACTTTTTTTTTCAAATCAAATATACTAAGACACCAGACAAAGACGATGGTTCTGAAATAATAAATTCTTATCCTATATACTAGCTGAAATTAATAAAGCATGACAGGGTATAAGCAAGGATCGAGACAAATTATTTTTCAAATATTCGTTTATTCGATGTTACTCTTAAGACTGGTTTCACAGTAGGTACAAACGAGTATCAAGTGACCAGCCTTGTTATATTTCTCCTATCTCCAAAACTGCTGAGGTTGCTGAAATACTGGTGGGATGCGCTCGCAATAAACAACACACGTTATTTCGTTACAAAATTTTCGTTTTATTCCATATTGCTTGAAACTAGCTTATAATTAACAATGTTTCCTTAAACATATCTGTACACAAGATAGACAAGAGGCGTCGAGTTTGTCGCAACTCTTCATTTTTTTGGCCACGCAATTGTAAAACGACGCGGCCATCGAATCATTTTTTACATAATCATCCGTAAAAATATCGACAAAAGCATCAAGCGTGTAACCAAAATGCATATAATAGAGAAACATAACACAAAACTGACCACACACGTCGGAAAAGATACTCTGGAGCTGGCGCGTGTTGTACCGGTAGCGAGGACAGTTTCTCCGCAGACGACGCACGTGGTGTGGGATGAAAGGCGCAACTCCGTAGCTGTCAAAGTAGACCCCGTTGCCGGACTCGTCGCTGTAGAAAGCGACCCAGTGACTTCCGGGCTGTGTGTGGTCATCGGTGTTTGCGATAAGGGCAGCGGGGCGGGACCACCGCAAAGGAATACGATCAGCCGGGTACACCCCGCACGTACTCGCCGGTATCAAAGCCAAAACCCTCCTCAGCTCCAGACTGTTCATTACACGTTTCGGATTCGGCTGTAGAAAACCCGCTAGAGTCCACCTCGTCAACCGTTTTTCTCCCCAGCAGCCAAGATTTCAGTACAGCCACACGATTTAGCGAACAGACAAACTCTCCGGGGTTGCACAGAGCGTGATGCATGCAGTACGTATCCGATGGCGGCAGCTTTCCAAATGCCGGGCAGTCCTCGTCCTCTAGATTCGTCACCTGACGCGACATAACGCGCCGCAACAATTTCGCTTTTTCCGCACCGCGCGTATAAATCATGCTGGCTGAACGTGCCACGGCGCGCAGTTTTCTGTAGATTTGTTTGTATTGAATATCACCGTCGAACCACTCTATACCGTGGTGACTGCGCGTAAGATAGTTGTTCTGAGCACAAATGTTCGCTGGGAGATCGGTGAAGGCGCAGGGTGGTGTGGCTACCCAGTGCCCTATGTACTCGTGATTCAAAGCTAGCACGGAAACCTCCTTGATGGCGAAACCGTTCTGAGCATCCCGAAAACCCTGCATATCGACCACGTAGTCCACCATATTGCTATAGACGTGTTCGCGGGTATGCGGCAAACTGGATACTGCGTGTGTCGTTCGACCGCAGCTGCCTTCCGTCAATCTGCAACGTCGTCTTTTCTTTTTTCAATGGTGGGGGGAGGTGGTTCAGGTTTCACATTGCTGTCTATCCTCCAAAGTCCACTATAACCTGGCGTGCTGCGTCGATTTCCAAGACGTTGTCAAATTCCGCGTATACGATGCAATTTATCGTCTTTTCCAGGGCAGCTTCGAACCGCACCTCGATTCTAACGCTGCCGTGTCTCACCAAATTCCAGTGCGTACCGCTGTTTGCCGACAGATCGGGGGTGAGGTCGAAAGCCGTCAGGCAATACCCGTGGGGGAAATCTTCACGACCTATACCGTTCCCATCGTTTAGAAAATGTATGCCTGTTCCGGAGAAAAGGGTGTGGTAGGTATCCACGTAGAGCTTGCTTCGCGTAAAGTCGGGTTGTAGCGGCTTCGAGGGGATCTGCGAGCCGTCCACGTACAAGGACAAAAAGTTGATGTTGAAATGTTGAAAGTTGAAGGGGTTGTAGGTTTTATCACCGTTGAAGGCCTTGTTATCGACAAAGCCCACTATCATTCTTTTCGGCAGCTGACCCAGAAATACATTGTCCAACGTATCACCCTGCACACCGCTGTGAATAGTCATAGCCTTCACCTCCACTCTGGTAAGAGGATACTTTGCCGTACCTTTACCCAGAGCTCTAGCGTGAGCCAGTAGGACGCCGGGGTTTATCGTTACGCGTCGCACGAGCAGCGAGGCCTCTAGTATGTGTATGCCGTGTGTGTTGGTGCTCTCCATGAGGCAGAAGGCGTCCCGCGAGCGCACGAGCCGTACTCGTAACTCGACACCGTTTAGCAGAAACTTCTCCTGATTAAACACGTCGCAGTGAAGATGCCCGATCAAATCCACACTGGTTTCACCGTTCAGAAATTTTTGGCGCTGGGCAAACCCCTTGTTAGTCGATCCGATTTCATCCATCTTCCCCGCTGTATCCCCGTACCACAGGGTGGTGGTTAGGTGTGATTCCTTCGCAGCCTTATTGTAATTCAGCAACGACTCTATGTAGGCTCGGTAAGCGTACGCGTTATTAGCCGGTGAAACTAGCTTCTGATTAAAGAACACGTCGGCCTGGCTGAACAGAGAGTGTAGCAGGTTGTTTACAGGGGCCACGACGGCCTTTGCAGCCCCCTTTGCCGGCTGCTCCCCGCTGAGCGGTTGTAGACTCACACGCAGGCTGAGCATAGTGTGGGAGAGGTCGAGATACTCGTCGCTGAGGCCGGGCACCATAAACTCTATGGGTGAGTCATTCGTGAGCGACGACACAGGCTTGTAGTGGACCCACTGCCCGCTCTCGATCGTGGTTTGCGTCGGTGATAGAGAGAACAAATCCAGCTCCGATTTCAGACACTCGCAGGAGTGCGTGTGCAAGTACGCCATGGTCGATGTTTATTATTATTGTTGTTAGCGAGCTTCGAAGATATCAGCTACAGTTCTTCTTTTACTTCCGCAACAGCTTTTCTTCTTTTTCTTGAGAGTTGTCTTTTTCTTCTTAATTCCGGCAAGCCCTGGTTTCTTCTTTCTCGGTTTGATTTTCTTGACAGCTTTCCTACGAGACCCGATCGATCCTGCACCGCGACCCCGCAACAACTGTCCCCTCGGTCCGCCGCGCAACGCTTTATATCCGGATCCCTTCATCAGATTGCCCAGTTTCTCTGTAGCTTTTCGCTTCAGATTGTGACCCGACTCGATGACGCGTTTCTTGAGAGCCTCTTTGAAGGGTGTGTTGTTGTCCATATCTTCCATGACACTCACACCGGTCCGCAGAGCCTCCTTGCCCAACACGCGCGCACCGCTCTTCAGAATGGGTATCACGCGGCGAAACAATCCCCCCAGGAAGCTACCGATTCCGTGACCACGCTGTTGCGGAGCACCGGAATAAACTCTGCCTATACCACCACCGCCCACCTGATTGTCGTAATGTTCAAGGTAGTGAGCCATCAGTGCGACCTCTTGAAGTGCAACGTGGCCGTCAATGTCCCGCGCGTAAATGGCATAGGTCTACCCAGAGAGTCCCTTATATCGATTTCAATGGTTCGGAAATTGGTGAGAAGCAGAGGTACGTAGTGCGGAGGTGCCAGGGATTTGCTTTCCGAGACACCGTTGTGAAAATTTTTGCCAACAGTCTGCACTATACGCAACAGCGGAGCGTAGACATCGCCCACTATTCTGGGCTCAGCGAGATCCGCGTAGACAAACATCTGCGAGGGTATTCCGCTGGGTAGGTTCAAAGGATGGTTGGCCACCACCACCACCCTGTCGCGTATGTTGGTCGTAAGCTTTGGAAATCCAAGTTGTTGGCGAATACCACCGGAAAACGAGAGGTAGTGACCATCCTTGCAGCTGCATTTTCTGACCACATTCAAACGATCGTCAGCGCTGTCGGCTCGTCCAAACTCCAAATGCTCCTTGATGGTCGGGAGGCTGTTCAATACTTGGATAATTTCCCAAATATCTGTGTAAATACCAGGCTTGATGAGGAATTGACCATGCGCCACTCGTTTTTCCCCCGACAACGATGAAATTTCGTGAAAATTTTCTGCAGGTGTGTCCGAACGATGCACGTGAAATCCCACCGCGTTGTAGGGTTCGTTTATGTTTTGAAGCGTCAGCGGGTACTGGATCTCCACCAGGGCGACTTCCCACTCTCCGACAAGCTCGATCTGGCGCGGTAGCTGGGTGGTGTAGCGAGCCGTCGTGTTGTGAGGAAAAAATTTCATCGAGCTGTTGCTGGGCAGCGTGATGTAAAACTGATCCTTCATGCCTGTTTTCGCACGCTGCTCGCAGCGATCCAAGAGTTGAACTTTTCCGGATAACCGCGCCAGCTGACAAACAGCTTCTGACTGGCCCCCTTTCCCCGCGTCCGTATTATTTTATCCACAGTCTTAACATCGTCTTTGATCACACGTTGCAGCTCAGCCTCGTAAAACAGCCCGTCTATTTCCTCACCCTCCAAATCCGCCAACAGGTAGACGATCGGCGCGCGGTGCAGAACGCGTCGAATCTCAAACACCTCCTCGGTCCAGTTGGCCTCGTAACCCTTCTTGAAGGCACCCTTAGCCTTACTGATGCGAACCCGCTCCCCCACTCGAAACCGTGGCTTCGTACCGGATCGCGGCGGGCCACCGCGTGCCTTTTCCATGTTCAAGCGCGCGGCTGCCGCATTTTCCAGAGTCACCATCGACGGAGCCATTTTAATGGTCGAGTGGGTGGTGGCGTTGTACGCCTCTACCAGTTTCTGCAGCACATCCAGGTAGCGATGGGTATTTTTGTGGGTGAAGTAACGCCACATTCTCTCCTTGAGAGTGCGATTGAAGCGTTCCACAACGGCCGCCTTTATGTCGGGGTTTCGCGTGACTCTGTAGCGCACACCTCTGGCAGCGAGCAGCTTCTGGAATTGAGCTCCGACAAACTCCTTGCCTTTGTCGGTCTGCAGTTGAATCGGGCAGCGTTCCGTGGAGGATAACACGCGCTCGAAAGCCCCGGCAACGGTGGTCGTACTCTTGTCGGCGAGCGGCTCGACCCAGGCAAACTTGCTGAGCACGTCTATGATCACCAACAGGTAGCCGTATCCGTCGTTGTACTGTTTGATCGATCTGAGATCCACCAGGTCAGCCTCCCACAGGTCGTCTATATTCTGCACGTTGTATCTGGCTCGGGGAAATTTCCTACGTATGGACTTGTGCAGCGTGTACGCGTCCTGCGACGCCAGCCATTCGACCACCGTAGCGCGAGGTATTTTTTTCCCTTTTTTTCTTCTTCCCACGGCTCGAGTCAAGTTCCTGGCACCAGCGTAACCCGCCTCGTTTGCCGGATCGTAGTACAGTCGTTCGAGGATCTTCATTTCAACCTGAGTCTCAACCAAGCACCGTTTCCAGTCTGTCCTGGTTGTTGTTGTTGTTGTTGTTGTCTGTTCTTGGGTGTGGAAAATACCGAGTCCGAATCCGTATCCCCCTCCTCCTCACCCGCCTCGTTCGTGTCAACGTCACCGTCCACAGCCTGGTCCTCGTCCTCGTTGATACGCCACTGATGAGATGGACCTGCTGTCGATCGTGACGAGGCGTGACGCGTAGGTTTTTGAAAAACGGGGTTACCTATGTACTCTCGCGGCGTGTTGATCGAGTGAAGGACCCTGGCGAACTGTTCCCTCCCCCTGGCCTGCATAGATTTTCTCTCGCGTACCGCGTCGTTTATCAGATCGATGATGTTTGTCCCGGCTATCTGAGTCCCCCTTACGGCTATTGTCCCCTTGTCATCCCACGAGATCTCAGAGCGACCGTTGGTGGTCAAATAGTTCAGCAACAGCTCCGCTTTCCGCCGAAACTTGTCCGGCACGCTCACTACGATAGCCTGTATAGGTACACCGCTGTTAACACCTGCATTCCCCTCCGTCACCCCATCCATCTCTTCTTCTTCTACCCCACCAACGGTATTACCAGCTGCCTCACCACCCACTCCTCGTATAGAGAATTGCAAAGGTTTTCGCGACTCGGCGGCAAAAAACAAGAAACGCCCCAGCACCTGTCTGTACAGCTTCCATTTTTCCCGATCGCTTTTCCCCGGGTCGTTGAGAATAGCGTGCATCTCGCTATCGAGCCGGCTCGCGGGATCCGCATCGGGTCGACGCTGCTGGATACGTTCGGCTGTCTCCTGCGGTATCAGGACCATTTTCTTGGCCCGCTCCATTGCCTCAATTTTTTTTCACCCGCCAATCAGACCACCCACCAGAGTGCCGATAATCGGGGTCAACAGCAAGGGTAGAAATCCACTCCGTTGAAGCAGCAAACGTTTCTTACTTTTCCAGCTGCCCGTGTTGCAAGCCAGGCGACGTAAAGTTTTTCTGTGTTTGCTCAAACGTCTCTTCTGATCGGTGCTCAGGCTCACGTTACCCCTGAGAGTGTTAAGAGCGCACTCGCAAATGTTTTTCACCAGAGCGTCGTCCGCCGTGCGTAGCAGAACCTGTCTCCGAGCGGGGTCCGATTTACAGATAGCGTGCAAGGCCGCGGCGTTGGAAGAGCTGAACCTGTTTGTCGAACCTCTTCTTCCTCCTCCTCGTCTAGCTCCAGGCTTCATCACAGGCGAAAGACTGGCGCTGCGTGCGATCCTCCACCCTTTATATCCCTGCGAGGCACGTAAACGTAGTGGTGCGGATCCGAGGGAAATATATCGGTGCGAAACCGGCAGTTCTCCGGGGTGGATTGTTTCAGATCGAGGAGCAGATAACCGTGGGGGCGCGCTGTGGCGTCGTTGTAGGCCTCCTGCAGGAAGCGAGGGTCCTCGGGGTGTACCTGACGAGCCAGGTGATGTATCTGCGCGCGATCGCGCGGATTCTTGAAGAAAACTATATAGTTGGCGTTCAGCGAGATATCCCTCTGCCCGCGTCCCTGGTGAAACAGATTCTGCGTGATTAGGAACACGCTCATGTTCTTGTGGTGGCAGCCCTTGGTGAAGAGATCGATGACCACGCCGTTGGACGACTCGCGCATCAGATCGTCGATGACGAGTAATTTGGGCCGCGTGTCAGCGTCGTAGTCGGCCGGCTGCGGCAAACCCTCTCGATACTCTATAGCGCTCGAATCCCCGTACAACGGTTGCCACTCGGCATAGTGCCAGACTACCATCGCGAACTCTGTGTCGCACATCTTGCTCGCCTGTTGCAGAAAGTTTTTCACAAAGTTGGATTTTCCGCAACCGGAAGGACCGGCTACGATTGCCGAAAACGGGTGTTTCCAGCGCGTGTCCATCCTCGCGACTCACCACTCCGCCGTATCTGCAATTGAATATATATATATATTTATTATAGGTTGATATTCGGTGTGTGAGTCGATGCCCCCTGTCGTGATGGCATAACCGCGGTGGGGGGCCCGCGGGGGGCGCGCGTTACGTACAAGCTTTTGGGAACGCGCGCGCGCGCGCGCGACGACCCGTCTTAACAGCTTGAGATACGGGTCGCCGGCCGGGAAGCAGCTCGTGACGCGCCAAAGGCAACCCGTGTCAGCTTACACTGGGGGTTGCCTCGCGGCGTGCGGTGCTCTCAGCTTCTCGACCCACCGCACACACCCCGCACCAGCCGTTTTACGCTCAGGTTGATAAACAATTACTGGCTACTATACTAATACTGACCTACTTAGACGAGCCACCGCTGCACACATCTGTTCCTGGCGGCTTGGCGAGCAGAGGTTTATCTATTTCTCTCTCTCTACACACGTGTCAGATAACAGGGTATAACACTAAGTAGGTAGAGAGAGAGAGAGAGAGAGAGAGAGAGAGAGTTTCGCTGCAAAGCTCTTGACTAAAGAGAGAGATGTACAATTTACTCCGCTCAGCTGTGCGATTTGTAGCCGAAAGGAAGAGTGTCGTACCCCGTGTCGCAGAGACGTCTTTTGGTTTGAACGGGACGGCATATCTTGTTTACGCTCAGCGTGACCACCCTGTGCAACGCTGTACGCTGTATAGCCCGTCGCTCAACGCGAATAGGTTCCCGAGCCTCGACCACCATGCCCCGGATCGAGTTGAAATTTATCCTCATTCGAGTCTGATAATTTAGAGTGACCCCCTTTACTTTGCAAACCTCGGCCACCTCCCCATCCCCCTTTTGTACCAGGAACGCGTAAAATTTCGGACCACCGGAAACGAAGGCTTTTATGTAGCTACCCTCCCCGTATTCCGTCAGCTCGTCGGTCAGATCACCCAAAAAGTTACCCGTAGTCGGCTCCCACTCCCCGCTTCTCCGCACGTAAATAACAGAGTCCGTATCGTAATACAACACCCGGCGCTCGAGCCTCTCGAGATAGCTGTACAGCTTGAGGCGAGCCTGAGCAGTGGTGTAGGCGGCCAGCACAACGTTAGCCAAGGGAGACGGAGCGATGCCCTCCTCCGTATTAATCCAGCGCGCGTAAAGTATTTGCTCCGTCACAGGTAAAATATCCGTCACCTCGTTCTCGGGATCGGTCAACAGTTCCAACAGGCGTTGGCGGTCTTTGATCACCTCGGTACGCGGGAGGTTTTCGCGCTGGCCAAATTTACCCCAGAAAGAATTCAGGCAGAGCTTGGATACGGAACGCAGCCCGGCGTTCTTTGTTATCTTCTCCCGTTGCAACCTGATACCCTCAATCTGCTCGTACTCCGCGAGATAACGGTCGCGGGAAGCCTCGTCGGTGCACTCGCTAGGCCACCCGCTGGCTTCTTGTTTTATTTTCAGGAAAGTGTCTATGTAGGGAGCAAAGAGTCCCCCCTGACCGCTGGCCGGATCGTACACCGTGCTCTCGTATTGCCAGATCTCCGATACATCGATCACGCTGTAGCCCATAGCCACGGCTTTCTGCAGCTCGACCGATACCCAAGTACCTGTGAACCACCGATCGGCCTCCGACTCGTGCGGACAATCGATCTGCAGAGAATCCTCGCAGCAGGAGCGACACAGGGGAAACATGAGTTTTCCTCGCATCCGGACCGGTAACACGGGGTGATAAAGATTCCTAGGCGGCAGAATCACGCATTTCACGAGACCCTCGAGTCCGGAGATGTCTGTGTTGTACGGCCCGGTCAACGCTCTGCACTCCCTACCGACGTAGACTCGCGGATGACCGACAGGGTAGCGACCAGTCTTGCACACCCAAGGGTACAGAGAGCATACGTCGACGTATCGGATTTCCTCCCCCGGGGCAACCTCGTGATAACGCTTCGTGTTCCCCGTACGTCCTCCGAAAAACGCGTCTCGAGGATTCAGCGAGTCGCGCGATACGACCAACGGATGCTGATCGACGTAGTCGCGCATTTCCGGATCGTTTTCCACCATCTCGTCGAACGCGCACTCCCACATCTCAGTGACCCTGTAACGAAGCTCTGTCATACGTTCCGTTTTTGCCCTAGTCTCTTCCCACCGTCTATCCATCGTATCCCCGCCGGATAACTCTTTGTCGCGATTGACCGTGTGGCATCTTCGACACCCGTGCCAGTAACAACCGTGAAATTCCAGCACGTGTCGTTCACCCTCAGCGTCTGTGTAATACCCGTCGACAAGCCGTCTCGTCTCGGGGATCCTGTACTCGCGACCTCGACCAGCGTGTCTCACCTCTGTCCCCAGGCACCTCTCTACCCAAACGAGCCATTTCACCGCTTTCACCGATTGATTGTCGGTCAACCTGTACCCGCTGACCGGTAGTATTCCTATGCTGCGGGGTCGGAGGAAATTTTGTCGAAACACGACGGAACAGGCCGATGCTATGGTGGTGCTTCGCGAGAACGGGCAAACACCGCCACAGTTCAAAAAAATATCTCTAAACGCGACGCACGCCCTGCGAAGGATGTCTACGTCGCTGCGACAATATTCCACGAGCTCCCGATCGAAATCAAACACGTAGCCCCCGGTCGTGGCTTCCTCGTACCATTTGTAGAAAGCGTGTCTGTCCGAGGTTTTCATGCTGTCGGGGGAGTAAAATTCCGCGGCTGGTAACGGCCCTATGTAACCCCGATTCTCCGGTGTGTTGAACAGATGCGGAAAGATACCCTTGCGCGATTCCACAGGGAGTCCGAATGCCTTGGGCAACGCCGCTAGAGCCATAGGCATGTAGGCCAAAGAGTCCAGAAAACGCGTGTGACCCGTCTCCATCAGTATTATCTTGGTGCCGTTTAGAATCACCTGCGGCGGATCTCTGTTGTTCTCCACCAGGTAACGCAGTATGAATTGGGAATCGAATCCGCCAGCGTTATGCGCTATGCAGAAGATCTTTTTGAATCGACAAACGGGCCGCGTCGCAAACTCCACCAACTGTTTAACCGGGTCGTCTCGGAATATGAATTCGCGCACGAGACCGCAGCCGGGACAAGGTGTGTTTATATCCGGCTCGTGTATACAGCTAGTGCACGTCTGTTGTACCACGCACAGATTTGGTACGTGCAGGTTGACATCCCGGCTGCCGGCCACCGAGGCGCACTGTTGCGTTTCAAAGTCATAAAATATAAATATGTTTTCCGAGTTTCCGGTTGGTGGCTTGAGAGGTTGCATGTAGCACTCGTGGTTGAGCGGCTGTACGGATCCGCACGTGTGACAGTACAGGTTGCCGCATGAGTGACCCCCCTTAGCGCGATCGATGAAAAGACCGCACCCGCTGCATATCTGCAGGGTGTCACAGACGCTTCTGCGAGGATCGAACGATCCCGCGACCCGATGTCTCCGCAGACACTCCTCCCCGAAAAACCACCGGCCGCAGGCACCGCATCGCACCCGTACTCCCGCTCTGTCGCACTGTGGTACGGCGTTGCAGCCGGGGCATCTATTCGAACACCTGTGATCGCCCGTGTTTCGATAGGCGATGTTGCAGGGCTCGCAGAAGCGTCTGTTGGCCGCTGCGGCAGTTAGATTCAGTATTGGTTTGTAGTGACCACCCCGAGGAAAGTACAGTATGTTCAATGTGCCTCTGGAGCATACCCCCTGCTCAGCTAGTACGCGCGCCCCGTTGTAAATGGTCTCACCCCCGCGTCCAAAGGTGTTAAAATCATATATTACAACGCTTAGCCCCAGAGGAGCCAGATATTCTTGAAATCTGACGATCTCTCGCATACCGCACCCCTCTGGGGGGACTTCTACGCGCGCCTCTCTGCACAAAACCACGGCAGCCTCCCTCTGAAGTCTCGATTTCGCGTGACGTACGTCGGACCATCGAGGTGTGGGATCCGCGTCGTTGCCCCCGATACCCTCCCTGCTCAGGTAGGCACGAGCAGAAATTATAGCGCGAGGTAGACAAAGATTGTCGCGTTCGACCTCGAGAAGCGATCGTTTGCTCACCTCCTCGTGCGTGAGAGGTTTACTCTTGCGACCGCGACCCACAGGTACGCTGACCCGATTAACCGTGATTCTCAACGCGTCATCCACACAAAATTCGGATGCGCTTTGGGAGAGACTGAAAACGAGCCGCCAGAGATCCTCGTGGCGAGAGTCCCGGACCGGCCTAAACGACAAACCGGCCATTCCCAGAGCAAACGAGGGTGTGTCTAACCCGAACCCTATATAATCGTTCGCGGGATCATCGACAGAGTCCGGGGCAGGGGTCGTGGCGTAATTATGAATATCCCTGATGGCTTCTTCGAGCCAGGTCACAGGATCGACGGTTTCCGGCGGTGTGATAATTTTTAACGTCAAGACGGTCCCTGTGATGGCGAATCTACGATAATATTTACGACTCTCGTCTACAATCACAAATCTGACACCCGGAGGACGTGCGATATGATCCTCTACAGCTGTACTGGCGAGTCTCTCTCTCTTTCCCCCGCCCCGCTGTATGCCTGATATACTGGCCCCTTCGTTGACTCCTCCTCCGGCTCGTTTCAACGCAGCGTAGACAGCGCGACGCCTCTCTGACAGCCAAGAGTTAAAGTCCCGGTTACACGAGGTGTCTTGAAAATTAGAAAAAAAGGAGAATGCGGACTAGCGCGTACTCACCGGAGGAATCCTCAGAGATCTCCACCTCCATCTCATCGTCTGTCGACGATTTTGCAGGAGACGGTGGTGGTGTGCCGGCAACCGTATTTTCGGCCTCGGCAGGAGGTGCATTTTCGGCCTGGTCATCGGGAGACGCTGGCGATGCGGTCGTGTTATCTGGTTCGGCATTTTCGACAGCTTCGGCCGCCCTTATCAACTCGCACTCTTCGTCCGCCTCCTCCCGCGCCATAAGCTCGCAGCGAGCCGCAGCGTCGTACAAGAGTTTATCCTCCTCGTCGACCTTCTCCTCCTTTTCGTTTAGCCAATCTGTATCGGGTTCGTCGGTCGAGTTGGCTGTTGCGGAAAAAACTATGAAGCGATACGTTGGTAAAACACCCGTAGAACAGAGTTATTACTTACCCTCGTGAGTCATGTACGCTCGTGTCATCTTGGAGACCCAAGGGGCTGACTGACTACCGCGCTCCCACAACACGTCGACAGCCGTCTTCATACACTCCCAAGAAGCCTCAAACAACCTCATTTCGTACATGCGACCGATATCGCGAATGCAGCAGCACCATAAAAGTCCCCTCAATCGGTGGAGCAGCGCGGGTGCCGGTAAGTCCACCAGCTCGAGCCACCAATTTTCGTCGAAGTCTCGCACTGTTTGGGGAGTGGAACTCCTGGCGTAACGCAACACGTCGCGTACCACATTTCGAACCACGCTGTTACGATAGATCACCCTGTTCACACCCGTTAGCTCGTCTTGAAAATTATTGGATTGCATTTTTAAGCTGTTTGTCATCAAACTGACCAAACTGCACGGATGCAACAGAATTTATAGATCTCATACCAGATCCGTCTAGTGTGGGAATCATACCCCCCTCCCGACGTACGTGTGTGTGTGTGTGTGTGTGTGACACACTGTGGAAATTTGTGGTGGGATGGGTAGTGTGGTTTTCATAAAATTTTATCATGATTTCCTACATTCAGGATACGACACACCTATACCCTGATCCTAATACCCCTGCCTCCCGTGTGTGTGGGACACAGACGTTGTGAGATTATATGCTGGTTCGAGATAACAAATAACTAGTATTTATATTCCCCCCCACGCTTAAGATATAACACCTATGTACCGCATCTTAACGTCTCGTGAACGAATCATAGACCCCCTCCACCCTACAGTCATACGTGTGGGAATATATATATATATATATATATATATATATGTATACGAGGATAGTTCGGGCTAGCAAATAACTGTTTCGAGTATATGCGTAAAAACGATATATTTATTTTCTTAAATTTAAGTGTTAAATTGGTATTGTTTTTCTAAAAAACGATATATTTCCTACATTTATTTTCTTAAATTTAGGTGATAAATTGGTATATGTAATAATTTTTATTATGATTTCCTACATTCAGGATACGACACACCTATACCGGATCCTAATCCCCCTACCTCCCGTGTGTGAGACACAGACGTTGTGAAATTATATGCTAATTCGAGATAACAAATAACTAGTATATATATATATATATATATATATCATAGCACCCCTGCCTACCGCCATACGTGGTGAAATATATATATTTATATGAATATATACGAGGATGGTTCGGGATAACAAATAACTGTTTCGAGTATATGGGTGTTCACAAAAACAATTTATTCAATACATTTTTTCTCAAATCGGTGTTGTTTTTTTTCTAAAAAGATATATTTATGTAATATGATAATATGATTCAGCGACGATGAATTCGGAACAATGGGGAGGGCGGTCGGGGTGGTGATGAGGGTGAAGCGGGTGGTGATGGTGAAGCGGGTGGCGAGGGTGAGGCTGGTGGCGAAGGTGAGGCTGGTGGCGAAGGTGAGGGTGGTGACGAAGGTGAGGCTGGTGGCGAAGGTGAGGGTGGTGGCGAAGGTGAGTAAGGTGAAGCGGTTGGAGAGTAAGGTGAAGCGGGTGGCGAGGGGATTGATTCTGCGTCTTCGTCGTTGTTAATGGTTTCTTCGTCGTCGTCGTCTTCCTCCTCTGTTTCGTTTGGGATTGATTCTGCGTCTTCCTCGTTGTTAATAGTTTCTTCGTCGTTGTCGTCCTCCTCCTCCTCCTCCTCCTCCTCCGCCGCCGCTGATTCCTCAAGAGTCGAGGAGATTTCTGCGTTTTGCAGTTGTTGTTGTTGTTGTTGTTGTTGTTGTAGCTGTTGTCGTAGCGCACCTCTTTCGGCGAGGCATGCATTCACCCTGGCAACGAACAGATCATTCAGTTCCCACTCCCTGTTAAGTTGTTCGACGATCTCATAGTGCGCGTTGTATGTTTGAGTCACGACACCCTCTTCCGCGTGGTGGGTCCGTAAAAATTGAAGTAAAAACCGCGCGTTTGCGAGGAAGCGATCTCGTAATTCCGCCCTGAGGCGTAATCGATGGGCGCGACGCGCAATTCGTCCGGCATCCATCTGAAATGGTTAAGCACACATTCTTTTGCTTAGAACCCCCTTCAAATTAGAGCGTTAAACGAGAGAGAATCGTACAGACATACCTTTCTTGATCTTCTGTGTTATACCTCCGTACCGGTTGGTCTGCTTCTTTGTTATGCAAGTCTCTATTCATTTGTAGATTTCACTTGGTGGGGTAGTTATAAAAATGTGTGTGTGTCGCGAATATCTAGCGTCCATCGTTGGCGCCTGGAACCGCGTGATGCTGTATCAGCGTCTTACGGAAAGCGACGCGGATCGCTCTCGGAGTACATTATCAGTTTCTGTATTATAGAAGTCCGAGTTACCTATACCTAAAAGATAAGGATGGCTGTTGCGAGTCGGAGTACGTGTTTTACGGGGGAAGTCACGACTCCCCTCTACCTCTCATACCCCGCACAGTACTCATCGGATGACCGTTATGAAAAACGATGCGGATCGCTCTCGGACCACATTATCATTTTCATAATTATGGAAGTCCGAGTTACCGATACCTAAAAGACAGGGATGGCTGTTGCGAGTCGGAGTACGTGTTTTATGGAGGAAATCACGACTCGCCCCTCTACCTCTCATACCCCGCACAGTACTCATCGGATGACCGCTATGAAAAACGATGCGGATCGCTCTCGGAGCACATTATCATTTTCATAATTATGGAAGTCCGAGTTACCGATACCTAAAAGACAAGGATGTCTGTTGCGAGTCGTAGTACGTGTTTTATGGAGCAAATCACGACTCCCCCTCTACCTCTCATACCCCGCACAGTACTCATCGGATGACCGGTATAGGATTTCAATTTTCGCGAAGCTGCCTCCCACCATCGTGCGTTATTACAAGTTTTTGCTGAGGTGTGCAAAACGGTGAGACAGCTCGGTCTCGGTGCAGATGCGGAGCGTTCAGTTGCAACAGAGAAGTCGAGAGCTATGGCCACACCGAAAAAAGGATCGTTGAAAGAGGGGTGTAGTCGATTGTCCAAAACTTTTGACATAGCATTGAAGAAATCCGAGCGTAACCTGGTACTGTCGAGGACGTACGGACTCAACGGTTCGTGGTCGAAAAAAGTGAACATTGGTCTTCGTCTCCGCTTGGATGGGGATTTCGAGCCTGTGGTGAAATTCGTAAATAACTACTCGAGCGGGGTATCCCTCAGCGCCGAAGCATGGGAAGATCTGGCCGGAAAGCTCGAGGATATCGAAAAGTATTTCGAAAAAAGCGAGCGTCCCGCCGGTAGTCTGAGTTCGTTGCTGAGCGATACCATCTCGCTAGCCGGAGGGTGTGCCTTGCGTTTAACATCGGCTCACGGTTCGAAAGTAGTTGCATTCTATGCGAGCAATCCTGACGGTGCCGAAAGTCAGCAGGGGTACGGGGAGGAGGAGGAGGGTGATAACACTGGTGAACCTGGATGGAAGAAACGAAAGACCTATTCGCCAGTAATTGTAATGCAGAAGGTTACGTTTGACGGTCTGCGGCATATCGCCTGCTGTATAGACGAGTATATCATTCAACTGGAGCAGCTGGTAGACGATGTCAACAAGTGCAAGGAGTTGCTGGTTCGTCACTTTGCCACCATCGTGCGATCCAGAAAGATGAAGACCCCGACTCTGCAGCAGATCGGTGTCATTGTGTGCGAGGAGGCCGATGCAGCGAAGGATACACTCCACAGGGACTTGCTGGATGTGGAATTCTGCCGTATCCATTTAAATGTTGTATTCCACGAGTTGACCCGTTTGTTTCTACATTACATCATAGCCGACATATGTCAGAGCGTTATAATTGACAAGTGAAGTGTATCGTTGCCGGCATAATGTCGACGCTGTCTAATTGATAAGTGGGTATGTGAGAGAGAGAGAGAGAGAGAGAGAAACTGTCAGACCGCTTTGACCCTGGGGTTTCATCTCCGCATGATTCGAATCACGAGACTTGAGCAAGTCCAAACATCAGTCATTCGCGATGTATCGAGAGGACGAAACTTCCGGCTCTCCTCCGCGTGAGCCCGGTACAAGCGTCCCGACACCATCCTGGGGTATTCATTCATGAATATGCCAAGATAGCGTCAGGACACTTGTACCGGGTTGACGCGGAGGAAGGCTGGTTGGCTCATCGTTTCGATACGTTTCGTATAGCCGATGTGAGGATTTGCTCTAGTCATGTGATTGCGAATGGACGATGATGCGAGCCCAGGAGCAGCGCGCTCTGTAGTTTAGACTGTTCGATATAAGGGATGAATGTGAAAACTAGTCTTAATATGAGACCGAATTAGATCCCAATTAGAGGTCATCACGATCTACAGAACCGATGAATTGGGCTGCGGTTTTCCTCTCAATGTCGGTATGATTCTCCCGACGCTATCCTGGGGCATTCATTCATGAATGTGTCAAGATAGCGTCAGGAGGATTGTAGCGGGATTAAGAGGAAGACCGCGGTTTCGTTCATCGGTTCTCTAGGTCTCGGATGACCTCTAATTGGGATCTGTCAGGTCTTACGATCGCGCTCTGTTGTACCTACTGTAAAACTAGTCTTAATAGTAATATCGATCAAATGAAAAAAAAAGATTATTGTAAAACCTATCTTAAGAGTAATATCAAATAAACGAATATTTGAAAAATAATTTGTGTCGATCCTTGCATATACCCTGTCATGCTTTATTAATTTCAGCTAGTATGTAGGATAAGAATTTATTATTATTTCAGAACCATCGTCTTTGTATGGTATCTCAGTATATCTGATTGAAAAAAAATAGCCATGTTTGATTTTGAAAAAAAAGTAGCCGTATTGGATTTTGAAAAAAAAGTAGCCATATTGGATTTTGAAAAATAGTAGCCATCTTGGATTTTGAAAAAAAAAGTCGAAACAGTCGCCATATTGGATTTGAGAAAAACGACCACCATCTTGGATTTGAGAAAAACGACCACCATCTTGGATTTTGAAAAAAAGTAGCCATCTTGGTTTGTATGGGCGGCGCCATCTTGGATCAGACTATCTGTCGTCTCTCTCACTGGCGCCAAATCCCCACTCCTGCCGGGTGACGTCATTTGTTATGACTCGCCATGGCTGTCACCTACTACTGAACATATAAATCTTTTTCCGAGAGTGGACTCGCATTACATACGCAAAGATTCTAGCCGTGAATATTTAGAAGAAAGTTTATCCATTTCTAGTATGTATGCCTTATACGATAAATGGGCCACAGAAAATGAGAAAATGAAAGCCTCACTTCGACAGTACCGCGATTACTTCAACACAGAATTTAACATAGGCTTCTTCAAGCCAAAAAAAGACCAGTGTGATGTATGTGTTAAATATCAAAATTCCACTAACGATCAAAAAAAAGAAATGGAAAATGTGTATAACAAACACATAGAAAACAAAACTTTGGCTCGCGAATTAAAAAAAGCTGATGCAACTTTTGTGAAATTAAAAGAAAATAACAACGTTAGTATGTGCTGTTTTGACTTGCAAAAAGTTTTGCAAACACCCCAATCAAAGACGGGTTCAATTTACTATCGCAGGAAGCACTCCGTTTACAACTTCACTATTTACGATGTGGGGTCTCACAAAGGATATTGCTATGTTTGGACTGAAAATGAAGCTAAAAGAGGATCAGATGAAATTGGTAGTTGTTCACTCCATTATATTGCATGTATGAGTTCGAAGGGGATAAATGATTTCAAATTTTGGTCAGATAACTGTGGCGGTCAAAACAGGAATAGATTTTTGTTTGCAATGTATGTGTTTGCTTCAGCTAAATATCACGTAACAATCAAACATAGATTCCTTGAAAAAGGTCATACCCAAAATGAAGGGGACTCTGTACATGCAGCAATCGAAAGGAAGAGTAAAGGCCTGGAAATTTATACACCTGAACAATGGTGTCGACTAATAAAAGCATCAAAGCAGAGGGGAGAAGCATATCAAGTCATAAAAGTCACTCATGATATGATATTCGATCTCAAGGACTTGGTGAAAAATCAAAATTGGAAAGTAGATACCCACAAGCGGATTGTGCCATGGTCGAAGGTGAAAGAAGTTTTCGTAGAGTAACATGTGCCAGAAGTGTTAAAATTCAAGAAACATTTTGAAGAGGATCACTCGATGATAAACACACGTGACAATGTGAGAAGCCATTTAGAATTGAAAATTACAATTTACGGAGAGTGTATAATTCGGACTTAGGAGTGTCAGAAGCAAAATTAAAGGATCTTTTATGGCTATGCTCAACGAACGCGATTCCACCTAAATATCACAATTATTATGAATCGCTGAAGCCAATAAGGCAGACGCGAAACAATGCTATGATCGATAATTGCAATTCTGCAGAAAGTGGTAGTGACTGAGTTATTATAAGAGTTATTACTTATGTTATGATTTGCCTGGAGAATTGGCAGTGAAAATGATAATTTAATAAATCTAATTGAGGTGCTGATAATTCGTATATTATTCGTATATTTGGTTGCATTCATCTATTGGTTTTCTCGGAGAGACTGGTCAGTAGCAAAATAATAGGATGAAAGAACTAGAAAAGAAATGAGCGAATTTTCCTTTTTGTATTTTCACAATACCCATTTTATACATTCTACTATTCTAAACAGGCAGAGCTATGGAGCAAAAGGGAATATAATCGACAACTTGGCTGAACTACTTATGACCACCCATTTCTCGGTCGCTTAAATTTGTTCAATAATTCCAATCACGAGATACTTCTTTTTAAACCGCTATTGCGAGTTACCTCCTTCTTAACCGAGATCGCGAGTTACTGCCTTCTTAATCGCTATCGCGAGTTACTTCCTTCTTCACAGATTTCCTGAGTTACTTCTTTCTGAACGGGACACGTCGATATGATACATGTATATGACATTGACATTCATATGCTCTTATACAAAATTCATATGACTAATGTAAAAAATATTACATCTTACGTGTATAGCAAGATATATAGAACCCACATCTTACTGATATATGTATCATATTATGTACAAGTATATATCTTCAGATATATTCATTTTATATAAAACATATCATGATTATGATGGAAATATAAGAATGTCGGATGTGTACTGAAATATATGTCCATATACGCGCCTATATAATGAGTCCGATAAAAAAGTTCTATATGGCTTTATATATGTGAAAAGTATATGGAAAAATATATATCATATATATGAATCATATATATTCTAATAATCGTATATGATCATATATAATATTCATATACGATTCATATATAATTCTTATAGATGATTCATATATAATTCTTATATATGATTCATATACAAAAATGCATATATACAAAAATAGAAATGACATATATTCATATATATAAGATATATATATTATATATCCAGGTATATATAAAGCCATATATATTCTTATACATTTCACATACTTATATAATATACTCCGATGGGCCAATTTGATATATGGGATATTAGGGTGGTCCTTAAAAAGGTCATTCTTGAATTTTGACTTTCTCGACCCCCAGATCGGTTCCAAAATGATCAAAAATAATCTGAAAAAAATTTGAGCCTTGTGGCTTGACTAGAAAGGGTGCCTGTAAGCACAAATTCATTTTTCGTTCCAAATTTGAGCACAAATTAGTCTTTAATATTGACAATGAAAAATTGCTGTGGAAAATAAAAATTACTTACTCATTTGAACCGTACTCGCCGGATTCCGAAAAGAACAAAACAAAAATTATTATTTTCTATGTATATTCTTCGAAGAATTTGAAATTGAGTAGAAAAATTCCTTGAACATTGGGGGAAGAATAGGTGATAAATGATTTCAAATTACGATTTGATTCATTAACTTAAGGTGGTTCTTCACCTACAGTCCCACCAAACGTGGGTTCCAGAGCAGATTTTGAGTACTTCTCGATGGGGAAAAAATCTGAAAAAAAATTTCATACCTGACAAAACGCAATTTCCAAAGATTTAACAAAATTCTGAAAAAATTCATACGTATTCAGAAAAATTAAAAAATAATTCTCACCTGAAAAAAAAAGTTAGGTCATCGGCTAATTTCTTGAACAGTTTTTTTTTCCATCAATTTGTTAATAACTTTTTTGAATTATTATTATGCAAAATAAATCTCCCGAAGATCTTCTACATGCTTGATTTTTTTCAGATTTTTTCCCCATCGAGAAGTACTCAAAATCACCTCCATATAGTAGGCCCCCCCACTCGTTCGAAAAATTTTTAAAAAATTGTCAGTTAATGCGCTATTTACGCGCTCTCCAACCATGCGTTAGTTGAATTTTGCGCTCAATTGGTTGAGCTGCAAACAATTGTTTTTTGTGGGGGGTCCGATTAAACGGTACAGCGGGCCCCCCCACCCTTCTGTGTTCGTCAAATTGAAAAAGTTACTACGGAATCTTAAAGAGCGAATTATGCGCTCTCGAATTCTGCTAGATCAAATTTTCGCGCGATTTTCCTTACGGCTTTTTTAGCGCAAAAATGATTTACTTTCGGATTGGCCAATTCAGAAAATGATCAAAACGGGACTTTCGAGAAAAAATACACGACAATCTTTATGCGCTTATTATGCGCTCTTCATTTCCGACCCTTGCCGATTTCTTTTTACTTCATGTCGCCCGTGACGCGCGAATCGCGCTTTAGCGCACCGTCTCTTGGGCCCCCCCACCACTCAGCACTGATCAAACTCAAAAAATACCCAGTCGTTTTTCTTCGGGAAATTATGCGCTCTCCATGTACGCGGATCTCAATTTTCGCGCTGCAACCCTTAGACCAATTATCGCTCACCTAACACCTCCCACGATCGCGTCGAGCTGACTCGAGCGGGAAACAATTTCAAATGCATAACCAGCTGCTGCTTATTTATGCGCCAATTATGCGCTCTTCGTTTCCGACCCTTGCGGATTTCTTTTTACCTCGTGTCACGCGTGACACGAGAATCGCGTTCTAGCAAATTGCGTTTTAGCGCAGCGCCGTTCAGCTGCACCCCCACTACTCAAAATCGATCCGACCCAGATGTACGGAGTCATAATACTTTCGTAAATGAGGCGCTCTCCGAATTTGCAAATTCTAATTTGGGTGATTCAGTTTTACCGCACCATATTTTGAGGGTATAAGATTTCTCATGAAATTCTCAGAACAAAAGTCCGTCACCAAAAAATCGACAAACCCCCAGTTTCCGAGTTAGAGAAGATTTCAGTCAACTTATCACAGAACTCAGACGTGACTCAGCCAGGACCGTATTAAGGAGGTTCGAGCGAAACTAATGAGTCAAAGTATAGTGTTTGAATTTTTTCGCTTACTTAATTCTTCTAATAGTTATTAAAATTCATCATTTTCATTTTGAATGACACAACTGGTTTATAAATTGATAATTGTTACTCATTCAATAAAAGAAAGTAGGGTAAGTCCCGTATAGTTGCCCCAGCGCGATAGTTTATAACTTCATGTTTTATTGTTATGTTATGGCAAATTAGATTACGCTTGCATAGGGATAATACTTTTCTAAACTTTCAATGTCCATTTGATGCAAAAAAAAAAAAAAAAATTAACATATCAATATACTTAATACTCAAAATTGCTATTAAACTTTTTGCAAGCGTGGGGCAACTATACCGAACTTACCCTGATGTAAATGTAAGTTAAGGCTTCGTTATTTTTGACTCATATGGTTTGATGAAAAGATGTGGCAACAGCGCGCTGTTATGTGAGTATGTACAAGACATTTGTATACACATGCATTGCAGATATAAAGGGAAATTTTGTTAAAAAAAATGTAGCAAAACGGAAAAAATAGTTTCTTACTTCGTATTTTTTTTTAATTATATTTTTATCTTTTTCTATTCTCTCAGCTGCTCCCGCGACGCTGCCAAACCTTCAGTAATATGTATCACTGTCGATAAACGAGATTGAAAAATCACGTTCAACTTCAATTCTTTGAATAATTACATCGGTAATGGTATATTGTTTATATGTTAAAATATTTCATAAGTATTCAACTTTATTACGTGTGGTTTTTTATTCCTTAAACTTGGGAGATTAATAGTGAAAATAATAAAACAAGTCATGACGGTAGCTTGTCAGCCATAAGAGCCTGTGTATAAGAACTTTAAAAACGTCATATTCAAAACTATTTTTCTAAGAAACTAGACGGTGGATCGTTCTCAAATTTTGAGAATACATCAATGAAGTATTCATTTATATGTAAACGAAGTTTCAAATCGTAAACTTGGAAAATTCGTTTTACATAAGATTCGCTCGAACCTCCATAAGTTCACGAATTGCGAGATTGCTTTTCTTATTCATGTATCTATTTATTCATTCATTGTACAAAATTTACCGAAATTATTTCTTCAGTCATTTTTGATGCCAAGATCGTCCGCCCCATGTATTTCGTGCTCAAGGTCGTCCGCTTCGTAGTCCTTGTCCTCCAGGTCACCTGCTTCGTACTTCTCATCGAGCAGGTGACCTGAAAGACAATAATTCCGAAGCTGACGGCCTGGAGGACGAAATTCACGAAAAGGATGACCTGGACCATGGAAACTACGAAGCGGACGACCTGGAGAACGAGGTCCACGGAAAGGGTACGATATTGGCACCGAAAATGAGTGCAAAAGCAATTTCGGGAAGCTTTTCATTATAAATAATTACACGAATACAGAAAGCAATCTCGTAATTTATGATCTTGATACGGTCCTGGCTAAGTCACGTCTGAGCTCTGTGATTGGCTGACTGAGATCTCATCTAGCTTGGAAACTGAGGGTCCGTCGAGTTTTTGGTAAAGGACTTTTGGTTCAGAATTTCATGAGGAATCTACCCTCGAAATATGGTCCGGTAAAACTGAATCACGCTGATACCTTGAGTCAACCATCGATCACTAACAATAAGAACTACCCGGTAGTACGAATACGTTCGGCTACTCAACTCATAGTTTAGCGTCAAATCAACAGGTAATTACTACATCTAGTCACAACGAGGTATGATTCTTGCTCTGATGTCTGCAAAAAATAAACATACTGATGACGAGATGAATAATTACGCCCCGTAATCAAAATCTGATTCCTATCGTCAATCACAACTTTTTCAGAGTGTAAACTTCTTTTTTCCATACTCTACCTTAAATCCGCCATGAAATTTAAAGTTTAGAAGATCTAAAAATCGTAATGATTCTGAACAATTATGGATGATGTTGGTAAGTTTCCGATCTTTACGAATAACCTCTTAAATATAACAAATACTATTTTTAGGATGATATGTATTTTCTATCTTTAGAAAGGGGAAAACAAATAAACGTCATGGTATGAATATTACTTTATTCAATAAAATAATCATTGGAAATCAAGTGACACTAATATACGTATATATTTTTTGTAATGCTTATTTGTTTTTTTTTTCTATTCACAGCACTTTGTTACTACTTTAGGGAATAGTGAGAGCTATGTTCATCAGACTTATGGGTTACAATAGACAATCTGAATTTTCGTTACATGATATTTAAATGACTTTTTACAACACTATACATAGGACTAGCTGCAAGGTAGATCACTAATATCAAAAAATCTTACGGGCTAGGATATATGATAAATTTTCGTTGCATCATATTCAACTGACTATTGACAACGTTACGATAATGAGTGCGATGTACTTTATGATGCTGACAGATATCCTTATAGACTATATATTGCAATTTGAATCAGAGACGCGAAAGTTGCAGGCACCGTTTCTTCAGACTCCTTGACATCGTTGTATACTGTCCATGTAGCGTCTCCTCTAGGACACATTGCAGTGAAATGTCCGCTTGGTGGTTTACTTCTCCTCGTATTTGTTCCCAGTATTTTCGGAGGATCAAGATCGACAATTCCTTGCAAGCTATATTTCGTCGGCATGAATGACATTTGTATGTGACGCGGAACTTTGTGTAGCTCAGTTCGTAAGAAAGAGTTCATGTCTAGGAGTTCCAAGATGATGAATGGGCCTGAAAAACAATTATCGTATATCGTCAGATCCGTCAATAGTGAGGCTCTTGAACTAATCATGATCGATTCTCGGAATCAATACTGAATTGACTAAAATTTGACCTTCGTAACCGCCATTATTCTAATAATTGTGACTCGCAAATCACTCAGTTCGTTCATGTAATAGACTTTTTTTGTAACGTTTACATAGCAACAAATTTCATACAGATGCAACCTGCCTTAAGATGATGTATTGGGACCGTGCATACCCATACACACTCACTAAAGTAATAATGTGTAGTCGTGTACATGCATACTAGTGGCGACGCCTATAATAGGGATCGGCATTTTTGTGGGAAAAAAAGAAAACTAGGGTGGGCGTTAAAACGGGAGAAACATGAATTTCCCGGGCCACCCTCCAAATTATATCCAAATAAATCAAAACATCCTGTAATTTTTTCAGATTTTTATTTCAAAGCTTGACCCTTAACCACAGAGGATGAACTTCTTTATTTGAAATACACGGGGTTTCGCGGTCTTTTCCGTTATTATTTCACTATGGGTCTAGTTATGGACATAAAAATCTGAAATTCTCACAGATTGGTCTACGGAAATGCTGCTCTGTGGAAAAAAATCGTAAAAAAAAAACATTAGAAATATATGTTTTCCGATGTTCTTGAACAACATTCGATAAAATTGGAAAATGAAAAATCACATTGGCATAGGATGACCCATACAAAATTTGTAAGGCAGGGGGGGGGGTGGCGATTTTTTTCCACAGAGCAGCATTTCCGTAGACCAATCTGTAAGAATTTCAGATCTTTATGTCCATAATTAAACCCACAGTGAAATAATAACTGAAAAGACCGTGAAACCCCGTGTATTTCAAATGGAGAAGTTCATCCTCTGTGGTCAAGGGTCAAGCGTTAAAATGAAAATCTGAAAAAATTACAGGATGAGTTTTGATTTATTTGGAGTAGATTTGGGGGGCGGGCCGGGAATTTTCTTTCTAACGACCACCCTAATGTACACGAATACACATTCTCACTTTGGTGAGAGTGTATAGGTGTGCACGGAGCGAATAGATGGATTAAAAGTTCTTACCTATATTAGAAATCTGTGTATGTTCCCTTCCTGTGCAGCCCTTGCTGGGGCAGGGCCTCGTACCATTCAAGACAAAGTTACTTTCCACGGTTGCTCCAAAATTTTCCGAACTCATGTCGGCTCTCATAGCTTGTAAGACTGGAAAATTTCGCACCCTGGGTGGGCAGCCATTTTGACAAGTTGATGTTTCTTCGATACCAGCCCCCGAGTTTTTCAACATGATTCTGCACAGATACCCGACAGTTCCCTCGCAATCAATCAGACAGCAATTAGTATGAGGGTCATTTGTCACAGGATATTCTTTCAAGTCGTAGAGAATTTTACCCCTTGAAGAATAAGTATTTTTCGAAATACCACATTTTACTGTATCGATAATTAGTTTGCAAAAATTATTTTCATTACTGAGCTTTGCGATTGCATCTTTGAATGTACTATCCCTCAAAGCCGTAGATAATAATATTTGGAAAACGCTGTCGAATCCGCAGGTTTGTGTGAACGTGTACTTTTTACCTTCGATACTGATTGCACGCAAGCCTATTCTACCGCCGTTTTTCAAAATCGGAACATCACACGTTTTTGAGATAGTTCGGAAAATATTTGTTGTTACTCGCTTTTCCAAATATCTCGTTTTTTTTTTCTTAGACGGCACAACTAGACCTCTCCAATTCTCGACATCTCCGCTTTCGATGATGCTTGTAACTTGTAGTTTGTTAATGCGCGTACAGGAAATGCATATCCGTTTTTGGCCGTATCCCTCGTCATCTTCCTCCCACGGTACGGAGCAAGAGTCAAGCGCATGCACAGATTTCTTGCAAACTGCACAAGTGTGAGCACCAGTTGGTCTGTCTCCATTATTACATGCTGGGCAATTTGTTGAATTTTCAGCTGCCCGTGGTAGTCTGTTTTCCTTATTTTCTTCAGATCTGTCAATATTCTTTTCTTTACGTAGAATCCTTTTTCTCGGTGGTGAACTTAAATCATGTGAGTTTTCATCGTCTCCTTTACTTATTGGATCAGTCGTCGGTGTTTGCATTTGACGGTAAGAAATGCACATTAGCTCATCTTCACAGCCTTCTTCTCCTTCACGGACTGTAGAAATGTGTGCGCTCAGTGCTTTATCGTTATTACCGGCTGTCGTATAATCCACCGAATTTTCCGTGTCTTTTTGAATTCTATTTTCAGCGTTGAGTGCTTCTGCCAACTTCACACGGCCACTCAAATAATCAATATGTTTCGTAACAAAATTATCGACTCGCGTAGGCATGTGTACAGAATTGAATAATCTTGTTTTTATATTGTTGAAATTCGCTTCCACAGCAGCACTCGATGCAGGGATCCTGCCGTACCCGAATTTGTCGTAACGAATACAGGACCACAACGGTATCCACTTGATGTCATGCCTAAGACGTTTAACGAACGCAAAATTGCAGTGTGCGTTGACGCGATCCCCGTGATCACGTGTCTCAGACGATACTTTTTGATCAATTGCGTCAAACCATGCTCGCCAGACATTGCTTTCATCGGAAGTGTCTAGGGGATGGTCTTGAATGTCTTCGTCATCCAATGTGTTTTCATCTACCATAGACGACGAACCAGAAAAAAGAATTTGAATCTTGTTCTTGTGGATTTCAGACAAAGTCTTTTCTCCATTCGGTAGGTCACCCTCAGTTTCGCTTTTAGCAATGGCAAGAATCGAGAATAGAATAGTTTCCGCTTCCTCCGTGTTTTGCGCGAGAATCAACTGGCCTATGCAATGCATGAAAAAAATTTTAACCAGGGAAGGAGAGTTTTTCAAAAAATTGACATATCCTTTTATAAAATGTGCTACGTCTATACGTATGTAACACTGAATTACAAGATTATCTTCCCAACACTTAGCAGCGTATTCATCGACAGATTGATAAGATGTAAAGGCTCGTACGACTGCGCCAAGTAAAGCTTTAGAAGAATCGCATGTTACCTCCTTTGGTATCGGAGCCCCAGACCGAATCCACTCTGTTAGCCAAAATGAAATACAGTTGGTCGTCTGACACTCGGAGAGCATTTGCGCAACGGAAATGCTTGTCTGTTGTGTGGTAACTGCATAACGCATTCATATAAAAATATGTGTTTCGACTTCTCCTTCGACGGTTTGATAATCGGGCGCACAATACTTCCGGTCGCATCTATGGCTATGGAGGAGGTCCCACGGAGACTATTTTCTCTGTACATATTTATCTGATGGCTAGTCCAATAATGCACAAAGAATGGAGTGAGTGCCAAATTATGAATTGTGTTTTTGTAAGTGGTGCTGTCTTGACAAAGAGCCAGAGAAATGAAAGGATCCTTATCCATACATAACGCTAAACCATATTCGCGTTTGGCAGCACGGAAAGTGTGAGCTTCGAATAAATGCGGTGGTATTGGATCCCCTGCAGACATGAGCCGGTTAGCCTCATCTGCTCTGTGAACTTCAGCAGTCAAGTTTTTTTCCCAAAGCTCCTGTGCGACCTCCATTCGCCGCGGATTTCGAAAAATTCTTTTGCCACATTTCCCTGTTCCTTTACTCATTTCACAAGTCATTATATTTGCAGCGCTGTTCAAGTCTAGCCTAAGTATTTTACCATCAATGATGGAGCCGCAGTTACATTTCCCAGTTACAGATACGACTTGATTGAAAATTTTATTCCGCTTAAAATTATAGGCGCAGGTGATTTTCGCGGCTTCCCATAATTTCTCAGTAACCCGTTGTTGCCATTCTCCGGGCCGCAATATTGTGAACTGCCGGAATGGCAAGTTGGGACGAGATTTTTCTGACCGACTATATTGCTTCTCAATTATCAAATCTTCTAAATCTGATTTATCAAAAGTGATATTCACAATATTTGACTCGCTACTATCATTGAATGATTGACCCGTATCATGACTCGATTCTAGAGAGGAAATTGATGAATCTTGTATCGGTTCCGATGATCGCAATCGGTCCCTCACTCCATAACGATTATTTGTCACAATCGTGTACACAGCATTTGGCGTTATAGTCTTGTTATGTGTGACGCTAAGCTCTTGCGAGATTTGTATCCAAATCTTGCTAGTTTTGGGGGCTGGTACCTTATCGACTGTAAATACTTCAGTTTTGTGAGCTAATATGGTAGTCACAATCACATCTTCGTCATTCAAACGTGGTCTTCCGCGTTTCGGAGCCATAATCAGCTACTTGACGTTATTATTATATGCTATAGAAACATAATCACAAATAATTATAAATTATCAAAGTGTCATTGAATGCAATAATAGATATGAGTCAAAACACGTCAAACCGGACGAAATCGACCAAAAATTTTCATCGATCCTTTCGATTACTTTGAATTTTTTTTTAACGGATTCTGTGGGTGAAATGAATGCATCAAGCAATTTTTTATTTTTTTTTACCTTTAATATTTCAAAAGTTATTCCAGGTTGAAAATTGCCCAAAATGCCAAAAACCGCCACACACGCTCTCCTTCAAATCTTCATATCTTAGGTTCTATTTGTCCGATCAACATGTCCCTGGGCTCATTCGAAAGAGCTGGAATCGGGCTTCTATTTCATGCTGCTACAAATTTTATTATAGCAACAATTGCAGATTGTTATAAACAATTAATTTTCAAACATGATTTTCATCACCGAAACCGCGCTGTAAAATTCCCACAAAAAAAAAATACAAGCGTATTCCTTAAACAATTTCCTACAAAATGGGTGGGTTTAAAATTGGAGAATTGATGGAGAGTATGTTTTAAATATTAATAATCGAGCGTAGGCGCGCGCGCACGCCGACAATCCAGCTATCTGGCACGCGACGTGAAGTTTAGGCAGCCTATACTTCACGTCGCGTGCCAGATAGCTGGATTGTCGGCGCGCGCGCGCGCCTACGCTCGATTATTAATATTTAAAACATACTCTCCATCAATTCTCCAATTTTAAACTCACCCATTTTGTAGGAAATTGATTAAGGAATACGCTTGTATTTTTTTTTTGTGGGAATTTTACAGCGCGGTTTCGGTGATGAAAATCATGTTTGAAAATTAATTGTTTATAACAATCTGCAATTGTTGCTATAATAAAATTTGTAGCAGCATGAAATAGAAGCCCGATTCCAGCTCTTTCGAATGAGCCCAAGGACATGTTGATCGGACAAATAGAACCTAAGATATGAAGATTTGAAGGAGAGCGTGTGTGGCGGTTTTTGGCATTTTGGGCAATTTTCAACCTGGAATAACTTTTGAAATATTGAAGGTAAAAAAAAATAAAAAATTGCTTGATGCATTCATTTCACCCACAGAATCCGTTAAAAAAAATTCAAAGTAATCGAAGGGATCGATGAAAAAAAGGTCTCCGGTTAGACGTGTTTTGACTCATATGGGAAATTCCACGTCCAACCGGACGGATTTAGCTATTTTTTTACCCCCTAGCTTTTAAATCGAACCAAGCTTTTTTCGCGTATTATATACGTCATTTTGACGTTCGTCTAAAATATTTTGCGTGACGCAGGAATTAATAAATAATACAATGAAAAATAGACTTTATCGGATCACCATGACAGAACATTTTTTATCTTTTCAGAATTGACTGATACATCCGAAAATATTTGTTTCAGAATTTAAAAAATGGCCGACGCCATTTTAAAAAATCATTCAACATTTCGTTTCTTAGTAACAATTAGAATTTCCGATTATTCCTGGATGAATAAAAATTTTTACGGAAGCATATAGCTCAGCTTTCGAATGCGCTGTGAATCATCTTTTCATACGACAAATAGAACCTGGAGATATTCGTTCTTAAAGCTTACTGCGCGCTCATTTTGCAACAAATTTGAATGCATTGTAACTTGAAAAAAAAAAATTTAGTACGAACGCCAAAATACGTATCGATTTTTTTTACGGATATAATAGGCGAAAAAACTATCGATCGACTTGAAAAATGCAAGGTAAAATAATCGCTAAATCGGTCCGGTTTGATGTAGAATTTCCCATCAGACTGTTTAAAAAAGAAGCGACTATTTTGTTGTTTTCAAAGAACATTGGAAAATCGTCTGAGTGTATCTATTATCTAAACAAAGACCCTGGTAAAATAGGAGCCCTTAATTTTAATATTTAAAGGTGGGGCTTTCAATTTTCTATTTACATTGAAATAACATGGGAAATTTTTTTTCTGAACTTTGGAATTTTATTACTTAAAAACAAACTACTTCACAGTAATAACTAAGATAGATTTTTGTGGGAAATTTAACGCTCTATATAAAAGGTTTGAATGAAAATTTGCGTGAGGCGAGCCGTTTCGGAGTTGTCAAGCCTCAACCATTGAACTGTTCAAAATAATGATAATTTCTACTCATAAACGCGACAAAATCGACTCATATAACTTAAATACCCACTATTGTCAACTTTAAAACCAATATCTATAAATTTTCAATAAAATATTGATCAAAAAATTTGATTAATTAAGAATGAGTGATTGATTTTATTGATCAATAATCAAAAGTACGGGTATATCACAAATAAATTATGAAAATCACAAATTTTATTTAAAATGTATCAATGATTTATTTCAATTCTTTATAAATTTGTTGAGTCTTTCGAAAATTAGTTATAACCATTCAAAATTTTTTCTTCTCATCTGGTATTTATGAATAATTATTCAATTCAATTCAATAGTATATTTCGTATCAAGGGCGTAAAATTTTATACCCGCGTGTGATTACCGTGACCACTCGGGCCGGCTTCGCCGATCCTCGTGCACGGCGACCACACGCGGGTATAAACTTTTACGCCCTTGATACGAAATATACTAATATACTGTGAATGACTAACTAATTCTTTGAAAAATTAGAAGTTTTATATTATTCAACTTAGCAAAACATAATTAGTTTGCTCTACTTTCATTGAACAATCGGTTAAAAAAAAAAAAAAAAATTAAAAAAAAAAAAAAAAAAAAACCGAAACGGCTCACCTCACGCAAATTTGCATTGAAACCTTTTTTATAGAGCGTTAAATTTCCTACAAAAATCTATCTCAGTTATTACTGTAAAGTATTACGTTTTTAGTATTAATATTAAGGGCTCATATTTTACCAGGGTCTTTGTTTAGACATACTCTGACGATTTTTCAATGTTCTTTGAAAAAAACAAAATAGTCGCTTTTTTTTAACAGTCTATTCCCCATATACTGGCGAAAGTTAACCAACATATTTTGGCATATGATCTTGACTGATGATATGAGTGATGAATTCTTTGTAAAAACAGAAATGTATGCAATAATTCCAGCGTTGATTTATTATCAGAATCACAGGAACGTATTGGCGATGATCATGATAATAATAATAATATCCGTTAGTACCTATAGCGTTTGTCACTTTCATCCCTTGCAATAGACTATAGTTTGTAGTTCATTCCGAAGCTTACATCTCTCGATTCAAGGGAAACTATTTTCTCTTATGTCTTAACCGTAGTGGTAGTTTTTTGGGTCTGCAAGATTCACGTATTCTAAAAACAAGCCGCATACGAAATTTCTATTACCATCAGTGCAACCAATTCTTCAAATAGGTATATAATTTCATCCGGAAAATCTAAAATACGGGACAAAGAAATAAGATTCTTGTACAGCAATAGAAATCTAAAAAGTTGTAGCAAAAGGCTAACTCCAAATTGTGTAACATATTTTACAATCTATATTATTTATTTGTATTGGATACTGATTAAAGGCAATGCAATATGACAAGATTGAGAGAAAAAAAAAAAACGTACTGAGATTGTAACACGGCGAATAACGCCAGCGTCACATTTGTATTCGATACTGATTAAAGGCAATTCAATATGACAAGATTGAGAAAAAAATAAAAACGTACTGAGATTGTAACACGGCGAATAACGCCAGCGTCACATTTGTATTAGATACTGATTAAAGACAATGCAATATGACAAGATTGAGAAAAAAATAAAAACGTATTGACATTGTAACACGGCGAATAACGCCAGCGTTACATTTATATTGGATACTGATCAAAGGCAATGCAGTGTGATGAATAAATATTTACTGTAGACCTATAATATAATAATAAGTACATTCGGAAATCTATTATGTTAGAAACAAATAAAGAAAAATAGCGAAACCAAAATGTAGAAGATATGCTTGAAGAGCTGTGTGATTTCTTGGATTGTTTTATGGCGAAAAATATGTCGAGATACTTAGCCTACCGACGAAATACTAAGCCCGACGATCGAAGAACGAATGAACCAGTATGCCGCGCTACAGTCAGTTTTATAGGACTTGTGACGTCACAGGGTGAGTTCGCTGCAGCAGTAGGTCCCAGCGCAGAAACGGTCTTGCACTCACACTTTAGATCTGAGCGTCTAGGCCAGGCGAAATAGCACTTTAAATGCAACTCTGGTCTACTGATCTTGAATCCAAGTTTTTGGAAAAAAAAGTTTGTAAAATATGCGAAAAAATTGAGAAACTGTCAGAAATGAACAAATTACGCGCCGCTAGCTTTAACTGCGAACGCTGCCAGAACCGGGCCAGATAGAGAAAAATTGTACAGCAACAATTTTGTAGAGCAAAAAATTCTCAACAAAAAAGTCCGTGAAGGCATACATCCAAAGTCAATAACGTGGGCGTGGGAGACGCTTGAAATTTAACCCCAAAAATCGCTGCGGTTTTTTTTTTTTTTTTTTTTGTTTCTCTATCTATGTATATGAGAAGATAGCTCTAAATTATGTTTTATTATCTATTTATGTATATATGGGAAGATAGCTCTAAATTATATGTTTTATTATCTATCTTTTTTTGTATGGAAAAATGCATAGCTCATCTGTATGCTGTAGAAAGAATTGTCAGACCAGGAAAAACAAAAATTTTGATCGAAAATTCGAATTTCGCGGGACGAGAGAATTTTTTTTTTTTTTTTTCCTCTACCTTTTCTTACTAATTGTTGATTAACTTTGCAGATGAAAATCGCAAGAAATTGAGCGTAGTCCTAGTTCTCAGCTTCATTTTTTCTGAAAATATCCCATAGGAATCCCTCGACATTCCGACGTAGGTGCAGCCGTCTGCCCGTAACAATTTATTAAGGTAGTTGTCGTGCGAATCGATTTTTCTTGAGAAATTGATGAAAGTTACATGAGCTATATCGACCGCTCCTAAGAGAAAGAACGTAACTCGCGAAGCGCGCTAGTAACGACCTATCTCGGACAAAGCGCTAGTAAGAACGTATTTCGTGAATCCGGCTAGTATGAACGTATCTCGCCGATGCGCATAGTAAAGCCCTAACTCGGAAGTAGCGCTATACAAACGTAGTTGGGAAATTATTAGTAATAATAATAATAATTAATTAATGAATTAATAATTATTAATAAAAAATAAAAAATAATTAATATTAATATTTAAATATTCACTAATTATTTTATTTATTAATTTTTAATTAATTTATTTTAATTTAATTATTATTAATTATTAATTATTAATTATTAATTATTATTTTTTTTTTAAGTTGCATTTATTCTAGCAGAATTTGCCAACTACGTTTGTGCTAGCGCTACTTCCGAGTTGGGGCTTTACTATGCGCATCGGCGAGATACGTTCATACTAGCCGGATTCACGAAATAGGTTCTTACTAGCGCTATGTCCGAGATAGGTCGTTACTAGCGCGCTTCGCGAGTTACGTTCTTTCTCTTAGGAGCGGTCGATATGTTGACGCATTATACGTCTCCTGTTAAAATATTTCGGCCTTTTGTTGTAATCGGGATCCTGAGATCCTTTATACAACTACAATTTTATTTAAGGGTTCGTTTATCGAATTAGGAGTTGGAACTCGGTCGTACAAAAGTGTTTCAAGTTTATTAATATAATATAAAGTTTTACAAAAGGTTTTACTGATATCGGACTAATCTCTTATATAATGTCTCTTGCTCTGGTCGCGATGTTCTGACACTGATCATTGTAGGGATCGCTTATTTATTACGTTTAAGGAGGTCGCCTTGTTTCTGCAATTGATGTTAGTTGCATCAAGCCTCGCACTTGCACATTCCAGAGTATTGCCAAAGTGTGTCTCAAAACATCTGGATTGCAACACCTTGATACTCTGGTTGCAACACTTTGACCGTTTCATTTCTGAGAAAAAAGCTTTCAAAGTTCGTTCTTATACATAGGCTGATATGGAAAGTGTCGAAAAAAATGTTAAAAAATTACCCCTCGACGAAAACGATTCTTAGCATTTCGACAAAAAAATATCATACGGCAAATTGCAATCTTCTGAATCGTTTCCCTAACAGCACCGAGACGTTGCAGCAACGTTGCAGCAACATAACTTTGCAATATTGGCAATATTGCGGTTATATTGCGCAATGTTGCTGCAATGTCCCTGCAACGTTGCTGCAATGTCTCTATGTCCGCTTTTCATTGCATAACATTGCAATGTTTCTGCAATATTGCAAAAGTTGCTGCATTAAATTAATGCCAAAATTCGTTTTTGATACATATATCAGGTATTTATCATGAAGGATAGAAACTGTCAAATAAGTCAAACATTATGTTGATAAAACTTTTATTATGATATTACAGCCTATATTGAATATATATCTATATATAATAATCCATGTATAATTAATATATAAAAGTCATAATATATATATATATTATATATATACATTAATATTATATATCATATTATACTGAATATAATTTTATATATTATATATATTTGTACTTGAAGTGTTAAGTTAAAATTATATAACATTGGATATATATATATATATTTATAATATAATATTCTCAAAGTCGTATAGTTTAAAAATAAAAAAACGGTAAACAAAAGCAATGATCATCAACGATATATATACACCTATATATATAAGATGATATCTCATATCCCTGCATGCTTGGACTCAATTAGCTTATAATTATAATATTATTTTATATAGGAACTTTGATTTATTAATATATATGATGTTTGAAAGATTGTAGTATGAAAGTAAAAAAAATCCAAATAATAAAAGACAGCATTTCACGCGCGATATATGATATATAATATTTTGATTATGCAATATGATATATTTTGGACTCGTAGTTAAAATTATAGGAACATATCATAATGTATTATATACGATGCATGTATCTAACTGTGGAACGTTCTGTGCGACTGGGGGCAGACAATTGAAGCTATTTTACTATATATAAAATATATTTGTTTATTTATTTTATTTTATTATATTTTTTTTATTTTTTTTTCATACATCCCATGTTATTTCGATGGGGTGTATATCTTCAATCGCCTACCTTTAGGCGCACGAATCGTTCCACAGCTATATATATTCGCGGTATATGTAATGAGTCATACAAGCCTATACATAGCGCGATTCGTCTTTTTTTTCGACTTTTCGCAAAAAAAAAAAAAAAAATCCTAAAACAAAAGTAAAAAAATAATGGTTTTCTATTTCGAAGAGGAATCGCCCTATGTAGGTTTGTATGACCCGTATAAACGTCGTAGAAAAATGAAAAAAATGGAGAATTGCAAAATGATATGCAACGATATATTATGATTGTATAATATCTCTGTACTTGAAGTGAAGATTCTAAGAACTTTGATATTATTACTACTTATATTATTACTTTTGACGATGCTTCATAGCATCAAAGTATATGAGAACATATAATGTGAAAGATATATACCTATATGATGATATATGCAGCTGGATGTATGTCATATATATGTCACATATACCCATATATATTATATATATATTTCAAAAGAGTACGATATATCAAGTTACTATTCTAATATATATATATATATATATATCTACTGATTTGGAGCATTTTGTTCCTCTTCGCTGCTGACTTTTTTCTCTGCGGCACGTTCAGATTTCTCACTACGAAAATAAAAAATAGTGAGCATTATATGAGATCATAATCGAAATATAATTGTATGTTTTGGGGTAATATTACAGAGTACGTACGTTTGTCGGGTGTATCTCAGCGTAGCCTGGGCAAGCCACTTTGATACGACACTTTTAATTTCGTCATCAGTGATAGTACTGAAAGCACTATGGACAGTTTCTGCAGATTATAAACAAACAATCGTTCAAATACATATTATATTTTTATCATTTCATATGAGTTTTGAGTTTTGTCAGAGCATTTTAGTTTTTCAATTAATTAATTAGTCTTCATCTCAAGAAATCAATTTCAGTGGATAACAGTCGTTGTATTAATGTATTTAATTAGTCACACATCTGGTTGTTCGGTAGATATGAATGTTATATTATTGTGATAATGGCTTACTCATGAGCATCCTGCAGGTGTTCAACTCTCCAAACGACTTCTTTTTTCTAGCACCAGACCAACTGTACTCCTTGGCTACAAAATCCGAAAGCGTATACTTTAAAATATTCACAATACACGCATTTGGTGCAGATCCTCCGATAGTCTTCATGAATTTGACCTATAATTTACAAAGAGATAATTGCTTTCAACTATTATGATTGATGAGGGTGAAATCGGTTACCAAAGACCTCGACTTATATATTCAGTCCAATACGGTATATAGCATAATTCGATTACCATGCTAGAAGAGTAGGTTTTATTCTTCAATGCCACTTCAAACTTTTCGAGTGCTTTATAGGTTTTGAGGGGAAAATCGTGGTCGTGTAATTCTTTCCAAGTTGCGTCATCATCAGAAATATTTTTAGCCAGTTTGTCGTCAAGTTTCTCATCAATAGCAGCAAGTTGGAATTTGATTTTGATCACTTGCTTCAGGATCTCGTTCAGTTTGGCTGTAAACAGAAGTCAAAATCTATACAGTTCGAAAAACTGTATTTATTGCACTTGGTATATTATTTATCGTACCTGATGGCGTCTCAGACTCCGCCGATAGATTGTCAATTTTTTGTATTTTGTTGTTCGAGGAAGATTCCTTCGGTACAGCCTGCGACTCCTTGCTTGTGCGAGACTGCACTGTTGCAACGATATTAGCTGAGCATGGTGTATTTTTTTTACCTGATGGCATCTCAGACTCCGCCGATAGATTGTCAATTTTTTGTATTCTTCTGTTCGAGGAAGATTCCCTCGGTGCAGCCTGCGACTCATTGCTTGTGCGAGACTGCAATGTTGCAACGATATTAGAGCATGGTGTATTTTTTTTATTTGCAGACATTCTCGAACTAGTTGCGTTTGCTTCAAGCCCAGCATTGTCAGTGCAACTCGATGATTTACCCGAACCAATAGTGTCTTTGATTCGCATTGATGAACTTACTATGGTTACGTTGGTCCTGCACTCATCTTCAGAATTTTCCACAAAATGACCCTCGTCACGTTCTGTTAATAAATATTTCACAAAACATACAGAGAAATAAACATATGAGGGAAATAAATTACACATATTCAATTCAGAGGCAGGAATAATTCAGAAGCCAACATATATATTTATACCTTCAGCTGGTTGCTGTGTTTCAGCCGCAGACTTGGATAACCCAAAATGTTTTGGCATTTTTGGAAATGGCGCCAATTTTTTCTTCGGAGGCGGTGCTGCCATATCATCACTGTCGGAGTCACTTATACATCGCTTGGCTCTCAGACGTCTACCTCGTTTTCCTGTAGACTTTTCTTCATCTGAGACTGCAGTGTCGATATCGGATATTTTTTCAGCCAACTTCAATTTGACCATTCCCTCCTTATGTGTCTCTACAAAATAACAAATATGAATTACTTACTTTACAAGGGACTATAGTTTCATCTTTCTCAACTTTAGTTATGAGAATCACTTTGCTGTAAATTACACAATCCATAACTTATAAAATATACCATTCAATATGTGTTTGGTCATAGCCGGAGCAAAGGGTGCTTGAATAATGTCACACTCGGAAAGATGTAATATTAAACATTATAGCACCTTTCGGAAGATTATTCGCAAACTTATAGACAATACGACTTACTTGCTGTGCCGAACGTACGAAGGACTGTGTATTCTGACCAAGTCGGTGATGGTACTTCGAGCTGTGCAATGGCTTTGTTAATATTCAACTGGTTGGTGTAGTTGGGCCAAAGGCAAATGTCATCGCCGTGCAGCCAATTAGTAGGGACCATTTGTATACCGTCCGAAAACTCGACAATCGAATAAACCGTCATCGTAGCAGTAGTTTATATATATATGTTCTAGATAATGCAGGATGCGAACGCAGCGTTAAAAAAATAATATTAATATGGAAAATAATGGTTTTCTGTTAAAGACGAGTAACGTGCTTGAACAAATTATGAATAGATCATCTACTGTAATGTGTATCCCCACTCCCATGAGGTATAGCCTCCGAAACAAAATTTCCATCCGGTTCAGTAAGGTATATGGTGCGCGTCTGATATAAATTATGACAATTTTTTCGCATGAATAATTTTTTTCTTGTATTTCATAAGTGAATAGTAACCTTATGTATGCTTAATGAAATGGATTCTGAGCCGGATGTGTTCGACAATTTTAGAAACAGCCATAATCGGCGCTCTGGATTACAAAAATTAATTCATAGCGCCGATTGGCTGTTTCATCAATTGTTGAACACATCCGGCTCAGAATCCATTTCATTAGGTATATACATGCGATGGTGTGTGAATCATAGAATACTCGATACTAATTAAATTTTTGAATGTAAGTAAGAATAACATATGTCTTTTGACTAAAAACGGTTGCAAGTTATATGTGTATTAGCGGAAAAACCCCGTAATTTCGCTCATATGGCATTCGATACATCTTCAATTTTATCGAATCAAGAGGCCAGGAATGCAATCTGTTGCTTTCTTTCACAACTTGAATAGATAATTTTACAGAATTATACGGAGTAGTATATACATCGTTGATTGGAATAAGCTTCTTACCTACGATGACTACCGTCCCATCTCTATACTCAACTATGTTTAAAACCCTCACTACTAATTCATTTTTAAGAGCGCAACAATCGTTACCGAGATTATCACAAGTGATCGAATAGGATGGTTTTATTAGTATTTTGTACTGATTTTTCACATTTCGTCTGGTTATAAGAGGTCCATCACTGTGGGATTTTTTCAAACTATTTTGATTAACATTTTTCCGGACAGGCACATTGAGTTGTTCTATTTCCGCATACCGTCTTGCTAGTTGTTGGAGAGGTTTCTCAGGCTTTCTGATTTTCTTTAATATAGATGATATATAATTTTCAAACCGGAAGGCACTGAACACATCTACAGGACCATAATTCTTCACATCTGCAGAGATATGCAACAGATTGTGAATATTATGCGACATATACTGTTTACCATAAATTAACCCAAAAGATGTCACAAAATGCTCGAATAACTTATGAGCAAAGTCAACGTTTTCACTGTGCATGGCGAGACTTGGGTTGGCTATGATGGTTGTTGCTATATGCAGAGTAAGAAAATTAAGGTACACGTCCTCTCTCAATATGCCTTTAAGGACAATCGGTCCCGTGTACAGTAGAAATTGTCTGAACTCAGTTGCCTTCCAGTACTTATAATCTGACAACGATCGGGGTTTTCTAGCAAACTCGACAGGTACGTTACATCGCAATGCTATAAGTCTTTCAGAAATTTGTTGAATCGCACGAGCGGACAATCGGGTAGTTAGCGGGCCTTTGAACCACAGCAAAATCAATTTTTTCATCACTCCCAAGCACACTAAGTGCATGTAATCTAGTGGCACATTACATATGAGATCGAAATTGGGTATGCTCTTGAAAATAGTATCTCCGAGCTGATATTCTTCGTATTCGTTATTTCTGAACTTTCTATCCGTTCGCAGGTCGCTTACAATACGTCCCTCCGGAAAACACAGCCTCTGGCATCTATAGTTTCCTGCCGTAACGCATTTCGTGCAACTGTGATACCCAGTGTGATGTTTTACACCTAATACAAATGCTTTAGCAGGTGCATCGCAGATTAACCCAGTGATTTGAACTTTTATCATATGCCCATTATAAAAAAAACCATTATTAATGATATCAACTGCTTCATCAACAAAAGGCTTCAAAAATTCGCTTGCATCGTTCGGCTTTTGGTTTCCACAGAAGCAACCGATAACAAAAACCTGTTTCAAAATAGTGTCAGAACATAAAATTGGCCATATACTGGATTTTGATGATTTTGAAAGCGGAGCCCCGTCAATATTGATCAAGAGTTCAATAGTTTGTACGGGGTTATCAAATTTAGCGTATTGCTTGCCAATAATGCCCAGTGCTTTGTTTAATCCAAAGTGACAATATTCACCACCTGCAATGGCTGTCACTTCAGTTTGCCTGGGGGTGCTAAGTAATGTTCTCGAATCTCTTGGTAGATTTGGCAAGTTAGTATGCTCTCGTAATATCGATAATAAAGCAGTAAGGGAATTCTGTCGCACGTTAAATTCAAGAGCCCAAGAGGTTAGATCATCTACGATTGTGTTAACATTTGCTGTCGAAGCGATTGATTCTGTTGCATCACTGGCATATAATTCATTTTCATCTTCAGCCGCTACTGGTACCAGGTAGTTTATGTTTCTATCGTAACTGCCTGCGGAGTCAACATGAGAGCTGTCAGAACTTTCATTCGGATAGTCAGGAATTTCGTTATCGTGATTCCGATCTTCAAGATAATCTTGCGCTATGTCTGTACGATTTACTTCTTCATGCATACTTGACATATTACTATCGCTAGACACATGAGTGTTATTAGTTGACGAAGTATCATTATCGGAGGATTCCAAAAATGATTCTTTTCGTAGTGAACTGTTGGTACGCTCAACAAGGAAATCTACTTCGTTTTGAATTTTTCGCCTCAGATGTCTCTTGGAGTACATAGAAATTTTTTTTCTTTTAAAATTGTTGTTCATCTTGATATTCTGTTTACCATTAATTTTTTTGTACAACTATATATGATTGCAAAAATATTTAAATGTAATATAGGGTGGACAATTCAAAAGACATTTGAGGCGAGAACACGTGGCAAAGCAATACAGAAATATTGTGTATTTACCTTAATAAAACTACGTACATATATAATAGAAACTACGGTTATTTCACGTCACTCGTCATTAACAGAAAAAATAAAGTGGTCCACTACCGTTTAATTGTCGATTGCAAACTGAACCTTGACCCACAATACTGCACCATCAACTAGAAACAGGCCTGCAGTTACGTAGGAGTATATATGTATTGTGGTTCCTCATACAATGACTGAAATCTGCTGAGAAAAAAATATCACAATTAGTTTATCCAATGTATTATTCGGTACCCACTCACATTCAGTCTCACAAGGAATGTGTAATTCTCTGCCGATAATTATATTATATGGAACAGATCAACACATATGACATCATTATAATTATTATTGTCAACGGTCTAATATTTTTTATTCTGACAACGAATGACCATAGAATGTAATTTCATTATTATAGTAATTTGAGCAATGTATTTATAGTAAGTTTTTAACAAATTTTGAAAAATTGAAATGATAAAAAATCTTCACTTTAGCTTTGGAGATTATTTATTTCGATTGATCTCGGAATATTAAAAAATATTTGTTGAGTATTTGCGGACTGTAACAAAATAAAATCTGCCGACCGTGAGAAATGTAAAACCAAATCAAAACTTCACGAAAATTCCACAACTGCAGGATCTCACTATTTATATGGGGACGCCGGTATTTGAGGTTATGATCAACCCAGGCACGCAGTGAAGTGGCAAACAATAATATTCAGTACGAATAGATGCTAAACTAAACAAATAAATTCACATAGCATTTTAATATAAGCATATATATGTATAATTGTATATATATATACCTACTTGTATGTGTATAAGCACTGCGAAAACAGCCAGCCGAATTCACCGAACAACTGCGAACATTCGCGCCGTGAGTATATTCCCGCACATGAAAACATCCGGTGACGTCAGAAGGTCAGTGTGCCGAATATACGAATTATATGAGCTCGTTCATTTCCGCGCGCGCGAAATTTGAACGTATACATATATTATGTATATCGCATATTTACATATATACATATATATATAATATAATATATATATATAATATATATATATATATATATATATATAATATTAGCTGTGTTCGCGTTATAGCTACACTTTCTACACTTTTACTAGATTTTACACTTTTCACTAGAAATCCACACCTCCTATTGGACGAGCGTAAAAAGTGTAAGAAAAGTGTAGAAAGTGTAGCTAACGCGAACACAGCTATTATATACATTATATTTACGAATATAACGAAGTTATATTGCAGGAACCTTGCGGCAACATTGCAATGCAATGTTGCAAATGTTATATTGCAGAGATCTTGCAGCAACATTGCAGTGCAATGCAATGAAAATGAAATTTAGCAATGTTGCTGAGACATTGCTGCAACGTTGCGTGCTGTTAGGGTTGATTTATCATTCAGCGTCTTTGACCGTCTCGTTTAGATTATGTAGTTAAAACTGAAATCTATCTTGCTCTCGAGTGGCTATCTCGTCGCTCTCACTCTCACAGAGCCACACATTGTCGCTGAGAGTATAGTCCAGTCCATCTAGACTATAACATTGAAATAATTCCTCTGGCGTTGAAAAAAGTATCAATCGATTCCAAAAATTCTTCCGAACAATATATCAAAAGATGTCCACACCAAGTTAACCGCGAATTATTTGAATAATTACAAACTATGAATAATTCGAATTAAGGGGGTATCCCCACCTTTAAATGGGTCAACATTCTGAGAAAGAGATTGATATTTTACAGCGAATTTGAGAGTCTGATCAAATCCAAAAAAATCATGAAGTTGAGGGAGGGTTTGACCCTCATTATCCATACTTAACATTGGATATTACTTTGAGTCTAATAGTAGCTACGCTGAATATAGATAAATACAAAATTACTCGGTTGTCGCAAAGAATCAGTAGTACCGTTGGATCGATTCTGGAATTTTTGGTCCTCAATTGTTGAGAAGAGATGCCTCTATCATATGAACATAGAACTTTTTGATATCGCGAAAATTGCCTGACTCGCTTAGTTTTTACTGAGATTTTTCTAATTCTTCAATTTTTTTTCTCTATTTTTTCTATTATCTCAACCAAAAATAGTCATATCAAAAAGTTCTATGTTCATATGATAGAGGCATCTCTTCTGAACAATTGAAGACCAAAAATTCCAAAATCGATCCAACGGTACTACTGATTCTTTGCGACAACCGAGTAATTTTGTATTTTTCTATATTCAGCGTAACTACTAATAGACTCAAAGTAATATTCAATGTTAAGTATGGATAATGAGGGTCAAACTCTCCCTAAACTTCTTGATTTTTTTGGATTTGATCAGACTCTCAAATTCGCTGTAAAATATCAATCTCTTTCTTAGAATGTTAACTCATTTAAAGGTGGGGATACCCCCTTAACTTTTAATTCTACTTATATAAAAGAAAAAGAAAAAAACACCCTCTTGTAGCGGCGGAAATTCTCTAAAAAATTAAAGTGAGAACTCATGTTCTAGGATCCCTAGTTTTTGCAAAATAAATTGTTAAAGTTTTTTATACGCCAAGTACGCCAAACGATCAGCTGTGTGCCAATCGATGCGCGCGCCGCTCTGGCCTCGATCGCGCATCGATCGGCACACAGCTCATCGTTTGGCGTAATTGGCGTGTAAAAAACTTCAACAATTCATTTTTCAAAAACTAGGAATCCTAGAAGATGAGTTCTCACTTTGGTTTTGCAGAGAATTTCCGCCGCTACAATAGGGTATTTTTTTATATATGCGGTATTCCAAAATATTTTTAACGGTCATTTACCCCGACCCCCATCGATTTCCGAATAAATTATTCTCACGGTAACCCTGGACTTAGGTATGATTGCTGAATTATTTTAGAATTTTCCGATTTTTTTTTTTAGAAGTTACGATTTTTTTAAAATCTCACTTTTCGGCAACAGCTCGTTTTTCATCAAATTCTAGTCGGCAACCAAGGTATCCCATGGAAAAGTGACTGGTGAAGAACTTTCCAGTTTTTTGACTTACTTTGAAATGGAAATATTTGTAGATTTTTTCAGACACCGGAAGTGCCGAAATTCTCGTTTCAAAAATCAAAATCGTGGATTGCAAACAGTCGCCGTAATCGATCTTTTTGAAATTTGTAGACAAAATTCGACATTGAAAGACGGAATTTTTAAGACCAGGCCGAAATTGGGCCGACATCGGGTTTAGGAGGTATGGCTATTTTTTGCAACGCATGCATGAGAAGTGCTACTTCTCATGCCTGCAGAGAGTGGCCTAAGTGGCGCTTTACAGCCAGGGATACAATAATAATGCTGCGCATGCGCAAAACGGCCCGATCTTACTTCTCGCACTAGTGCTTTCTTCTCGCACGCACTTCTCACACTCTTCTCGCGCGCTCCTCTCGGCAGGCATGAGAAGCAGCCCTTCTTATGCATTTGTTACAAAAAGTATTATGTGATACACGCGCGAAAGAGCGACCATGCGAAGGTTGTGAAGTTGGTCGGACTCGCCGTACTCGTACCACGAGCAGCACTCGCCTTCGGCTCGTGTTGCTGTGTTACTCGTAAGGCTCGTGCGACCAACTTCACAGCCTGCGTATAATGATCGCTTTCTCGCACTTGTATCACAAAGTACTATTATTCACTCGAAAATTCATATTCCGGCGTTATTTTTGCTATCATTATTTTTATTATTATTGAAATAATAATTATTTTTATTATTATTGAAATAATAATAATTATTTTTATTATTATTGTCAATTAATAATAATAATGATAATAATAATGATAATAAAAATAATAATGAAAATAATTTTAATAATAATAATAATAATAACAAAAATAACGTCAGAATATGAATTTTCGCGTGATTAAAATAGCCATACCTCCTAAACCCGATGTCAGCCCAACTTCGGCCTGGTCTTAAAAATTTCGTCTTTCAATGTCGAATTTTGTCTACAAATTTCAAAAAGATCGATTACGGCGACTGTTTGCAATCCACGATTTTGATTTTTGAAACGAGAATTCCGGCACTTCCGGTGTCTGAAAAAATCTACAAATATTTCCATTTCAAAGTAAGTCAAAAAACTGGAAAGTTCTTCACCAGTCACTTTTCCATGGGATACCTTGGTTGCCGACTAGAATTTGATGAAAAACGAGCTGTTGCCGAAAAGTGAGATTTTAAAAAAATCGTAACTTCTAAAAAAAAAAATCGGAAAATTCTAAAATAATTCAGCAATCATACCTAAGTCCAGGGTTACCGTGAGAATAATTTATTCGGAAATCGATGGGGGTCGGGGTAAATGACCGTTCAAAATATTTTGGAATACCCCATATATACACTAGTGTGGTCGTTAGAACGGGAAAAAACATAAATATCCCTCTACGCCCCCCAAATCGACTACAAATAAATCAAAACTCATCCTGTAATTTTTTCAGATTTTTATGTCAACGCTTGACCCTTGACCACAGAGGATGAACTTCTCCATTTGAAATACACGGGGTTTCGCGGTCCTTTCAGTTATTATTCCACTGTGGGTCTAATTATGAATATAAAAATCTGAAATTCTCACAGATTGGTCCACGAGAATGCTTCTCTGTGAAGAAAAAATGGCCACCCGCCTGCCCTCCCAATTTTGTATGGTTCATCCCATGCCAATGTGATCATTTTTTTTTTTCTCCAATTTCATCGAATGTTGCTCAAAAACATTGGAAATATATGTTTCCCAATGTTTTTCGGTTTTTTCACATTTCGTATGGGATATTCCGACATTATTTTCCGAAAGTTTTTTTTTTATGTTTTTACAATTCCATCGAATGTTTTCCAAAAACATTAAAAATATGTTTTCCGATGTTTCTCGGTTTTCCCACATTTTGTACGGAAGTGGTTTTCGGTGTGTTTTTGCAGCATTTTCGTTTTTCTTTTTTTTTTTTTTTTTATTCAGCAAATTTTTTTGTTAACGTCATCCATGTAATTTTTGAATGAAGTCAACTCTTTTATTATAGATTTTTTTCGCAAAAGAAATCAACAAGGAGTTACAAAGTCAACTTTGGCATTATAATCGATTATTCCCTTTACCTCAAGTCCGTATGATATTGGATAATGTCGGAATATCCCGTACGAAATGTGAAAAAACCGAAAGACATCGCAAAACATATACAGGGTGTAAATCTTAACTCTGTACATACTTATAGGGTATGTAGGGGGTACCAATACAAGCATTTTGAGGTATGATACCCAAGGTCGGAAACTCATCCTCACGGCTGTGGTGGGCTTCGAAGGTTCTGGCACCGCGCGCTTTTCGTAGTGTAGTAAATCAGATGTAATCATTTTTGACCCAACATTTTATTCAGTCGAAGACAACAGTACAAATGTTCTTGTGTGGAATCAACAAAACGATAAACTTGGCAATAAAAAAATAGCAAAACAATTTCCGGTGCTTATAAACAGATTTTGAAAAAGTTATAGAAAACGAATTGGGGTTTTGCACACTTGGGCTTTTCGTTTTCCATAACTTTTTCAAATTCTGTTTAAAAGCACCGGAAATTGTTTCGTTATTTTTTTATTTCTAAGTTTATCGTTTTGTTGATTTTACGCAAGAACATTTGTACTGTTGTCTACGGCTGAATAAAATCTTGGGTCGAAAGTGATCACATCTGATTCATTAAACTATGATCAAGCGTGCACGGTACCATATCCTTCAAAGCCCTCCACAGTGGTTAGGATGAGTTTCCGACCATGCGTGTCATACCTTAAAATGCTTGTATTGGCACCCCCTACACACCCTATAAGTATGTACAGAGTTAAGATTTACACCCTGTATTTCCAATGTTTTTGAGCAACATTCCATGAAATTAGAGAAAAAAAAAAAATCACCACATTGGCATGGGAGGAATCATATAAAATTTTGAGGGCAGGGGGGTGGCGATTTTTTTCCACAGAGCAGCATTTCCGTAGTCCAATCTGTGAGAATTTCAGATTTTTATGTCCATAATTAGACCCACAGTGAAATAATGACTGAAAAGATCACGAAACCCCGTGTATTTTAAATGGAGAAGTTTATCCTCTGTGGTCAAGGGTCAAGCGTTGAAATAAAAATCTAAAAAAATTACAGGATGAGTTTTGATTTATTTGGAGTCGATTTGGGGGGCGTAGTGGAATTTTTTTTTCTAACGACCACCCTAATATACAGGGTGAGTTTTTTATCTTGAGACATCGAAATATCTCAAGAAATACGCATCGTAAAAAAAAATGTCCAGAATTAAAACTGTTTGATTTCGAAGGGGAAAATCGACTCCATGGAAGTCAACCCCCTACCCCAACCCCTAAATGCGGGAGAGGTAGTAACTTTGGAATTTCAAGTGGGAACCCCTATTTTTTATTGCAGATTCGAATTCTACATGAAAAAATACACAAGTTTCATTGGAAATTTTTTTAGACTCGAGACAGATGGCGCTCGAATCGCGAAGAATTAAATTTTTGATTATTCCAAGAAAGGCGCTCCAAATCGAAGATAAGGAAGTACGTGTTAAATGTTTTCAGGAGAACAATTCGACTGTGCATGGTTTCACCTCAATCGCCACAACCACTCTTAGCGCTACCAAGGAACAACGACGTGGACTTAGTAGTTTTCTGTTCCCTTCGGGGTGCATTTTTTCAGTGAGTTCCCTCGCCTCTTACTATCGGGGTGCTTGCTTTGAGTGAAAACATTCAACACGTACTTCCTTATCTTCGATTTGAAGCGCCTTTCTTGGAATAATCCAAAATTTGATTTTTCGCTATTCGAGCGCCATCAGTTTCGAATCGAAAAAAAAATTTCCAATGAAACTTGTGTATTTTTTCACGTAGAATTCGAATCTGCAATAAAAAATAGGAGTTCCCATTTGAAATTCCAAAGTTACTACCCCTCCCGCATTTAGGGGTTGGGGTATGGGGGTTGACTTCCATCGAGTCGATTTTCCCCTTCGAAATCAAACAGCTTTAATACTAGACATTTTTTTTTACGATGCGTATTTCTTGAGATATTTCGATGTCTCAAGATAAAAAACTCACCCTGTATATTAGGGTGGTCGTTAACAAAAAATTCATTTTGGATGGCCTTCAATCAGCTCTAAATGTGAAAAAAATAATTCTCTAATTTTTTCAGATTTTTAATTTGACTCCCTATGGACGCTATTTTCACATGAACTTTTTTTAATTCGTAAAAATCCTAATTTGAGATGAGTCTAATTTAAATCAGCGAGATTACATCGGATACGTCTTGTGATTGTATATTACACACAGCTCGAGTAAAAAGATTGAAATTATTATTTTACATATTATTTTAATATATTGATTAATTTGAGTTTAAATTTTTTTACGCCAGAATTTAAAAAAAATAATAAAAAACAAATAAATTAAGGTGGTTCTTTACCTATTTCCCACCAAACTTGGATTTCAGAGAAGATTTTGAATACTTCTCGATGGGCAAAAAATCTGAAAAAAATCAAGCATGTAGAAGATCCTCGAGAGATTGATTTTGCATGATAATAATTCAAGAAGTTATTAACAAATTGATGGAAAAAAAACTGTTCAAGAAATTAGCCGATGACCCAACTTTTTTTTTAGGTGAAAATTATTTTTTAATTTTTCTGAATACGTATGATTTTTTTCAGAATTTTGTTAAATCTTTGAAAATCGCTTTTTGTCAGGTATGAAAAACCCAATTTTCAAAGATTTAACAAAATTCTGAAAAAAATCATACGTATTCAGAAAAATTAAAAAATAATGTTCACCTAAAAAAAAAGTTGGGTCATCGGCTAATTTCTTGAACAGTTTTTTTTTTCATCTATTTGTTAATAACTTTTTTGAATTATTATTATGCAAAATCAATATCTCGAGGATCTTCTACATGCTTGATTTTTTTCAGATTTTTCCCCCATCGAGGAGTATTCAAAATCTGCTCTGAAACCCACGTTTGGTGGGAAGTAGGTAAAGAACCACCTTAATTAATATATTAAAATATGTAAAATAATAATTTCAATTTTTCATCAAATATCAAATATCAAAAAGATTTTAAGAATCGTGTTATTGTCAATATTTGAATTGATTAATTAACAATTGTTTAACTTATCCTTAGACTAATGAAAATAATACATCTCTGAATGGTTTTTTTGCCGCTACATGGCGGTAATTTTTCAAGAATTTTATCCCCATCGTTTACGTGTTATTTTTGTTAACAAATCGTTAGAAACAATTTTTGATGTACTATATAGTTGGATTTTTTTTATCGTAAAATAGTATATTATGCTGCAAGGACCGAACGACAGTGATTTTTGACCAGGGTGAAGTTGGCTGAACGAGACGAAGGCGAGGGCGAAGCCCGAGCCACAGTCGAGTGCAGCCAACTTCGCCCGCGTCAAAAATTACTGTCAATCTGTCCATGCTGCATACCATACTTTTCATAACAAGCGCACAGAAAGTGGGGTTTGTCCTCATTTAGAGCGGAAAATCAGTCTTTGAGTCAGGATTCAGGTAACCCACTAATATATATTCTAACTGGATAGCCGATCGACCAAAATCGACGTCACCGCATGGTGGCAACGTTCGGAACTGGAGGACAAATATTTTCATTTTTGACCAGCATTTTTGTCCTAGGACCTGAAAAACTAACGAATTGGATCCTGACTCAAAAAGACTTATTTTCCGCTCTCAAATGAGGACAAAAAAACCCCACTTTCGGTGCGCGTGTTATGAAAAGACTTATTTTCCGCTCTTAAATGAGGACAAAAAAACCCCACTTTCGGTGCGCGTGTTATGAAAATACTCATTTGACTTGGGTCTAATATAAATTAGTGGGATTGCATCGGACGTACGTTTCATTGTTATACTACACACAGCTCAAATACAGTTCGAGTGAAAGAATAAAAACTATTATTTTATAAAGTGATTAATTTATCGATTAATTCATTATTTTCTATCGATTTTTCTTCCGTTAAAGATATAATTTTAAATTTATTATTGTTCAATACAGCTCATTTTCTTGTGTTGGTGAACTGGATGTTACATGGGGCCTCCGTTTCAGGTATTTCACATGAGTGCTTAATATTTCAATGCCACAGTTCTGCAGCTGATTCTTTCAATAATTTTTTGTTGTAAGCATTCTGAAATTCTCGCGAAAAAAAACTAAAACCAACGCTAGAGATTCAATTAACATGTATTATATTGTATTTGCGATATTGCTCCATTCGAATATAGAAAATATTTAACTGAATTAAAACACCCACGTCCCACGACTCGTATGAAATAACCCACATACGATTTTTGACGATATTTTACAGAAATATGAATATTGTCGTTCATTATTCGATTCAGGTTTATCGATTCAATTTTTAACCTAGAGATTACTTGAATTAGTATCTTTACGAGTGAAAAAAATCCAGGTAAAAATAGGGCCATCAGGGCTCAAAATAAAAATCTGAAAATTTGAAAAAATTAGAGAACTATTTTTCCACATTTGGAGCCAATTTACGGCCATCCAACATAATTTTCCATTAAACGACCACCCTATTATGGCATAATATAGTATGAGAGGGGGTGACGAGAGAAAATTGAAAAAAATTACACCCTATTGTACAGAGGGGTGCAGATATGGCTCCGGTAAAAATTCAAAATGACTTGCATTTGAAATACGATTCCGACTGGCTGTTACGAATAAATGCAACATTGTGACTGAAAGACGAACTGACGGTGAAAGCATTGACGTTATGAACAATCGTACGACGCTGTAGTTGGCCGCCGGTTTCAGCCGCCAGTTATGATGATTCTTTTATTATCTATCACAAATCGTCACGAATCATAATCTTGACTCAAACATTGAACCCACCAGAGGTGTGCCGGAATGCGAGAATTAAAATTTTTCGGGCAGGGGCCCCACGCCCCTATTCGTTCCTGGGTTTCGCGCAAGTGGCGGCTGAAACCTGCGGCCAACTACAGCGTCGTAACAATCGTCGGTGTTTCTTTAAACGTTTTCAAACAAAGCCGATCACCAATCACAAATAAGAAGATTTAATTTCATTGGCTCTCGCCATCTATTTGATGAGCGGTTTCGGAAGACGAAAAATATAAAAGACGAACGTCGATGCGCTTTTCGTCACAGAAGAATAATTCGCACGGATGCGTGATAACGTTGCGGTAAACTCATTCCTCCATAAGAGAAAAGAATTTAAAAAATGGGTCGTAGTAAGGTGCAGAAACACCATGGGGGGGGGGGGGGGGGGGGGGGGGGGGTGAAAAAACGAATAGCCATCATTTTTGGGCAAATGAGGGTTCCTTCACCGATATCTCCAATACCGCCGACTCCTAAAAAACAAACGACTTCAAGTCCAAAAATACAGGGGTCGCCGTTGGACGCCCTTATGATCAGAACGCCGGAAACGGTTCCGCCAACACCAGGTCGCGTTTTTAAATCAATTCCGAAGCGGAAGTTGGAGTTTTCTTCGAGTCATTGCCCTAAGAAGCAGGGACCACCCGAGAATGACAGGAGTGAAGGACCAAAGTGGAAATTAATTTGCATCACACTACCGCCAATCACACCAATCGACCCTCAAACAATTGAACTTGAGACGGATCCACGGCGGCAACGATTAGAACGACATCAGTACGAGCGTTGGGTGCAAAAAATGAAGAAGACACCATAAATCCAAGAAGTAAGGAATTCAAACTAATTTCAATTTATTCTTCAAATCTCTATCTAGGGTAAGTGCGGGTATTACTGCGATTTTTTTCACTTTATCAGAAAAAAGACGCATTTTCAAGGCAAGTAGGATGAAAAAATATATAAGTTATATACGCGACGCGCAGTATTGAGGCCTGCGCGCACCATACTGCGGCGAACGGCGGCGAAGCGAAGAAAACAGTGGCTATCATCAATTTTTTCTCAGGAAACATGATTACAACAATATTTTGTTGATACTTTGGGTGATAGCCACTGTTTTCTTCGGTTCGCCGCCGTTCGCCATCATTTGATAACTTTGTGATTTTTTTTTTTAAGTTCAAAACAAATGAAATATCGATTTGAAAACAAAAAAAAACCTCAGTAACTTTGAATGATTTTTTAAAATATGCTCGTCAAGCTGGCCCCATATTTCAAATCGCAGTAATACGCGAGGCATTCCATGCCAACTCGACCAGCCGGCAGTGACCTCGATCTTTCCGATTTGGTCCGCGATTTTTTATATGGTTAATCCACCTCAAAAAGACACTCCAGATTTTTTTCAGATTTTTTCTATTATTATAGGTGGTATTCCACGTGAACCGGATCAGTTTTTGGCCTGAGGTCATCGAATTTGACGCCAATGCAGATTCAGATTCCTTGTTACTACATGAGATGCCCCCAACAGTTACATAGCTTGAAAATAATTGGTTCAATTTATATCGCTGTCATAATTATGTCAAAAATGTAATTACCACATTTTCAACTCCACTTATCTCAGCCATGCATGAACAAAATCATAACTTGCCATAGTGCATTCTACGCGCAAAAATGAGCCCCTTCGAAATATGTAGCACTTCAATTATTTTTGGAATTCTTAAACATGTAAAACTTAGAAAATATGCGATTTTTTTGTTCTTCTACCGAAGGGTCACACCAATTGCCCTGAAATTTTCACCGAAATTACTTCGAGGTAGCACTAAGAAGTGATCAAAATTTCAGCCTCCCGTTTTTCTTCTTTTTTTTTCTAAAAACCGGCGAAGCATGTAAAACTTGGAAAATATGTGTTTTAATTTTTTTTCTACTCGAAGGGTCACACGGATTGCCTTGAAATTCTCAGCGAAATTACTTCAAAGTGTCACAAAGAAGTGATAAAATTTCCAGCCTCCCGTTTTTTAGATTTTTTTTCCAAAAACCGATCCGGTTCACGTGGAATACCCCATAGGTTATTTTTAAATCGACTCGAAAGGTAAAAAAAGAACGCCCCTGCCAAAAAATCTGAAAAAATTCACAAAATTTCTAAAAAAACATAACGAATTTTTTCATATCTATTCCAAGATGGAGAAATCGATAGATAGGCTTTTTATAGATAGCACTTCTATGGTATTGAAGGAATTAATTTTTTTTGATATTCATTCTATATGTTTTTTAGCGCGCTGAATTCGAATCCGAAGATGGTTTTTACGTATCATGATTTTACAGCTATTTTTCGTTGGAATTAAAAATTGAAAAATTGATTCGAGTAGCTGTAAAATCATGATACGTAAAAACCATCTTTGGATTCGAATTCAGCGCGCCAAAAAACATATAGAAAGAATATCAAAAAATGTTTATTCCTTCAATACCATAGAAGTGCTATCCATAAAAAGCCTATCTATCGATTTCTCCATCTTAGAATAAATATGAAAAAATTCTTCATGTTTTTTAGAAATTTTGTGAATTATATTTTTCAGGTTTTTTGGAAGGGGCGTTCTTTTTTCACCTTTCGAGTCGATTTAAAAATAACCTAATAATAGAAAAAATCTGAAAAAAATCTGGACTGTCTTTTTGAGGTGGATTAACCATATAAAAAAACGCGGACCAAATCAGAAAGGTCGAGGTCACGGGCTGGTCGAGTTGGCATGGAATGCCCCACGCACACTTACCCTATTTATTTTATGGATTCATTTATTACAAATGAATCGATTCATTTCAATTGCAATTTCAGAATAATCCATGTGAATTTGGAAGTATCGAAAACTTGAAGAAATATAAATTCAGTTCTCATCGATGATATTTTTTTTTTAAATTCAGATTTTTTTCGCATTAGCTTAGATACTAAAGGTCCGCTATGTCGTTAGTTTTCAATGGGTTGCACCTCTAGAAGTATCATAGATATTTTGGTAAAGATTTTGGCATTCATGCAGTTCCGAAATTCTAAAATTCTCCTATCTGGTTTCCGCGTTATAATAGTACCTAGATATTCTAATGATTATTGTTTGTACTACCGAATCTTTGGATTTATTCGATTCCCTGCAGTTATTTCATTCATATATTTTTGGCTCTCATTATCTCCCGTGTGTCTTCTGTAAGAGTCCACACGAACCAAACATCACTCATACATTTCTTGTTCATTCATTGTGATTACAGGTTGAAGATTCGACGGTAAGAGGTCCTGATCGCAGCGGAGCAGCTGAGTGTTGAATAGTTTTAATATCTGTTCGTTATTCTTGTTTGTTTTATATTATATTATATGGTTAGTGCGAATAAATTACATTTATGAAAGGAACGTCGATTCTCATTGTACTAACCGAACCTCTAATTTTAGTATAGAGCTATGCGTGTCGGCTCCGTGGTAGGCTTTGATTGTTAGTCATTTGCAGCCAGTGAACCTCTCTAATTGAATCCAAAATCATTAAGTTATAAATTGAATAAGCGCAGCGTTTCTCAAACTATATGATGCCAACTTTCCCAATAGTATTTTATGATTTAAGGGGGGAAATCACATTAGGAGGCTGATTTTCGGGCGTTTTTTTATGAATTTTTTTGAGTGTGAAGAATTAATTCGAATTTGATCTAATTTTGACATTATTTTATTGTTATTTTGAATTACATTCACAAATTTTTTCAAGTCATTACGGCCGAAAATGTGGAAGTTATTGGCTGTTGTCCACTGAAGGTTGTCATCCGAGTTCTTTGTTTGCGAGAATTGTGGAGGTCGCAATTTTTATCCGAAAGCGGAACGGTTTTTTTTTTTTTACATTATTAACATGCTTCCCAAGAATATGAACCTCAATGCGGGTGAAAATTGTGAAAATTGAAGTTTTTACAGGTGTTTGAAAAAAATTCCTCGATTTTCACCATTTTTTTCACTTATTTTGCAATAAAAAAATCCCCTCAGATTATACACGGAGAGAAAAGATGAGTCGAAACGACTCATTTACTCGAGTAACATTTACTCGACTAAGCATCAAGTGAGATTGACTCGACTAACTCAGTGAATTTCACTTATGACTGAGTGAATTTTACTTATGAATGAGTGAATTTTACTTAGTCGTGAGTGATATCAACCAAGCCGACTCAATAAATTTCACTCAGCCTGGCTTACTTAGTCTTTTAAGTGAATATTGCTTAGGTTTCAAGTGGTTTTTACTCAATATTTCTCTCCGTGTAATATCATCCCAAATGTTGGTTCATATTCTTCGTAATTTTATAAAGAAACACACTTTCAATTTTCGTAACGATCGGTCCATAACTTTTTCGAATTCGCGCAAATCAAAAAAATGTAGTTTAGAGAAAAACGCGTTTGAAAAAAAAATTCCAGAATACGAGAACACACCAAGTGAGGTAAAGCAACGCTTTACCGGGATATAATCAAAATGATACCGATGCTTCTAGTACCGTCTATACAAATGCCTTACAACAAGCATTTGAAAAAAAAGAGATAAACAATAAGTGACTATCTGAGCGAGGCTCCACCCAACCTGCAGTGCGTCCGGGCGCTAACCCGATGGGCGGTCGGTTTTAGGCTCATAGAATCGGAACGAATTTGAATTTCGCTTTGAAATTTTGGCAACGTATTCTTGAATAGTTACACTAACAATTTATATAATAAAAAAAAATCTAATTTTTTAAAAATCCTAATGTGATTTCCCCCCTTAAGGTGCTTTCCTAGGCAATTCCACCAGTCCTGTAAACATCGTGAAAAAATCCACCAGTCCTGAAAACATCGTGAAAAAAAGTGCTATTAAACGGAATATCTCTGCCTGGGCACCGAAATCAATGAAACAAAATACGTCGCGCAATTCTGTGGACAATTACGAACACGCACGGCCCGAAACATGTCCGTTTTATGCTGAAATAGAAAAGATATGTATGAAAAACGCGTATTTTTGACACTTGGCGATATATATCGATCGGAATGATGGCGAGTTCGAGAGTTTTTGAGGTATCGGTGACGGTTCAGAGATGGCGTGGCGCACGAATCTACGAGTCGGATCAGTGTTCGATAAACTGGACAAAATCGGCTGTCAGTGATAAATACGCGTGTATTCTGAAGTTGTCATAGAAAAATGTTGTTATTGTGGTCGGATACACAGAAGACTAACTGAGCCGTAACGTTTAATTGGTAAGTGCACGAACGAAATACATTACGTCATTTATAATACGTATAAATTACCTCATTTATATTCACCTTCGTGAGGTTAGGTTTGATTCATTCGTTGACAATAAATCATTTCGCTAGAAATTCGTTGGAGAGGCATGCACAGCTGAGGAGTATACGCGAAGAGTATTTGCGACAGCAAATATTTTTTGTCTCTATACTGGTTTTCGAATCAGCCTGAGCTACCCCAATCTCGGTCGAAGAACAGACGTCTAGGTTGAATATTTCCAGCTTCTGAAAATCACGAGGTTGTACCCCGATCAAGTTCAACGAGAATGCTGACTACAAACAGTTGACCGTGGTAAAATGGTCGGAGGAACGTGAAAGTAAATCTTTGTAGATCCCGCTTCTCCTCGCCGCGGCAAACAGGTACTTACACACTTTGTCGAGCATTTCGGTTATCAACGCTGGGAACGACACGAACATTAATCTGTACACCACGCTCGCTTTCAGATATGTTCGTCGGTAGGGGAAAAAGGGATTACGAGCCCAGCGAGAACAGTCAGCTGGGTAACGATGGTTTCCAGGTTACCCGTTACCTGTTTTCATCCTTCGGGCTACTATGGAAATGCTTTCGGTGACACAGAACAGGGTGCGCGGTTCATCTCTGGAATTACCCATAGCTAGATACTTTCGCGTCGACGCCGGAAGTGAAATCGCACCGCGTTCTTGGACGGAAGTTGAAGCATGACAAACTTTTGTTATCGAGAAGCGAGATTGTAGACTTGCAGCAGAAGGCAACGGTGCGCAAAGAACAAATCATTCTCGTTCGAGGAAGAGAATGTCTTTAGTCCCACTAATTTATGTAATCAGTCTATATAAATGTAGTAAATAATTAGTCGGATCTATATAAATTTACATCAGATGGATTAATATGAAATCAAATTTCGGATCATTCGGTTAATTTATAGGGGGTGCTCAGAAGCACGTGTCAAATGATTTGCAGTATCACTGATTGAAAATGTCCTTCTTCGCTTTTTCCTGAAACGAATTGATTATTTATCATCTCAAAGCTTCTGTGCTTTTCAATCTAGTGTATTTATCTGTCCATTTCACAGAATCCTGATGAATTCCTTTGTTAAAGTTCTCGACTTGGTAGAAATGATAGAACCAAGACTCAATCTATGATTATCGATGTATCAAACTGAAAAGCGGATTTATATGTAGACGGGGGGGTATATGTAAATCTGAAAACAAATGTATACATAGGTATAATAAATTGGAATGAAAAAAAGGAATGATCAATTATTCATATACTATATTTATTTATTCATTGACACACCTATATCTATACTATACGATTATTCATATACTTATTCATTTATCAACACATATATCTACGTAATAATAAAGCCACCCAATATTTCAAGCTCTGCCGTAAGGAAAGAATGACCCCCACGAAAAAAACATATATGCTAGGATATATGCTCAAATTTGCCCAAAGATATATCCTAGCATATATTCCGGCATAAATACTCCAGCATATATTTGTATCATATATTCTAGCACATATTTTTATCATATCTAGCATATATTCTAGCGTATATTCTAGCATATATTCCGGCATATATACTCTAGCATATATTCCGACATACATACTCTAGCATATATTCCAGCATAGATTCTGGCATTATATTCTAGTACATATTGCTAGGATAAAAAAAAAAAAAAGTTCTTGATATGATTACGTGAAAACATTAGCGGCAAATGTCTTTTTAAAATATTCATTTCATATATAAAACATAACGATGCGAATTTTTCAAGTAAAAAATATCCACATTAAATATCTGACTTTTCCGGTTTGTTTGAAACCTCCTAACATTTTGAGGTTTTTTGGTAATGTAGCCAACATGTTATAACGTGCGTTGGCAATAATATTACCGTCATTTACACTCAAGTCAATTCAATTTCTTCAATTTCTTGATCGTCAGTATTATAAACATTTTAATTGAACCTAAAACAATTATGTATAACTAACTACCGAATTCATTATGCAAAAATGTATAATTTGAATGAATTGATAATTTTGATAATACAATGGGCTCTCACCGGACACTTTAATTACTATTGCGTGAAAACATTTTCATCGTATATATGCTAGGGTATATATGCCGAAATATATACCAGAATATATGCCAGAATATATGCTAGAATATATGATAAAAATAAATGCTAGAGTATATATGCCGGAATATATGATAAAAATATATGTTAGAGTATATATGCCGGAATATATGCTAGAATATATGCCAGAATATATGATCTTGACATATATGCTAGGATATATCTTTGGGCAAATTTGACTATATCCTAGCATATATGATTTGTATTCATTCGTATAAATTACAATTAGCTCTCGCTGGCAAAAAAAAAAAAAAATCAAAAAGCAAATATCACCAGCACACGGACTTGAACTGGCGATCCGGCGTTGCCGCGGACAGTCGGTTACACTGGCCACGTGAGCTAGGGTCAGCACTGCTGTTCCTGCACACCGGCCGGTCTCTGATAAAAACTTCACGAACTCCGCATTTTTGGAAAAGAAAACCGCCATTCTTGAAATATTTAAAAAAAATCCCGAAAATTCAGTGTCACAAAACAAAAACTTTGAGCCATCAAACATAGTGGAAGTATTTTTTTCGTAAATATGTAAAAAAAAAATTGTTTGAAACGCACGGCACAGCAGGTCTTGATACTCTGCCACACTCATTACTTAGAAGCATTTTGTGAAAATGAGGGAAAAAAGGTTTTATAAGACTGATAACTTATAAAACTTACAACTTATAAAATTAAATAGTAGAAAGAGATATTTTCCCTATGTTTTATGGCTCCAAATTTTTGTTTTGCGGCACAGAACATTGATGAATTTTTTGAAAAATTTCCAAAGGGCGTTTTCTTTTTTCTCGACAAGCAAAGTTCATCAGGTTCTTTTCAGAGACCGGCTGGTTCGAAAAATCTGGAAAAAATTTAGATTACGTTTATCGGTAGGCTGAATAAGATAAAAAGAATAATAGAACAGATCGTAGAGGGTCAGGGTGAAATGCTGCTGAGTTGGCGTAGAATACCTTTCACACAATAATTATTGATAAAGCGCAAAGACCTGCAATATCATAGCTCAGGGAAAGATAGCTTCGAATTGTATAAAACTCATTAATGAACTCCTAGCACAATAACCCTGAATGAAAAATTTCTCGAATCACTACACTCATTCAAGTTAGTTCGACGAGCTCCCCGAGCCCCTGATGATGCTCATCACTCCGCGACGAAACAATCTTGCGGAATTCATGCATTTGACTCTGAAAAGATAAGCAAGAAACTATTCAGACTTACAGAACGTATTGAAAACAGTGTCACAAAAGAAGCAACAAAGTGAAACTCGACGAAAAAATTTCTTTTGTCATCATTCCGCCATTCGATTGATTACAATATTACAAACAATCTAGGGAATACTATTAGAATTTTGCTGCGTTACTTATTTCGTAATACCAGTTTAGAGTTTTCCAAGTTTGAAGCTCTTCGGTTAACCTTTAGACCACAGCAAACCTTTCGAAGTCGCGATTATAGGCTCCGGAGGACTTCATCGTAGAGTCTGCAGCATGATCGGAGGTTCGATAGTCCATCGAGCCACCTCTAACGCGTATAACGATCACAACTGTAAAGAAAGTGGTCGTAGGAATGTCAGAATTGTGACAGTTAAATCGAGAAATTTTACTGCATAAAACTTGAAAATCTATTTTTCCCTTTGCGTAGGATTATAAGAGTATCGGTTTACCGAGTCAATCGATTTGGTTCTTTGCTTCGGACGATACTCTGACGGTTGACTCTCCTAATTTTTTATAAAACAGTGCCATCTCAGTATAATCGATGACATCTACCTCGCTCAGCATTCCAATTTCTTGACGTTCGGTATTCCTGATCCAACGAAGCTGAAAGATCCAATCTGTTTGAAGCACCGCTGTCTGGAATGCAAATTTGATAAAACTGTTTCTATGAAGCTCGCGAACACGATTTAGATTTCACATTGGCAAAAATGAAAATACAATCAAATAGTGTGACTTAGGTGCTATGTAAGTTGACAAATTCCAATGTTACATGGGCCGAAGGAAGTTGTTTGTTGTTGCACCCAGCATATTCTTCGATACTGACTTTGGCAATGACTAGCTGTCATGTTAGAAGAAAAGCTTTCCAAGTGGACCAGCATTACAGTGATGAAAGGAGAGGAGGTTTCGAGGCGTACGGATACCTGAAGTCAGTCCGCCGGTGGCAGCATTTCGGTGCCGAGTAGGAGATTCTCTGTCAGCTTCTGAACAGCTCAGCCAGGCGTCGCTGCAAACTTCGTCATCTATGAAACCTTGGCCAGGATCACTCTTGGCATAGTGATGCCCAGTTTCTGTGGGTGAGTAATATTTTCTGATTGCAACGCCAACTCTAAAATGTCAATTTAGATAGAACCCACAGCATGGCACCCAAATCGGGCGATTATTTATTCGTCACTAATATTTCCGCATACTTTTCAATCACATCTATTCGATATGACTCTATGATTATATTGATCTATTCTGGCATTTTATCGTTATGTTACTGATTTCTTCGTTGTTCTCGCGAATATTTACATTTTCAAGAACAAATTATCATATGCGATAATTGTGATTCACTTACCTCGGGGTAAAATCGGCCTTACTTCGAGCTTAGTTTCTCAGGAAAAAGCAGTTTACCCCATTGGTGTTCGGTTTCGGTCCGATACTTTATTGACACCAATACCAGGTGCTATAATATATTATAATATAATTTGATAAGTCAAAGACGACGAAAAGTATTCTTATTATGAAGTTACGCTTATCTCTGGCACGACCGAGACGCGGTAATTTCATCGTTATACACTTTGGTGTACCGGGAGCTCGCGAATGTCAACGGTTCGGGATCGGGATCGAGATTCATACCTGCGACAGTCCCGGGCTCAGCGTAATCTCGCAGACAGGGTCGTCGCAATCGGATTATCGTCACAGCGCGGTTCTACGGTAAGCGAGAGCCACTCTCCCCGACACGCGACGTCAATGGTAAACTGAGACGCCGGGTCCGTGTTTCCATGCGCGCGCAGGCTCTAGGTTCCGCTATCGGCCGCGAAATTTGTTTTCTGGCTGGCGTGTATCCGTAGATTGTTCATTGCTGTTCGAAACCGCTTGACAGAAGAAGAAGGAAAAGAAGAAAAAAAAGAAGAAAAATAAATAAGAAGAAGAGGAGGAAGAAACTGTGGCTGCAGTAAGTACAATAAATTTGTGAGTTTAATAAATTGTCAAATTGTACCTCAAGGTGGACCGTTTTTTATCTTCAATTTTCAATCCCATTCGTACTCCAAAAAATGTGCGAAAGTGAAGCAAAACAACTCGTAGAACCCAAATAAACTCCATTATTATTTTTCGTCACAAGACCGTAAAAGAGATAAATCAAATGAACCGTAAACACAAATTGTATGGCTCTGATACCAAAAAAAATATTATATCGCTTCCAGACCTTTCGTTTATTCATTTATTTATTTATTCATTTATTACAAGCCCAACAGGCGAACCTAGTGAGGGCGATAGAAAAAACAGACAGTTACACTAGAAAATATAAAGTAACGTAACGTAAGGTAAAGTAAGTCAGATGTCAGATGTTTATCATTTTTCACAAATTTTTTTATCGTTACTGTAATACATACTTCATAATCGGTATTGGAAGTACGAAGAGCTCAGTGAAGTACGAATATGAGCACAGTCCTATAGGAGTAATTGCTCATTATTGTAGTATCCCCATTCCCCGTCTCTCGCCGTCGCAGGATCGGCTATACTTTGTATATTTATTTATTTCTTTATTTATTTATAAGTAAAACCCAACAGGCGAACCCAAGGCAGGGCATACAAGCATTTACATGAAGCATAGACATAGTACAGATAAAAACATGTGTAAAATGTCCACAGTCCATATGAGCAAGTCTGACAATTCTATACAGGGTGATTCAGAATTAGTTACGAATCTCTTGAGTGGTTATTCCTCGTCGAAATTGGGATCGAAAGTTCCTTAGCCATTTTTCTGAAAAATTAATTTTTTTCCTTGGAAATTTTATTTTCCGACAATTTTTTTTTTTCAACAATTTTTTTTTCTTTTTTCCTCTAAATCATTTGTCAGTTTTCAACAATCCCATATGATGCCAATGAGTTGTTTTTTTTTTTTTTAATATTAGAGAGATTTCTCATTGAAAGTTTCTTATTTGGTGGAAGATGTTAAAAAAATATGTCATGGTTCCAAGGAAAAAAACTTTTTTCAGAAAAATGGCCAAGGAACTTTCGATCCCAATTTTGACAAGTATCAACCCCTCAAGAGATTCATCACAAATTTTGAATCACCCTGTAGACATCGGATCCGGCCTCATCCCCTCAGATCTTCTCGCAATTTTTTGAGCTGAAAGTTCTCATCGAAAAACAGCATCCCACATTTTTTCAGATATTTATCCCTTTCATTTTAGAAGTTATTGTATGGCGTATTCCATATAGTTTTATGATTCTTGTTTCATTCTTTTGTTTTTCTTTCTTTGACACTATTAATTTGGTTGTCTAAAAAAATCTCAGCTTTCCAAAAAAATTAGGGATGTGCCGGATAGCGATTTGGCCGGATAACCGGATACCGGATATCTGGCCAAATTCATTTGCCGGATACCGGATATCCGGTCAGGCAATATCCGGCCGGATATCCGGTATCCGGCACAACAAAATCGCCTAATGTTGGGTTTCCATTGAACACTATAAACACTTTGAACTGAGAATTTGTATTTCCTGCTTATTTTATATTTGACCACTTTAATTTTTTTTTCCATTTCTTTCATCTTTACTAATAGTACAATCATCTTCTGGGCAGTACATTGAAGATTATTGCTATCCGGTTATCCGGCCGGATAGTAAAAAACAGGCCGGATAGGCCGGATACCGGATACTTACCGGATATCCGGCACATCCCTAAAAAAAATTATTTGTTGTTTGTTTATACTTGTGGAAAGCTCTTGAAATTGAGTTGTTGAAATCAAGCTTTTTTTGCCGTTGCCTAAATTTGGAAAAAAATATCAATACCCTCCATATAATACACTTGCATTGACTCGTATAGAAACATTACAGATATCATATTATAATATGAAGATTCCTTTGGATTAACACAAACAAGTTTTCGGGGTAAACAATATCGTTGTGTCGCCGTTTCACCAGGTGATTCTACAGCTCGCAATCGGTGAACATATTATGTAAACACTTCGCGCCGCAAAACTGTCCTTGACAAGATCAATTTCTTTTTTTTTTTTTTTTTTTTTTATGGGTTCGATTGCGATTCATGGTTTCCCAGAGACTTTTGTTTCACTGAATCAGTAGGATTTTTAGATAAGCCAATCAACGTGATTTTTTTTAGATCATTATTAAAATAAGCAAGATATCAAATTTTAGCAAGATATGTTTTGTTTTTCTTTTTTTTTTTTTTTTTTTTTATTACAAGTATGATCTTTTTTATTCGAAATTTTGAGAATTTTGGATTTTTGTAAAATGAAAATCATTGAAAAAGGATATCAGCAGGCTTCAGCCCATATTCTAATTATGATAAAAATTAATGTTTTCAGATGACAAATTTATGAAAAAAAAATCATTCGTCTACAATTGGTGTTTCTGTTTTCTCTTGCATCAATAAATAAAGACGCATGGCAGGATGACAAGGAGGGGGAGGAAAAATCCGAAAAAAATTCAGGGCTCATTTGGGGTCACATAGAAGTGAAATAAAAATGACAGTTCACAATCGTAGGGGGTGAGGGAGATCACTCCCTGATTTCACTTGGAAAGCCCCATATATCTACCGAGAATAAAGAAAAAGGCGCGTCAACCAATGCTGCGTTTTATAAATATCTTATGGGCATCGGGAAAGTTTCCGGAGCATTTCTATTTTTCTTCACATCTCAGTTATGTATTCCAAGTGCCTCCGAACAATTACGAAGTAATAATGTATAAAAAGATTCCGGAGTAGCGGAACGAAATAATGTCGAACTCCGGTAGCGACCTCCAATAGCATATTGTGATATTGTGATACAAGTGCGAAAGGTAGGCAATATCCGATATCTGCCGTAATGACACGATATAGATATTGCCTGTATCCGCACGTGTATCACGCGATGTTTTTTGTAACTCTCCGCGAAGAAAATTTGATTTGAGAGACAGATTCAACATCTCACATTGCTATACTGTCCGCTTTCGTAACACTAGTGCGTAAAATAGAGTATTTGCGACGTGCGTCTCCGCGATAACTATTCTTTTTTCCACTCTTGCGAAATAAGATACTTTACGCACGGTATATACAACAGGTCTCGAAAATCAAACTTCCGAAGCAGGTGTTGCAAAAATATCTTTCAGCTCGTTGGAATTCTATGAATATCTGTTTTGCTTTATGTCGTACACTTTTTCGGGTGCCAATTGAGATTAAAAATTCACGATCCAAAGTAAATCACCATAGGATACTCTTCTGGTTGACCGCATAATCGAGCACTATACAATTCATGTCCCAATCAGAACATGTCCACACATGAACAGATGGCGGCGGCGGAGCTGGCGAGGTTGGTCAGGGTGCGCGAAGAGTCGGAGGCAGCGCTGGCTGACTTCCTCAGGATGGTGAAGGAGGTGAGGGAGAAAAACGAGGAAAAGGAGGTGCAGGAGCGAGAGAAGGAGGAAAGAGCAGAGCGGGCGAGAGAAGAGCAGCAGATAGAGGGACCGGCGGAGGAGGAGGAGCGGAACAGAAAGGAGCGAGAGAAGAAGGAAACAGCAGAGCGCGAAAAGAAAAAGCGGGTGAAGGACGAGCAGGCGAGGGAAAAGCGGAAGCGAGAAGAAGCGGCGAAAGAGGAGCGAAAGACAAAGGAACTGGAAAAAAAGGAGCGGGATAGAGAGGACCGGGAGAGGCGGCGGCAGCCTATTCGAGCAGCGGTACGTGTTATGTAATATTGACTTAATTTTTGAGACCAAAATGGAAAAGGCCAAGACAATCCGACAAATCAAAGAATCCCATATTATACAAACATACATCCATGCATTCTTTTCTTGTCAGTTAATTTGCTTGTGGCAAAAGTAGAGTACATTCTACACCATTATGAATGCAACTCATATTGTTTATGGATCATTTCATACCAACTCGACCTGTCTCTGACTCTTAGCACTTTTAATTTTTTGTTTCAAAATTTTTTGTTTCGTATCAGTGGTTACAAATGTCGTATTTTCATCGTATATTCGTAGTTATAAATCTTCCTGGCAATACTACGCGATAGGAATAATCAAAATAATGCATTTTTGTTTAAAATATTCTAAAATCAGGATTTCAACATCCTCAGCCATTGGTGATTCGATTGAAAGATATCACTTTTATAGTCAACATATTATTGAAGCTCTGGAAAACCTATTCCCTGCAGTCGCTTAGTCACATTCTTGATCATTAGTATAATTAAATTTTCATCCATTACAACTGGTATATTTGTTTCGGAACACAGAGCTCTCAAGGTCCGTCAGGATTTGAGCCGTATATGTGATTATAGAAATTATTTACCAAATGTCAGGATTTAAAAGATTTCAAGATAATATTTCACCCACTTACAGTCATGCGGGGACAGGAGCAGATCCTGCACCCCGAGGCAGCTACGCCGGGGCGCGCGGGATGAGTTGTGAGTATGCGACCAACTGTGCGACATGTTTTCTTCTCACGTACACGGCCGTGCACCAATCCGACAGAATTTTATGGGAGCACATTACTCGATTAAAATGCGGGTCCGTTCGACTCTTTCCATATACGATCTAAAGCTCTTTGTGCAAAAATGATGCAATTGGACTCGGATTTCAGCCGTAAAATGAGCTCTATAAAAACTCTGTCGACTCAATCACCCCTTCAACTTTGGAAATTTTTTGTTGGCGGTTGAGGTTGTGAATTTCGGGAAGGGACGTACACTGAAGAATCATTATTTCAATAAATCATTGTACTGAAAAAATCCATAATAAACCTACTGTAATTATTACAGTTTCTTGTCGAAACATTCTCAACTTCCATGTGTGATAATTGAACAATAATTAGAAAGAATGGAGCGCCCTGGAAAAAAGCAGATCGCTCGTTTGAAAATTGTTAAGAATGTTTTTGGTTGATTGGTTTTTGGTTTCTGCTGTTGTTCTACTATTATTGAAAATTATATGTCTTCTTGGTGGAGGTGGGCTAACCGCAAGTTTGCCAGCGGTTCACCCAGCGGCCGCAGAGATGGGGCTGGTGAAAAGGGCGAGGGAAAGAAGGGAGGCGAGGAGAAGGACAAGAAAAAGAAGGACGAGGGAAAAAAGGACGAGGCAACCACAAAGAGGTCAAAGAAGGGCGACGGGAAGAAGGGTGGAGGGAAGGGCGGCAGGGGCGGCAGGGGAGGCGGTGGGCAGAGCCTAATTTTTAATTTTTAATTTTTAATTTTAAAAAATATTAAATAAAATATAATGACTCAAATACACGTTTTATTTACTTTTATTTGCCGTGTCTCAATTGGTAAAGGTACACCCTCGTAGGCTCGTACCCTTGCCCTTACAGCAGAGGTATAGATAGGTATATAATATTTATATATACCGCGATAATCAGGTGAAAGAGAATGGTCCATCCGCCCAGGCAGACAATATTTCGTATTTTTAGGGGGATAGCCACTCGTTGCACTGAAAATCCCTAGGGTGATTTTGGCGCGCGGTCGATGCAACTCGGCAGCCATTGTTGATACAAGCCGGCTGACTGTCAATACATCGCGGAAGGTAGACAAGTGTGGTTATGTTCGTTTATTTGAAGGAAATGATAAATAAAGTGAATGAAACCTACGTGAATAAGCTAGGAATATTTATCAAAAATCGATCAATTAGTTTTAAATGATAATTTCGTTCAAATTAGTTGTTCTCGATGAACTTTTCGATTCTCATTAATTTCCAGTTATAGCTTGGGTTAAGTCGTTGATTGCATTAAGATATCATTTAAAACTAATTGATCGATTTTTGATAAATATTCCTAGCTTATTCACGTAGGTTTCATTCACTTTATTTATCATTTCCTTCAAATAAACGAACATAACCACACTTGTCTACCTTCCGCAATGTATTGACAGTCAGCCGGCTTGTATCAACAATGGCTGCCGAGTTGCATCGACCGCGCGCCAAAATCACCCTAGGGATTTTTTCAGCGCAACGAGTGGCTATCCCCCTAAAAATACGAAATATTGTCTGCCTGGGCGGATGGACCATTCTCTTTCACCTGATTATCGCAGTATATTATATATATTAGACTGTCCCATTTTTATTTCAACTTTTTTTTTCTGCCTCACATATTTTACTTCTATCAGTTATCCCATAATATCCCTCGCAATGTAGACCCTGGGAAAAAATATTTAGAGGTGGCTCAACGTGATTTTCGATTTCTCATTTGATTTACTCGGCAAAACATTGATTCTAGGGTGCCAAGGTGAATATCTATGTTTCGACTTATCAAATAGTCGAATAATTTTCGGAGTAAACTTAATCCGAACTCTTGCCGCTGCGCCAACAACTGCTTATGATTTATGTAAATATAAAAGACTTATGTAGTAAACCAATTCGCGATACACTATGCGATTCTTGGTACATTGTGCACGAAGAAAGTAAAGTGCCGTTTTCACATAACGCTAGAATGCTGTCACAACCTAACGCTAAGATGTTGATATGGCGGCAGTACTGAATGGTTATATATTTGCACCAGCTGTACGTCATTCGGTAACGTTACTCACTGACGCTAGAACCGATGCAAGTAGCGGCACAGAAGTCTATAGATCAGGCGCGCGGATCGCGGATGATTACAGCACACCATAAATCTGACCCTGATCTAGCGTCAGTCTAGCAAAAGGCAGTTTTGAACGACAGGTTTGGTTTGCTGGGTACATATTAGGGTGGTCGTTAAAAAAAAAAATTATTTTGGATGGCCTTCAGTCGGTTCTAAATGTGAAAAAAATAATTCTCTAATTTTTTCAGATTTTTAATTTGACTCCCTATGGACGCTATTTTCACATGAACTTTTTTTAATTCGTAAAAATCCTAGTTTGAGATAGGTCTAATTTAAATCAGCGAGATTAGATCGGATACGTCTTGTGATTGTATATTACACACAGCTCGAGTTAAAAATTGAAATTATTATTCTACATATTTTAATATATTGATTAATTTATTTATTTTTTATTATTTTTTTCAATTCTCGCGTGAAAAATTAATTAAAACTCAAATGATATTGCTAAAATTGATATTGTTTCATTCAAATATAGGTTTCTTAGCGCCAAGCTTGAATATAGTCAGTGAGTGTCTATTTGAACAATATCATTTGAGTTTTAATTTTTTTACGCGATAATTAAAAAAAAATAAAAACTAAAAAAAAAGAAAATAAAAAATAAAAAATAAAAAAATAAATACATTAATCAATATATTAAAATATGTAAAATAATAATTTCAATTTTTTTATTTTTTTCATTTTTTTTCCAAAAAAACAAAACTCTGTAAAATGTTTTTTTTTTCCGACTGTTAACAAATTAAAAAAACTTTTTTTAAAAAGATCTTTTTCCAGAAATATTGTGTTTCTTCACCTCCCCAAGGCTTAAACCTTAGATTCACCCCTCACAATTCACTATGCAAAGGGCGACTGCGGACGAACTATCCTAAGAGGTCGCTCAATCGATGTATAGTTTTATCGGTAAATATCGATTAGCAAATCGTGAGAATTTTTCTCAGCTGATTCTGTTCGCAAGGTGGATCTTGAGATTAGGATACACACATTCAGCGGTCACAAAAATGAATTCGAATTTTTTTTTTTTTTTTTTTTTTTACACCCTAATATATATATGGGGCATTCCAGCTCAACTCAACCAACCATCGACACTCATGTCTTCGTTTTTTCTTCGAAAAAACATATGTTAAAGTTCGAGTAAAAAGACAATGTTTCTGTAAATTACAGGTCTTGCATTCAATTTCTGACAGTCATAGATTTTTTGATAAATTTAGACATCAAATAATTCAAATTTTCGTCAAATTTAAATACGGAATCTTAGAGGAAAATGTGAGATACACAAAACAACCGTTATCCTACGAATTTCAACTAAGAATAAACGCTGAATTTTTTATTTATTTTTTGACCAAATTTTGGTTGATAAGAGTAAAAAATCTAGATTTTCTCGTATGTCGCCATAACTGAGTTGTATGAATTTTTTACACAAAATACTACATCAAAAAACAACATTTTCAAGATAATTGAGTCTAATTAAACCAAAGTGAACAATATAATGTTTATAAAAATGTCTTCGAATCTTGAAGCGAAGAATCAGGAAACAGGAACAAGAAGGATGAACAGGAACAAGGCGAAGAATTCCTTGGTTACTGTGAAGAAAGTCCCAAGTACTGGAACAGGAAGCGCTTGGAGGGGTCAAAGGACCAAAGACTGGAGGACTCGAGGTTTTCCAGAAAGTTCCGCGATTCTAAACTCCAGTGGGGGTCCAACTCCAATCCTCTTCGAAATGAATCAAATAACGACCCAGATGGAAGGCCAAATGTTAATCTCTCGAAATAATAAGGTCATCAATTCGAGTTTTTCAAAAACTTTTAAAATTCTATTTTTCTTTTTTTTTTTTTTTTCAAAAACTTTAAATGAATCATTTATTAAATAGGATTTGTCTGTTAAAAAATATTCAATAAGTATATGAGTTAATAAATCATTTGTTAAATATGAATCTATCTTATTAAATATTAACAAATCCTTCTATCAGTGTACTACCAAAAAAAAATCATTAACAGATTGTCACATCTGTCGTGTCAAAGTTTAGCTAGAAATAAAAAATTGTATAAAATACTGTTGCAAAATATGTTTTTTAATGAAAATAATAAGTTAATCGTAGGTTCCCGAGGAAAATAAAGTGAATCGAAGCGAAATTACATGACTCAAGAAAAATATATGTATTCTGAAAACACAGGTCTGCACTAGTGATAAGCTAAAGGCAAGACTGATTTGTTTTACAATATTATTTGTTGACGCAGCAACCGAGGTTCTTATATTTTAAAAGATCTCTTTTATCATATAGACTACTAGATACTGATTAAATAGGATAAATGGAATAAGGGTGATTTTACCCAATGTAACAATACCTTCAGCATGCCCAAGAAGACTAAATCATGCCACGAATCTGATACACCAGTCTTGATAAATCATGACAATACTATATTTATAGGTATGTCATACTTTTAGCTTTCCTTCGACTCGTTCGACCTGTATGCCTAAATACGTAGTCACGTACTCATTATATCATCATATTATTACGAACAATCCTCAGTCGGAGTCACACTGTCTGAAAAGCAAATATAATACTATAGTACCGTCGAATGTAGTGTAGTTAGTGGAAATTGAAAAATGATAGAGTGTTTCAAGGGAGAGATGACGCTTGTAGTTCCATTTACTCTTGTTCTCATACTCCTTTACCCGGAAAATCAAGAGACTATTCTTTTCAAGCAGTTATGATGAAAAAGTATCGCAGAAAATAACGCCAGCAGTCTATTACTCATTTTTCGTTAACCTGCAAACAAAAATCACTTGTAACATACAGGGTCTAATTATTTACGAAAAAGTCTGCACATTTCTTATCCTCAGGTCAGCCGTTATACCAATAGGCTGTTATTTGTTGTTAGTAATAGAAACAAATGCGCAGTTTTTTGTCAACTTGGGAATATGAAACGGTTCCTTGTTCATCAAGCAATATTTTTGACTCTATCTACAAGGCTGCCTACAGGCCGCTTTAAATCTGGAGATTGAGTATCCGTATAGGTCAATCCGTATAGATATATTAGATGAAGACTGTACTACGGTGATCATCTTCACAATGCTTGAACATCAATTATTTGCTACTCAGGTAATGACGAGTATTTCCAGGAGACGCCACGAGGAGGCTAACTGACAATGTCTCCCACAAGGTTTCCCTTGCATCGACCTGCTCAGTCACCTCGTGAAAGAGATGTGAGACTGCGACGAGTCGACCTGCTCAGTCACCTCGTGAAAGAGATGTGAGACTGCGACGAGTCGACCTGCTCAGTCACCTCGTGAAGGAGATGTGAGACTGCGACGAGTCGACCTGCTCAGTCACCTCGTGAAGGAGATGTGAGACTGCGACGAGTCGACCTGCTCAGTCACCTCGTGAAGGAGATGTGAGACTGCGACGAGTCGACCTGCTCAGTCACCTCGTGAAGGAGATGTGAGACTGCGACGAGTCGACCTGCTCAGTCACCTCGTGAAGGAGATGTGAGACTGCGACGAGTCGACCTGCTCAGTCACCTCGTGAAGGAGATGTGAGACTGCGACGAGTCGACCTGCTCAGTCACCTCGTGAAGGAGATGTGAGACTGCGACGAGTCGACCTGCTCAGTCACCTCGTGAAGGAGATGTGAGACTGCGACGAGTCGACCTGCTCAGTCACCTCGTGAAGGAGATGTGAGATTGCGACGAGTCGACCTGCTCAGTCACCTCGTGAAGGAGATGTGAGACTGCGACGAGTCGTTCGATCCAATCCGAAAAGCTGCGAACGAACCAAATAAAAAAGAACAAAATAATCTCACAGGAAACGGTAGGTAGTCTGGTTCCATTGCAATCAAGAGAAGAGAAAAAGATAGTAATAGACTAGAATGTTTTATTTAGAAACGGAGAGATCCGGGGGTAGTTATTAATTTGCGGGTCATCCCCCTCGCGTGACCCTGATTTCAATGAAGAGATTAAAAACAGTAGATGGAGACAGAAAGGACTGAAGACAGTTTTCGTGGACCAGAACTACGGACTTGGAAAGGTGGACAATACTTTGCTCTCTATTATTCCCAAAAGATGTTTCCTTAGTTTCATCACGTCCTTCGAGTATATAGCATGCACAGGGTTTCCACCCAGCGCTACTGTAGTAGCGAAAGCTGCTGCAAATACTCCACAGCTGGAACTGTCTGGCTGGTTCTGGACTGATGGAAACACGACATTTTCAGTGTTCAAGTCCGGGTACCGTGATGAAATGAACTTTTTTTCCTCCGCTTTCAATGACTGATAGCCGGCACAGCCTAGGCTGTCGTACACAAAGAGTTGAGTTCCATCAAAATGAAGACACCGCCAATGCCTAAATGCATTGCCACCGATAATGTGGATATCTTGCGATGCACTGCACGAAGGTTGGATGAATCGCGGATGTGATAGCCAAAGCGAGGTTGCCGTATTAAACTGGGACGTTTCTTTGACTACTGATAAAAACTGATCAATCGACGTATCATTCAGCAGTGAATTTTGTGACAACACATCTTTTCTGATCTTGTCAATGTCCACGTTTTTATTCACCGATTCCAGAACGTCAATTTCCGCTTGGGTAGGACTCTCAGTGACATCCTCGGCTGATGTCGCGACGACCCATGCGATCCCATCGTGCTGGTATTCCCTCGCAGCTTCAGCGGGCGCGACGGCCACAATCCCCCGTGACTGTTGGTCCGAATGCGTCGAGTGTTGCCCGACCTGGGGTAATACAACGAAATCATGCCCATGATCAGAACTACGGTTCCTTATTGTTATCGGCGGAACTCGTGATCTTTTCTTGGGTCGACGGATTTCTTCATCTGAGGATGCTACGAAATATAAAACTCCTTTTCTGGAAGTACGTTTACCTATTACCGTAGGCATCACTCTGGGTTCCTCTTCGGAAACATTGGATTCCCCCTCCGTCGCAGTCACGATCCAAGACTCTGGATCACTCGAGTCAGTTCTACTGAGCCTTAAAGGTGCAACTTTTCGAACTCGGTCGGATCTCGTATGTTCCAATTCGCTTTCAGTGTCTGTGCTGATCGCTTGGCGAAGCGGACCGTCCTCGTTAACTTTTCCAGTTGTTTCCATCGCTCTTGTACGCTGCGTGCTTCTTTTAGCTTCCGATGCCTGAAGAGCCGGCTGGTCCCCTAGTTGCTGAGCTTCCAGAATGTATTTGGGATCACGGATGCGCATTCTACGAGTGTATCGTCCGTCTACGATTTCCGGCAGGACGCACTCCTTGTAAAACCGAATCAGGTACGGTTCCATTCGATCATTCCAGAATGCATCATCCCGTGGTACTTTGACGTACACCATACCTCTACGCGTCCAAACAGCGAAGTAGCAAATATTGGCGAGCGTTATGTGCAATTGTCCCTGCACCTGATAGTAATAATGATGCGACGTGTTCATCTTTGACGGATCGTTCGTGTCGAAGTACTTCCAGATGTCCGTGATGCGATGTTTAATTGCGGATTCTGGATCGTATTCTCGAGCGTTAAATGGACATTTCACTTCGACTATGGTGGTATCGTCGATGATACCATCTGGACTGGCACCAAGAAATTCAAGTTTAGAATCAATGAACAATCCACACTGTTTGATCGTCACGGGATCGCCCTTCGCTGACAACACCTGTTGCAGTTTTTCGATGGCTTTGGATTCGTTTGTACAGCCCCAGACCATACCGGGAGTGCTTCTCACTGACGGGTACAGTAAATTCTGCACCTTAGACGCACACGATGTGTTTGCTCGCGACCGACACACCATACCGAAGTTCGAAGCAGTCAGTAGTTTCCTTCGCGTGGATTGCCAGAGAGCATTGTCGGCTTGCCCCTTTGTACTGCGTTCAATTTCCACGCGATTTTTTTGATTTTCCAACAGTCGGTTCTGATGTAGCACCGCGAGATCGTGGTACGCGCTATCCTCAATATCTGGTTTCTCCGCGTTTGGACCGTAATTTTTGTCGAGGCCTCGTTGCTTCCTATTCCTAATACGAGAGGAACTCGGTACTTTGAGCGCTTTAACACGCACGGCATTGTTGCTTATTATGAGCTGGCGCCGTAATTCTAAAGCAGTCATCGTACTAGGCGGCTTATGCCCCTCACTTTGGTGGAGCTTCGAGGAGACACTCTGCGTGTTGTGTTGCAGAACAGCGCCAGAAGCTCTGCCCTGGAAAGATCCCTTCAAGCCCCAGTTGATCCTTTTTCCACCTGTGAACTTGCACACTATGGCATTGAAGGATTCTGCGATGTTGTTAGTGGCGTCGTATAGTAAGCTGTTGGCATGCAAACTCAAATGTTCTAAAGCCGCTTCCATTTGCTGGAAGAGTCCTGCTTTTTTGAGCTCATCGACGGCAGTTTTTCCTTCGACAGTGGTCTCCTGCTGACAATATCCTTGCAGCTCGTTGCACCTAGTGTGGTCACCGAAAACGTGGTTCGGTGCATTCTGCACATCGGCTTTCAAGAGCTCAATTTTACGAGCAGTCGTAGAATCTCCGGCTGTATCTCTTTTCCGATGCGCTACTGACAGTTCAACGGCTTCCCTGAACTGCAGCACAGTCCCGCGTACCATCGTCTTTAGGCGGGAAATGTTTCGGCCTTTGGTGTTGGCTACCTCGGTGATTTTTCTAGCCAAATTTCGGTGTAGATGGTTGACGCATTCTTTCTTCTCCACGATCAAGCCGAACTCCGCATACGGGTCGTTATCTAAAATCGATTTATAGACACTACTGTCCCCATCTGCGACCAAAGTCCTGTATATGAGTCCGTGCATTTGCATACTCTTCTTGAAACCTTCCAATATCGCGTCGCTCTCCATCCCTGTGGATGCTTGGTCACGGCCCCAATTTTTGAAGCAGACGTGATCCTTGGGTGTTGTTTCCTGCCGTGCAGCCATTTCACAAATACAGCAGTATTTGTTGCGGACTCCGATGAATATTACCTTCTGGGTATGCTGGTCGATGATCGCAGCAACACCAGAGAGGGAATCATATTTTCCCGTTTTGTACGACCGTTTCATCCATCCACAATCGGCGACAACAGTAATAAAGGGAATTTTGATGCCATTATGAACAATGAAATCCTCTCTGTCAAAAGCCGCTTTTTTGGCAGCCTCGCCCGCCTGTATCATTTCTGTGAGAGCCGCCTTTTCGAATGCTGCAATGATCTCGAGGTCGTATTTCGCGTAGGTATCCGACGACATACAGGGGATACTCATACAAGATAAGAGTTCCTCGAACTGCGAAAACCCAATTCCCATGGCGTAGGTCCCCGCGACAGCACTTCGATTGATGTCCATCGCTTGGCCGTCGTTACGATTTGTCCAAATGTCATCTTCAAAATTGCATACCTTGCACCGAAAGAAGATTTGCGTTTGCAAACCGATACGTCTGGAGTTTGTTTGTATGAGGTCTCGAAATCCGCAAATTGGAAGCGGGTTATGATTGTCGAATTTTTCATGCAACTGCTCCAGCAAGTATGTCACGTCAACGATGTACCGGCCTTCGAGCGCTACCTCTTCTCCGCAAATACCATAGTTTATACTGTCTTTTGATGGAAGCGAATTCGGTTCCACTTCTAACGCTTCTTCGAACGGAGGGTCTAATGCTTGATGCGGTTTCAAAGTTGGCTCATTCTGTGACCGTCCGTCGAACGGAGGGCCCGATTTCACCTGTGAAATAACGTTCGCCGCTTCGACTGGCTGATGCGTGTTTGTTGCGCGACTTTGTTGCCATCTATATGTATATAAATCATGTGTTGGTAATAAACACTGGTATGAATATTTACGATATTTCTGCGAAATTAATTATTCAGGAGAAGGCGCGACAGGGTGGACAGAAAGGTGAAAAATTCTAATTTTACCGACATTTAATAGTTGTAATACCTACTCTACAACAATATTATTGAATCGATAATATTATACGGGAAATCACAAATATTGACACTACCTACTCGTCAAAATTTCTGTCTTTCATCTGTAAAAAAAAAAAAATCAAATTTCATGGACTACATATCTTTCTTTAGGTAATTGCGGTTATTACCTATTGAATGTTCGAAGTACAAACAATGCTGCGGACGTATCTATACTATCCCGTTTTTTTTTTTTTACTTTTTTTTTTTTACTTCCTACAAACTTGGAAAAGTGAATTTTTGGTGTAAAACGAAGCCTCGTGGAACTGGAGCCCGGTAGCTCAATTTTAAAAGATTCCGCATTCGGTCTGAACTTTTGCCATTTGATTAACATAAAATTCTTGCTACACAAGCACTTTCATAAAAATATCACGAAGACTATGAAGCTAGAAAGCTATACTTCGTCTCATTTGGTATAGGTAATTGAATTCACTACAAAAAAGGTCTGATCTATGTTAGATCTAAAAATTGGAAAAAAATTATGAGAAATTTATTCATGAAATAAAACTCAAGTTTAAGCGTCGGTAACAAGTACAAGATCGATTTTTAGCTTTAAAATAGATCAGACACTTTTTTGCAGAGAATTCAATTATTTACAAAATGAGACCAAGAACAGCTTTCTCACTTGCACGGTTTTCGGGATATTTTGATTAGAGTGTTTATCTAGCAAGAATCTTGTGACAAATGGGAAAAGTTGTACAGGCAATAGGTAATATTGCATTGCACTAAATGACAGGAGTTATTCATTTTTTTTTAATTAGGTACAGTATCTTGTACTGAATATAAAAATTTCTACCCCGGAAGTGCCGCCGTTTTGAGAAAAACTTTATCTGCCAATATCTCCGTTATCGTGCAATTTGTGCCAAAAATCGTAATGACCTTTCTTGTAGGTAATTGAATTTCCTATTTTTTTAACTGAATAATTTTTTTTTTTTTTTGTTTCACTTACCGTTTACGACTTATGAATTATTTATTGACTCGGAAAAAAAAAAAAAAAATGAAGAAAAATAGAAAAGTGTTCAACCCGGTTCAACCCAGAAGATAGGAAATTTAATTATCTACAAGAAAGGTCATGACTATTTTTGGCCTAAAGTACACGATAACGGAGCTATAGGCAGATACATTTCCCTGAACAACAGGGCATCTCTCGCTTCCGTCATGTGTGATTTTGTTACACATAACAACCTGTTTCAGAGCAAGTCAGTTGCTTTCGACGGAATGCTGCCGGCAGGCTACCAAAATAAAATCAATGGGGTCATTTACTCACCGGTGTTCTATCGCTATCTGAGCTCTGCTCCGAGATGACAGCCGCCGAGCAGAGTAAGCACGATTTTCACGTGAAACAGAATGTTCCTCCATTTCTGTGGAACGAGGATGGTAGCACAATGATGCGCTTGATTTGGAAATTCCAAAAAGAACAGGCGAGCAAAGCAGTTTCCGATGATCAAGACTAGTTCGCTCTTGATTATAGACTCGAAGTCTTCTTGTTCGTCTTTCTTCTTCTTCTTCTTCTTCTTCTTCTTCTTCTTCTTCTTCTTCTTCTTCTTCTTCTTCTTCTTCTTCTTCTTCTTTTTTTTTTCCTTGGAACCATGACATATTTTTTTAACATCTTCCACCAAATAAGAAACTTTCAATGAGAAATCTCTCTAATATTAAAAAAAAAAAAAACAACTCATTGGCATCATATGGGATTGTTGAAAACTGACAAATGATTTAGAGGAAAAAAGAAAAAAAAATTGTTGAAAAAAAAAAATTGTCGGAAAATAAAATTTCCAAGGAAAAAAATTAATTTTTCAGAAAAATGGCTAAGGAACTTTCGATCCCAATTTCGACGAGGAATAACCACTCAAGAGATTCGTAACTAATTCTGAATCACCCTGTATAGAATTGTCAGACTTGCTCATATGGACTGTGGACATTTTACACATGTTTTTATCTGTACTATGTCTATGCTTCATGTAAATGCTTGTATGCCCTGCCTTGGGTTCGCCTGTTGGGTTTTACTTATAAATAAATAAAGAAATAAATAAATATACAAAGTATAGCCGATCCTGCGACGGCGAGAGACGGGGAATGGGGATACTACAATAATGAGCAATTACTCCTATAGGACTGTGCTCATATTCGTACTTCACTGAGCTCTTCGTACTTCCAATACCGATTATGAAGTATGTATTACAGTAACGATAAAAAAATTTGTGAAAAATGATAAACATCTGACATCTGACTTACTTTACCTTACGTTACGTTACTTTATATTTTCTAGTGTAACTGTCTGTTTTTTCTATCGCCCTCACTAGGTTCGCCTGTTGGGCTTGTAATAAATGAATAAATAAATAAATGAATAAACGAAAGGTCTGGAAGCGATATAATATTTTTTTTGGTATCAGAGCCATACAATTTGTGTTTACGGTTCATTTGATTTATCTCTTTTACGGTCTTGTGACGAAAAATAATAATGGAGTTTATTTGGGTTCTACGAGTTGTTTTGCTTCACTTTCGCACATTTTTTGGAGTACGAATGGGATTGAAAATTGAAGATAAAAAACGGTCCACCTTGAGGTACAATTTGACAATTTATTAAACTCACAAATTTATTGTACTTACTGCAGCCACAGTTTCTTCCTCCTCTTCTTCTTATTTATTTTTCTTCTTTTTTTTCTTCTTTTCCTTCTTCTTCTGTCAAGCGGTTTCGAACAGCAATGAACAATCTACGGATACACGCCAGCCAGAAAACAAATTTCGCGGCCGATAGCGGAACCTAGAGCCTGCGCGCGCATGGAAACACGGACCCGGCGTCTCAGTTTACCATTGACGTCGCGTGTCGGGGAGAGTGGCTCTCGCTTACCGTAGAACCGCGCTGTGACGATAATCCGATTGCGACGACCCTGTCTGCGAGATTACGCTGAGCCCGGGACTGTCGCAGGTATGAATCTCGATCCCGATCCCGAACCGTTGACATTCGCGAGCTCCCGGTACACCAAAGTGTATAACGATGAAATTACCGCGTCTCGGTCGTGCCAGAGATAAGCGTAACTTCATAATAAGAATACTTTTCGTCGTCTTTGACTTATCAAATTATATTATAATATATTATAGCACCTGGTATTGGTGTCAATAAAGTATCGGACCGAAACCGAACACCAATGGGGTAAACTGCTTTTTCCTGAGAAACTAAGCTCGAAGTAAGGCCGATTTTACCCCGAGGTAAGTGAATCACAATTATCGCATATGATAATTTGTTCTTGAAAATGTAAATATTCGCGAGAACAACGAAGAAATCAGTAACATAACGATAAAATGCCAGAATAGATCAATATAATCATAGAGTCATATCGAATAGATGTGATTGAAAAGTATGCGGAAATATTAGTGACGAATAAATAATCGCCCGATTTGGGTGCCATGCTGTGGGTTCTATCTAAATTGACATTTTAGAGTTGGCGTTGCAATCAGAAAATATTACTCACCCACAGAAACTGGGCATCACTATGCCAAGAGTGATCCTGGCCAAGGTTTCATAGATGACGAAGTTTGCAGCGACGCCTGGCTGAGCTGTTCAGAAGCTGACAGAGAATCTCCTACTCGGCACCGAAATGCTGCCACCGGCGGACTGACTTCAGGTATCCGTACGCCTCGAAACCTCCTCTCCTTTCATCACTGTAATGCTGGTCCACTTGGAAAGCTTTTCTTCTAACATGACAGCTAGTCATTGCCAAAGTCAGTATCGAAGAATATGCTGGGTGCAACAACAAACAACTTCCTTCGGCCCATGTAACATTGGAATTTGTCAACTTACATAGCACCTAAGTCACACTATTTGATTGTATTTTCATTTTTGCCAATGTGAAATCTAAATCGTGTTCGCGAGCTTCATAGAAACAGTTTTATCAAATTTGCATTCCAGACAGCGGTGCTTCAAACAGATTGGATCTTTCAGCTTCGTTGGATCAGGAATACCGAACGTCAAGAAATTGGAATGCTGAGCGAGGTAGATGTCATCGATTATACTGAGATGGCACTGTTTTATAAAAAATTAGGAGAGTCAACCGTCAGAGTATCGTCCGAAGCAAAGAACCAAATCGATTGACTCGGTAAACCGATACTCTTATAATCCTACGCAAAGGGAAAAATAGATTTTCAAGTTTTATGCAGTAAAATTTCTCGATTTAACTGTCACAATTCTGACATTCCTACGACCACTTTCTTTACAGTTGTGATCGTTATACGCGTTAGAGGTGGCTCGATGGACTATCGAACCTCCGATCATGCTGCAGACTCTACGATGAAGTCCTCCGGAGCCTATAATCGCGACTTCGAAAGGTTTGCTGTGGTCTAAAGGTTAACCGAAGAGCTTCAAACTTGGAAAACTCTAAACTGGTATTACGAAATAAGTAACGCAGCAAAATTCTAATAGTATTCCCTAGATTGTTTGTAATATTGTAATCAATCGAATGGCGGAATGATGACAAAAGAAATTTTTTCGTCGAGTTTCACTTTGTTGCTTCTTTTGTGACACTGTTTTCAATACGTTCTGTAAGTCTGAATAGTTTCTTGCTTATCTTTTCAGAGTCAAATGCATGAATTCCGCAAGATTGTTTCGTCGCGGAGTGATGAGCATCATCAGGGGCTCGGGGAGCTCGTCGAACTAACTTGAATGAGTGTAGTGATTCGAGAAATTTTTCATTCAGGGTTATTGTGCTAGGAGTTCATTAATGAGTTTTATACAATTCGAAGCTATCTTTCCCTGAGCTATGATATTGCAGGTCTTTGCGCTTTATCAATAATTATTGTGTGAAAGGTATTCTACGCCAACTCAGCAGCATTTCACCCTGACCCTCTACGATCTGTTCTATTATTCTTTTTATCTTATTCAGCCTACCGATAAACGTAATCTAAATTTTTTCCAGATTTTTCGAACCAGCCGGTCTCTGAAAAGAACCTGATGAACTTTGCTTCTCGAGAAAAAAGAAAACGCCCTTTGGAAATTTTTCAAAAAATTCATCAATGTTCTGTGCCGCAAAACAAAAATTTGGAGCCATAAAACATAGGGAAAATATCTCTTTCTACTATTTAATTTTATAAGTTGTAAGTTTTATAAGTTATCAGTCTTATAAAACCTTTTTTCCCTCATTTTCACAAAATGCTTCTAAGTAATGAGTGTGGCAGAGTATCAAGACCTGCTGTGCCGTGCGTTTCAAACAATTTTTTTTTTACATATTTACGAAAAAAATACTTCCACTATGTTTGATGGCTCAAAGTTTTTGTTTTGTGACACTGAATTTTCGGGATTTTTTTTAAATATTTCAAGAATGGCGGTTTTCTTTTCCAAAAATGCGGAGTTCGTGAAGTTTTTATCAGAGACCGGCCGGTGTGCAGGAACAGCAGTGCTGACCCTAGCTCACGTGGCCAGTGTAACCGACTGTCCGCGGCAACGCCGGATCGCCAGTTCAAGTCCGTGTGCTGGTGATATTTGCTTTTTGATTTTTTTTTTTTTTTGCCAGCGAGAGCTAATTGTAATTTATACGAATGAATACAAATCATATATGCTAGGATATAGTCAAATTTGCCCAAAGATATATCCTAGCATATATGTCAAGATCATATATTCTGGCATATATTCTAGCATATATTCCGGCATATATACTCTAACATATATTTTTATCATATATTCCGGCATATATACTCTAGCATTTATTTTTATCATATATTCTAGCATATATTCTGGCATATATTCTGGTATATATTTCGGCATATATACCCTAGCATATATACGATGAAAATGTTTTCACGCAATAGTAATTAAAGTGTCCGGTGAGAGCCCATTGTATTATCAAAATTATCAATTCATTCAAATTATACATTTTTGCATAATGAATTCGGTAGTTAGTTATACATAATTGTTTTAGGTTCAATTAAAATGTTTATAATACTGACGATCAAGAAATTGAAGAAATTGAATTGACTTGAGTGTAAATGACGGTAATATTATTGCCAACGCACGTTATAACATGTTGGCTACATTACCAAAAAACCTCAAAATGTTAGGAGGTTTCAAACAAACCGGAAAAGTCAGATATTTAATGTGGATATTTTTTACTTGAAAAATTCGCATCGTTATGTTTTATATATGAAATGAATATTTTAAAAAGACATTTGCCGCTAATGTTTTCACGTAATCATATCAAGAACTTTTTTTTTTTTTTATCCTAGCAATATGTACTAGAATATAATGCCAGAATCTATGCTGGAATATATGCTAGAGTATGTATGTCGGAATATATGCTAGAGTATATATGCCGGAATATATGCTAGAATATACGCTAGAATATATGCTAGATATGATAAAAATATGTGCTAGAATATATGATACAAATATATGCTGGAGTATTTATGCCGGAATATATGCTAGGATATATCTTTGGGCAAATTTGAGCATATATCCTAGCATATATGTTTTTTTCGTGGGGGTCATTCTTTCCTTACGGCAGAGCTTGAAATATTGGGTGGCTTTATTATTACGTAGATATATGTGTTGATAAATGAATAAGTATATGAATAATCGTATAGTATAGATATAGGTGTGTCAATGAATAAATAAATATAGTATATGAATAATTGATCATTCCTTTTTTTCATTCCAATTTATTATACCTATGTATACATTTGTTTTCAGATTTACATATACCCCCCCGTCTACATATAAATCCGCTTTTCAGTTTGATACATCGATAATCATAGATTGAGTCTTGGTTCTATCATTTCTACCAAGTCGAGAACTTTAACAAAGGAATTCATCAGGATTCTGTGAAATGGACAGATAAATACACTAGATTGAAAAGCACAGAAGCTTTGAGATGATAAATAATCAATTCGTTTCAGGAAAAAGCGAAGAAGGACATTTTCAATCAGTGATACTGCAAATCATTTGACACGTGCTTCTGAGCACCCCCTATAAATTAACCGAATGATCCGAAATTTGATTTCATATTAATCCATCTGATGTAAATTTATATAGATCCGACTAATTATTTACTACATTTATATAGACTGATTACATAAATTAGTGGGACTAAAGACATTCTCTTCCTCGAACGAGAATGATTTGTTCTTTGCGCACCGTTGCCTTCTGCTGCAAGTCTACAATCTCGCTTCTCGATAACAAAAGTTTGTCATGCTTCAACTTCCGTCCAAGAACGCGGTGCGATTTCACTTCCGGCGTCGACGCGAAAGTATCTAGCTATGGGTAATTCCAGAGATGAACCGCGCACCCTGTTCTGTGTCACCGAAAGCATTTCCATAGTAGCCCGAAGGATGAAAACAGGTAACGGGTAACCTGGAAACCATCGTTACCCAGCTGACTGTTCTCGCTGGGCTCGTAATCCCTTTTTCCCCTACCGACGAACATATCTGAAAGCGAGCGTGGTGTACAGATTAATGTTCGTGTCGTTCCCAGCGTTGATAACCGAAATGCTCGACAAAGTGTGTAAGTACCTGTTTGCCGCGGCGAGGAGAAGCGGGATCTACAAAGATTTACTTTCACGTTCCTCCGACCATTTTACCACGGTCAACTGTTTGTAGTCAGCATTCTCGTTGAACTTGATCGGGGTACAACCTCGTGATTTTCAGAAGCTGGAAATATTCAACCTAGACGTCTGTTCTTCGACCGAGATTGGGGTAGCTCAGGCTGATTCGAAAACCAGTATAGAGACAAAAAATATTTGCTGTCGCAAATACTCTTCGCGTATACTCCTCAGCTGTGCATGCCTCTCCAACGAATTTCTAGCGAAATGATTTATTGTCAACGAATGAATCAAACCTAACCTCACGAAGGTGAATATAAATGAGGTAATTTATACGTATTATAAATGACGTAATGTATTTCGTTCGTGCACTTACCAATTAAACGTTACGGCTCAGTTAGTCTTCTGTGTATCCGACCACAATAACAACATTTTTCTATGACAACTTCAGAATACACGCGTATTTATCACTGACAGCCGATTTTGTCCAGTTTATCGAACACTGATCCGACTCGTAGATTCGTGCGCCACGCCATCTCTGAACCGTCACCGATACCTCAAAAACTCTCGAACTCGCCATCATTCCGATCGATATATATCGCCAAGTGTCAAAAATACGCGTTTTTCATACATATCTTTTCTATTTCAGCATAAAACGGACATGTTTCGGGCCGTGCGTGTTCGTAATTGTCCACAGAATTGCGCGACGTATTTTGTTTCATTGATTTCGGTGCCCAGGCAGAGATATTCCGTTTAATAGCACTTTTTTTCACGATGTTTTCAGGACTGGTGGATTTTTTCACGATGTTTACAGGACTGGTGGAATTGCCTAGGAAAGCACCTTAATGATAACTGATAGTGAGCAAGTTAGGATTGAAGCGGAAGCAAGTTGTGAAAAAATATGAATCTGCACCTACCTGCTTTTATATTTTTTTTCGGCATAGGCATTGAAAAGTCACTTTTTGACGCCTGTTTTCGATCCACAAAGTGTCACTTTATACGGTTGGTTTCAGAACTGCCCTATAAAGTCTTTATACGGCAGTCTGGATGTAAGTAGTATGTAATGCTCGTGGTCGTCGAGGTTACCGGGTGCGACTCGAAATTCGTGGCAAACGATACTCTAGGAGGTTGGGGAGTCGATAGCCGTTCTTGGCTACCCCCTCTTCGCGCTGCGTTGTCCAAGGTGACACTCGGCTCGGTTCGAATCGGAGTTAGTACTCGGTCGTGGCTAGTACTCGGTAGTACCCCTCCGCCGGAGGTGAAGATACCTTCATCTTCCGGTTCCCACGTATCTATCCCGTAGCTCAATAATGGAGCCACTGGTACTCACATGTAGTGAGTCCAGCAATTGGGATAACTCCGCGTGAGTTAGATTCCATAACGCTTCACCGTATGGGGTATCTTTGGTCGCCATGACTCGATGCGGAATCTAAAACTCGGTCGACCTCACACAAACGGAACTCCGTAACGCGAACGCAAAAAAAACTTACTCTAAACGCGAACGAGCGAAAGAGAAAAAAAAAATTTTTGATACTTCAACACAAAGAAAAAAAAATTTCCCGAACCGTGAAGAGAAAAGAAAATTTTGTCAAACGCTAACCAGAAACTTCGAAATTTGATCTAACGAAAAAAAAGAAAGAGAGAAAAAAAATGATTTCGAAACGCAAAAATCGTACTCGAACTTTTAATGTTCACTCGAAATCCCGAACGCAAAAAGAAATCTTCCCGAAATACGAAGAACAGGACAAAAAAAAAAAATTTCCCGAACGCGAAAAAGATAGGATGAGAGAAAAAAAAAAGAAATTTTTCAAAACTCCAAAGACAAAAAAAAAGAAAAAAAAAGTTTTTCCCGAAATTATTAACGAAGAATACAGACGAAATAAGAAGTTTTTCCCGAACGAAAAAAAAAGAACAAGAGAGAAAAAAAAACTTTTCCCGAAATATTAGATGAAGGAGAGAAAAAAAAAAAATGTTCTATTCTTATTATCTTACTGCACTTTCCAGTGCATTAAAAAAATTTAATACCGCTCAATGCAACTTGTAAGCACCCGCTAACTCGAACTCGAACTCGAACGCGAACCCGAAAGAAAGTCTTCGACTCAGAACATAATTATGGGGTCGTACTGTACAGTCCCGACGAGTCTACTCGCCGAGGTTGACCTATATTACGAACAGCTGTTGTGTTCTAGTAGGTATCAGAACCCACACCTGAGCACCACCGCTAAATACGAAATTCAAAATCCGAATAAACGCGACATCTATGAGCGTCGAGTCGATTTGAGTTGACGATGCGTAGATAGTCCCCTCGGTGCGGGGGTTGGTGACGAGTCCGCTGTACTTTGGACTCTGTCCTCCCGCTGCCTATAGGATGTTGTCCCGAAACACGAACTATAGAATTATTTGACCGTTGGACATGGAACAATAATCTCGCTAGCTAGCTATACCAGGTGTTCAATTTGTGAATTATAATGTTTTTCTCCCGGCGTTTCTAGGGTGGGACTCCGCTAGTATCTTGTACCGTTTTTAATGCGGTCCGTCGCTAGTTTATCACCTATAGGACAGTATATCCACCACCACAAGTCAGGCACAAGATTATTACACAAAAAAAAAAACAAAAAAAAACAATGAAATAGCAAGCAGGTGTAATGTAATTGCGATTAGGTCTTAATATTAAGTTTGAGGTCCGTATCCAGTGTCCCGGTGCATAGAACGTGCTTTAGCACGGCTATTTTCCAAGTCTCCCCCTCGAGTGGGGAAAATACGACTAAATAACAAAATACACTACAACAAAACGTATGGACTCCCGAAAGTCAGAATACCTCCAAGGAATTGAATAATTTTTATCAGAAAACTCACTACGAAGACTGTAAAAATACGATAGAAAAATTCGAACGCGAAGTAAACAAAAGATTCTACGCCGTACGGCTGCGACACCAAGTCGTTTCGAGCGTACACGCTGCTAATCCTTCTCCGGTTAATAGAGAAAAACAAACCGTCGACCTCTCTCTCCTTAGCAAAAGTGAAGCCGTTACCGAAGCTACTAATAATTATTTAACTAACTGAAATTTATAACGCCTCTTTTGAAAAACCTATTTTGAAAGGCCCCACGTTGGGCGCCAATTTGCGACGTGGATTTTTCCTGGTCCTGAGACCAGACCGGAAAGCTAGTCTGAGAACCGTCCACTCGACAATTGGCCAACTGAAAATTAATAATAAAACAAAGATGCTGGGCGCCAGGCTTATAATCGCCAATGGCTGAAAATCTTACTAATAAAAAAAAAACATACTACAGATACTTGAGCGCCGGCTAGCGTCAGTACCGCGGAGAGGGGTCGGTATTAATTGAAGGAATAGCAGGGCGTATTAACGACTCGATGAATTTGAATTTAACAAAGAAAATAGAATTTATTCAAGAAAAATGGTATCAAAAAAAAAAATAGAAACAATAGTACTAGTACCCGGGGGTACTCCCCAGCGGGTATAGATCGACTACAGGTCGTGTAAGAGTGACCTGGCCACGTTTGGCGAGTTTTACAATAAAAAAATTAAACTACTAGCTTCCACGTAGGAGAGCAATAACAAATAAAAAGAAGTCATGCAAAAAAATGATATATAACTCGTCAAATCAAGTCCTCGCTGGACAATACTAACTAAACCCAGATAACAAAATGTCCGCACGGTGCGTGCGTATATGCACTCACGGCGTGCGCATTAAGCCTCATAGCGTGAGTGCAAATACGCATGCAATTGCGTCATCAATTGCGACTCCATGTGCCCGCACGTCGTGAGTCCCGCATGCGTGCCCGCATTATGCTAGCACGTCGTGATGATATAATGAAGCTTTCTCTAATGGCAATTATATCAAATTATTGGGTCCCGTAAATAAACAGTAATACTACCAGATATATCAGGTATCCTTTTTATTCATAATATATTTATAAATATTATCACAACATTGAACATAAAATACTGTGTACAAACTTTACTTTACCTAATATTTATTTCACAAGCTTTATTCAAAGTGTTAACTATATCCTAGAATAATCTCATAATTTCACAGGGCAAAACCGGCAAGATTACTAAAACTATACGTAATGCAAAATTATTAGAAAATTCTATTAGTAAGTCATGCGATGGATAAGGTAGGTTAATATATATTTATCACAGATAAAATAGCTAGTATATATTATACTAGGGTTTAAAAAAAATAATCGATTTTTCATGCTGCTATACCACTAAAAATTTGAATTTCGATAGAAATAAAACATTCTCGCGAAGAGGGAGCGATGTAACTTAAGTTCAAGTCGCCGCTCATTGGACTTTTCTTCTTATAACAGCCAATTATCGTCTATGACGAACTTTTTGGAAGGAAAAATTTGAAACCATGGGGATTGTGTTTCGAATTGGGAAGAAGAAATGTCACTCAATAACTTTGTTTAATTTTTTCAAATTTATTTTACAAATTTTTGAAAAAATTGAAAATTTTGACAATTAAAATTTTTAAAAAATTTTGAATAATTTATTGAATGAAATTTATTTTTCCTTTCGGAAAGTTCGTCATAGACGTTAATTGGCTGTTATAATTAGAAAAGTCCAATGAGCGCCAACTTGCACTTAAGCTACAGACCTCCCTCTTCATGAGGATGTTTTTTTTCTATCGTAACTCAAGTTTTGAGTGGTAGCAGCATGAAAAGTCGAATTTTTTTTTTTTTTTTTTATTAACACCCTGATATATACATGTGCATGTATATTTTGTTGGTGCAGCGTCAATTTCATTATAGTATTTTGTCATATCATTCCGTAAAAATAATTTAAAGAAAAGAGAAATTAGCGTGTACTCCGGAACTCGAAGTATGACAAAAATGTGGTTTTCATAAAGTGAATCAGATATATCAAAACGGATTTGACGCAAAACTATTGTTCATCGGTGTCCACATCTGCATCGAAGTCTTCGTCTTCGTCTTCATAAAGCTGCATGTTCGCTGTTGCCTCTAACCGTTTAATTTTTTCCAAGAGCTGCCCTTCCACTTCTTCGTCTAACTCGCCTTTGTCAAGTTCTGCCATTTGCGTATTTTCGGTCGCCAGCATTCTCTTCAAAGAGTTGCGATACCGTTGTTTTGTGGTACGCAACAGCTCCAGCATATCAGTTTTAAATTCAGCCTTCGTCTCAGGACCTCTGAACAAGGGACACTTCTTTGCTGCCACTAAATGGCAGAGTAAACGTGTTTCGGTATCTTCATGATGAGATAAAATATCTAATAGGACAATTTTTCAAGAACTCACAGTACAAGACATTGGCAACCTTAGTGTCTCCAAATCTTTCACTATTTTTGCCCCCTGGCCACGAGAATGATTCTACCAGGTCATCTGTCATCACGTGCTTGAACGCAGATCTCAAAAAGTCCTTTGGCGTTGTTCCGCCGATATTACACAGAAATTTATACTGTAAAAAAAATTACATTTTTTATTCAAAGTAAAAGACATTAATTATTGATCAAATGGCAACTTAATGCCAGAATAGCCGAAATACTCTTACTAGTTTCTTACGAGACGCTCGAATGGAATCATTTTCCAATTCTCGAAATTGTGTGACGGTTTTGAGTGGGAAGCCTTCAGGCGGTTCGTACAATTTTTGGCTTATTGCCTCGTCGATGTTCTGGGTACCGAATTGCTCAATTATCTGTTTTTGTTGTTCTATTATATTTTTATTCTGCTTTTTTACATCTTCGAAGTGCGCTTGAATATTTGTGATCTGCTGTGCAATTTTTCTGCAAATATAATTTGTAAGAAGTAGATCGAATGAATCATGTAACCTGACAATGAAATCTTCAAACTGATTTATGATCACAAATTATAAATTTTATCGCAACTGGATTACACTTCTAAATTTCAAGAAAAAAACCCACTGGGCAATATAAGTTCACCATAAGAAGGAAACCGGAGGAAGCGAGAAACTTTTCATTATATTACGTACTTCAAGCTTTCCATCATATTAAAATCGACTTCCGGGCTCTTAGCCCTGTGTTCCTCAAAATCTTCATGTGGACTTTTACAACCTACATACATATTTGGCTCATTCATGGAATCTTTTCTCGGTGGCAAGGGAGAAATTCCACGGCTGCTTGACTGTGCAGTGAGAGACGCGATGAACATTGATTTTCCAGGCTTTTCTTTTCGCATTCTGGACATCTGCTGAGTCGCTAAATCACTAGATTTTCTTGCATCTTTTCTAAACAAACGTTGGAAAAAAAAAGAATTATCCTTACTGTATGCCACGATCCTGATTTTGAATTTTTGTTAATACTTTGATGAGGATAGGATGTAGGAGGCATCTGCACATGGGAAAAAAATAGTTATTTTTTAATGAGAAAATTCTACTTGATCTAAGTTAAATTATTTGTATTTCATGAAGTACATGCGTAGTACTAGGCTCAAACAAAATATCATTGAGTGAAATAAAATTTCTTGGATTAGAATATATCTACCCGATGGTATTATGCTTATGGACGAGTTGAATTCATGTAAAAACACACAATTTGAAAAAATAAACATCCAAATTGATGCATTGTTGGAAAAGTTACGAGCATTCAAGAAAAAAAACATCTAATATTTTGAAAAATCTCATCTCGTGAACGGCTCATTGAAAAAATTCGAAATAAAACATGGAGCTCTTTTTCACAGAGTACAAAAAGATAAAAAATTCTGCCAAATCAAAAATGTCAAGTTCGATGGTAGGTTGGGTTGGTGTGGAAAGCCCCATATGTTCACTTCACAATTCTACAAGTACCTACTAGAATGGTGTAAATGCCTTCAAACATCATGTACGAAACACAGATTATTATATATTTGACGTATTATACTTACAAATCAGCTTGCTCAATGTTTGTAGATATAGCCATGTTTTGTTCTGAACCATCATGAAATACGTGTTCGAATGATTCTTCAATTGCTGTCACTGCTGTTTCTTCAGGTTCAACTACAGCATTTTTTGGTTTAGCTAATTTTCTCGCAATTTCTCGCAGCCGCTGTAGTTTGCTTTGAACCGAAACTACTTTCTTAGAGGACATTGGAGGCGGGGCGTCATCAGAAGATGTCGTTTGTATGGCTTTCGGAGTTTTTATTATCCTTCCACTTTTCGATACCCTTGTATATGGTCTTAAATGCGGCTTCTTATTGTTCGGCATCATGTTTCTGAAAAGTTATCAAAACGATCAAATGTGTAGTACCCAGAAAAATTGAGACATGACAACTCTGTACTGTTTGATGGAGAAACATGCATAGTAAAATTAATACCAGTACCATGTATCAGAACTAAATTCAAGCGAAACGTACGATAACTTTTTTAATAGATTATATTGAAATTGTTGTTGAACTTATCGGAGGTTCGAGTGATACACGGCATATTTTGATCAAGTACGTTATATGGATTTTGACCTCTACGAAATTTGGTGTATACCTCTTTAAATATAGTCCCTACGAGTGATTTATTTCTTCATAATAGCGAAAAGCTAAAAACAGCACCTTTCAAAGAAACTGTTAGCGAGAAATACGAATCATTGCGCGCCTCTTTGTATGAGTCAAAGCAGCAACACAATACCCACACTACACACTACGCTGGTCAGGCAGCACACTCACACATAGAAACATACGACAAGTGCATGACAACAGAGAACCTACAATTATTGAATTAACGTATAATAAACTGATTATTGTGTTACCACAGAGCAAACCGGATTAGTTACTGCAACGGAATAGGCTTATACCACTCCCATAAACTAACAGAAACGAACAAGAAAGTAGAGAGAACATGTATTTGCAATAATACTTTAAATGAATAACAACTCACAATTCTATGAATCATGCACTCACCTCAGGTTTTTATAAATATGTCCCATTTGGTTGTGCGATTTTCTTTTAAATTGATCCGTATCTAATGTTGAGGCATAATTACTGGAGTCAGTAAAGAAATGCAAATCCACTCATTTTCTATAGCGTTTTCTTCTTCTCCTACCACATGACTCCATCTCGGCATTCTGTAGCACTTGTTTGCCACGTCATTTAAGTTGACTGCTTGCACTCCGTTGTATAAATTTGTGCAATGATATACTCCAGCAAAGTCAGATGATACCCCAACGTTGTATATTTCAGACGCCGTTCGAAATTTTTGGACAACGAGGAAAGTTGTTCCGTCTACTTGAATAATATTTTTGATGATACAAATTATCGAATTCTTCAGGATGCAGCAACTGTCGCGCAAATTAGTCGAAAATGTTGTTTTACCGATTGTCAGTTTATGAAACTGTCTGCATTGAGGGGGCACGGCATTTGGAAGTGGTCCATCTGCATGAGCTCGCGATACACAGATCTGGATATTGTTTTCTACTGGTGCACGATTAAAACCATTCTGCTCGGCTAATCTTTTGTAGAATTGTTGGAGAGGAAGGTGTGGCTTTCTGATACGCTTTCTAAATTCAGGAATGTTGTTTTCGTAACAAAATGCACTATACGTATCCAGACCACCGAGTTCTTGAACATCTGCTACTACGTGCAATAAAGCATGAACATTATAAGAGAGGAATTGCTGTCCGTATAGTTCTTCACATAATGTGACATATGCCTCAAGAGCTTCTTGACAGAAAGCGTATATTTCTTGTGGTATCTCCTCCGAAGCAAGAAGGCGAAACACACAGTGAAGGATCATGAAGTGATTATAATATTCGTCAGCGAAAACGTCTTTGAAAACAGCCGGAGCAGTGTATAGCAGAAGTTGTCTAAATTCACTAGCTTTAAAACTGTGGAAATTTTGTATTTCATTCGGTCGACGATTAAATTCCGAGGGACAGTAGTCTTTGAGCTGTACCATTCTTGCATTAAGGATGTTAAGATTTCTGCCACTTAATCTTCGATGACCGAACTTTCCATCAACGTGAGCCGCTACTACTTTCTTACCGTTCCCCAGCCAGCCTAAGTGCATGATTTCAAACGGAACACGGGTGACCAATCCGAGTAATGGAGCCAGCGGACTTCTACCTTTATGATGATCCTCGTCCGTAAGATTACGGTACTCTTCGTCGGTTCTCAGCGGGTGTCTGATACCTTGGAAGACCATTGTTCCCTGAAAACCCGGGGTATCACACCGATGACCTTCGACTTTGCACTTGGAACACGCGTGTGCCGAGGTGTGTCCGTAATGGTTTAGAGCAAATGCTCGTGCAGGTGCATCCGCAATAAAGCAGCGTATGTTCAAAGGAAGCCTTCTGTTACCAATAGATATTCCACCTTGGTCACGTAACCGAATAATTTCTCCAATGAACGGTTCAAAAAATTCAAAGGGGTTGGTTGGCTTATGCTTACCTTTGAAGACACCCGCTATAATGGGTCTTTTGTCAGGTATGTTCAAAATACGGTACTGGTGTGGCCAAAACTGATCTGTACCCTTGTTCAGTTGAGCTCCGTCCGTACTAAAGTCAATATCTATGTGGTCCGGTAAAATATCATCTGGAAGATTCTGTAACTTTTGAGTGATAGTGGCTTCGAAGCCGATATGAAGATATTCTCCACCTGCGATTTGTTGAACGGATCTGGTAGCAACATCAGTCGGAGTATTCAATAGTGTTCTAGTGTCCTTAGGAAGAGAAACTAAGTTGAAGGGAAACGCCCGTATGGCTTTTAGTAAGAGATTCCCTTGATTATGTTTTATATTTGCTGATAAAAAGACATTTTTCAAGGTTCTTTTTTGCAAATCTCTGAGGTCTTGTGGTACACGTACGTCTTCTTCTTCTGAACTTTCAGATTCGACATTCTCCACAGGAATGTAACCATGATCTTCTATATTCTGTTCTCGGTCTTCTTCGTCATCTTCCTCCCTGTTTTCTGCGTTATCTACACCTCCGTCATCTTCTTCATCACTTTCTTCTTCGTGTGAACTTTCGGAAGCTTCTTCATCCGTGGATTGTTCCTCAGCAGAATTACCTAAAGCGACCTCCAAATCAGGAGCATCCATTTGAAAAGCTTCATTCTCTGATATCAAGCTTCCATCTGCGCTGGATTCGGAACCATCCACGGTGTGATGTATACTGTGATTAGCTATAGATAACCGTCTCCTCTTGTGTCTTAGACTGAAGTCGTGAAATTCTTTGTTTTTCCGCTCCATTATTGTTGGTCTTTTGTTATTAATCCGGCAGCGTGTGGAATCTTATTAAAAGAGAAATATATGTAGAATATAACTCAATTTGCTACCGTATAGGTTATCACGAAGAAACTATTGCGCGATTTTATTCAATTGGTCAATCTTGAAACTTGTTATAGTCACAGGGTTGTGACGTTTCTTTAATCATCAAATTCCGTGACATTTCCAGGTTCTCCGGAAATAAAATAATCATTTTCTAGAGAGATTTTTAAGCTCACGCTAAATAACTTTCGCTCACAAAAGAACGATTAGTGATAAGTGCGTCGATTTTATACCAGTGTAATTTTTTGTTTTTTTGTCAAGTATATATGTGAAGTTCAGAGATTGACTTGAAAACTATTGGTAATTACATAATTTATATAGCTCTGAAACACATATTCACACAGTCGAAAACACAGACAAATGAGATGAAATAACTAAAAAGTGAGGTTACATGGATTCCCGCGTGTTATATCTATACGTTTCATGTGGTTATTTTTATGATAATATCAATTACGTGCCACTTACCTTACAATGCGTGATGACGTTGATAAATATAATAAAATCTATCTTATTAATGGGCACGTATAATAAACGTCAATATTTAAAATTCACAAAACAAAATAGTAATAAAGTATAGCCCACAGAACTGCACAGAACACGCTGCAGTGTGAAACCGGTATGGCTAACGGCTGAGCTGTGTCTATGCGCACCTTTAAACGCGCACCTCTTTGTATACTCAACAGAATCTTGAGCACGTTATGTGGTTAAACGAACAATTACAGGTTTCATTTTCAAATGCTCACAAGTACATTTAATTAAATAACTTGTAATCATTATGGCTTATTTTCGCTCAATTAAAATGAGAAACAAAAATTGAGGCTGTAATTTGCCTCACTCATCAAATCGCATATATTATATCTATTTATTTATTATTATTATTTTTTTTTATTCATTTGTTAATTGTTGAATGAATTCAATTGTTTGTTAAAATATAAATGGATGGATAAATAAATTTATCCGTTTGAACGAATATGTATAAACACATGAATTTGTTTGTTTGTTGTGATAAATAAATGGATGAATAAATTCATTCGTTTCAATAAATAATTAAAGGAATTATTCTATTTTTTTGTGTGTTCAGATAAATGAATAAACGACTGAATTTATTTGTCTAAATAAATGATTGAACAAATGAATTTGTTTGTATATTGATCATCTCACATCAAATGATTGCACACTGACATCATGGTGCCCGCACGCGGTGCCGCGCACAACGGCGACACACGTGATTGTATGTCTTCGCACGCGTGAAGGCTAGATGCGACTCATTACGCTCGCACATTGTGTTGGCGTCACTTCGTGCTAGCACGAATGGTGCGTTCCCGCCCACACGACGTGAGCTGCACGCTGTGATGGTTCCGTGCGTCGCACGATTGTTATCTGGGTAATATCGACATAGTACGTCATTAGAACATTAGTAAAATAAGGCAACATTGTAAATATAGGATAGTTATTGGTTGCAACCGTAAGTTTAAGTTAAAATAAAAATAAATCGAATTTCTTGATTATCTAAAAGTAAGTTAATCTATGCAGATCCCTTATCCGCCATTTCCAGGTTCTTCTTCATCCGTATAACCAACCAACGCTAGATACAGCCTCAGTGAGTCTCTGACACACTCAGGTCTGGCACAGCAGGTTTTATTGTTTAGAGAATTTGGGGATAAACTAACTTTATCATAACTAAAATCAAAAGGTTAGGTGGGTAAAGTGCAGCCTTAGCGCGTTCACGTGTTCAGGTCTGTGGGGAGGCGGCTTTAGTTGCACGGCGACTCAAGTCCGTGATAGGGAACATTAAATTATTGATATAAAGGTCTAGAACATATAAAATCGAGCAAAGAACTCACAATTACACTCGGTTCGCGTTACCTGAGGTAACGCTCAAGAACCGAAACGTAACAATATATATATAAGCATATTAGTTAGCTTAGCTATGCGGCCTAAAAAAGGTGACAAAAAACGTTCACTTGGAATTCCAGGAAATCTATGGGGATATATATATATATATACAGTGAGTTTTCGTATCTCCGGGTCGATCCGTGCGCCCGCGGGTAGGCAACTGAAGGTACACCTCCAGTTTCGATTGAGCACCGTTTTCCGGCCATCTACATATTCATAATATACGGCCATGATCTAGACTCGATAGTCGATACACTGACAGGCCATACCCAACCTCAAAGATCCTTTATAAAAATAACCTATAAAAATAACCTCAATACTTTGAAGTGGTGAAAAATTGATTTCGGTTCATCATCTACGGTGATAATAAGGCAAATGAGAGTAGGACTGTCATTAAATAAAAAATAAAAAATATAAAAATAACCTAAATACTTTAAAGTGGTGAAAAATTGATTTAAAAATATAAAAATACCCTCAATACTTTGAAGTGGTGAAAGAATGATTTCGGTTCATCATCTACGGTGATAATAAGGCAAATGAGAGTAGGACTGTTATTCCAGTCTTTCATTGTGATAAACATTAGACGACAAAGTTTTCTGTTTAAAATTTTAATATTGAAGTGCAAAGATTGGACTTGTAGTGCGAACTTAGGCTACCTTATGTATAAGAGATAAGCCAAAAAAAAAAAAGAAAGAAGAAGTAGTGCGAACTAGCTTATCCTCGGTCCGATGGGACATGTATCCCCTGGGTCCCCTATTCAGTAACTTTTCGCTAACGAAACGTTTTGATCGGCCAGTTTTCTATTGTGTAGATTTGTCTTTCTTGAAACCTTATTAATTGCTTATGTTGTATTCGTGCGGAAGGTCATCGGATAGTTCTGATGAAAAGTTACAGAATAGGGGTCCCGGAGGCACCGATGAATGCAAAGACTGCTTCGCAGCTCTGCGAAGGCTAAGACCTTCAATGTCGATTGGCTGCGGATGAGCCAAGTGACATCAAATAGTATCTTCGCTTACGTGATACTGCGGCATCGATCCTTCTACTTTTGAACGAGTCTTTGCTTCTTCAACGCCACTTGTTTAATAGGCAGAGAGTTGACCAAGTGTGCAAAGATTAACGACATTTTGGTGAATTGTGTTATCGAGTGGGGATTCAGGCAAATTGGAGCAGGTAAGAAAAATAATTAGTCAATTCGATGTATACTCATGTTATTTATATTACATTATCTTTTAGCCTATCACAGGCTCGCTGAGAGCCTATCATAAAAGTACAGTGACTGCATAGTTTTTCATGCCAAATGAATCTGAAATCTGAAATCAAAATATAATTGAAATGAATTAACGTTTGTTGAAAATAGTTTGTCCAGGGACTCGACAGCAGTAAGTGGACCTCTTTGCTTCTCGAAACAGCCTCGCCGTGGGTTAATCAATTTGATCGGTGGACTCGGCATACAAAAATGTTGCTCCGTGGCGAAGATCAGTGCGTCTGACACATAAAAGCAAAGGAATTATGCATGGGTTCCTAATAGATCGAGGATAAAATTTACGAGTTATTTATCAGTCATCGTCATTTTAATTACGTTACAACAAAAAACGGGTATGATTTATATTATTATAAATTATTATTATTATTATTATTATTATAAATTATTATTATTATTATTATTATAAATTATTATTATTATTTTTATTTCATAATTTTTTTCATAAAAAAGAAAAGAATTGGCTTGGGGTGATGGTTTTTCATTGTGGATCCCGATGAGTGAGTCAGGGATGACGAGCTAGTGGGGGATGTTACCTGAAAAAAGAGCAACACGCGATAAGCAGCCCTGTGGATTGTCATTCGCATCTGAGCGTTCCGAAACGATCATTCGTATTTCTTTCATCATTTTTAATGATTGATTAATAAATTCAGACACAATTTACCGATTGCGCCTGCGGAGAAGATGCTCAAAGTGTTGCCCCTCCGCAGCGCTGCAGTATCCTATCCGGTCGTAAAAAGCATCGATCATCGGATTAATGGTCTCCGGGCTCATTTCTCGTAAGACCTGAGCGATCCTGTTCTCCAGGTCCGGTATGTTGTTTATTCTCCCTCGCGCGTATACCCTCGTCTTTACCAAACTCCACAGCGAGTAGTCGAGGGGAGTGAGATCCGGGGAACGCGGCGGCCACTGTACTGGGCCACCTCTTCCAATCCAGCGTCCAGGAAACTGATGGTTCAAGTAATCTCGCACCGCTAATGTGAAATGAGGGGGCGCCCCATCTTGTTGGAACCAAATAGGTCGACCCTACCAAAAATTGCGGTACATGATAAGTCTCAAAGAATAAAATTTTGCATTCCACAAGTGAAAGTCAATTGAATAAACTATCAAAAAATCCTTGTCACTGTGGAAATTACTCACATCTCCTTCAATTATTCTGATAGCTGGACACGGAGAGAAAAGAGTGGTTGTGACTGCCGAATTTCTGGTTCTTGAAGCTATAATCGGGTCTTTGGTCGTAACAGTATTGTTGTCTAGCTACAAGAGCAGAACATTAGAGCCTGACGTAGTCCGCTTGCATGAACGATGCGGTATAGCTGTGAGAGCTGAACGACGGATTTATAGCATGCTATACTATGCTATAGCTATGCTATGTTATGTTCAATACGCTCTCATGAGATGCATGACATATGGCCTGTTTCATCAACGACAAATAACTTTTATTCGTCGATTACTTTTATTCAATAATTTAGAATTTGCATTTTCACATCGAAAATGTCCTCTTATTTTACAAGTTATGTTATTCTATGAATAAAAATAACGTTTTATAAATTTAAAAAACCTCGCTCTGGGGCCAAAATTATTTTCCATTCTGTGTCTATAAACTTTGAGGCTTTACTCCTTTACTCCTCAAGATGGTATTTAACCTCCACCCTAATATACTCATACGTTTTTATAAATATACATATATAAATGTTATACATCTGAAATCTTGAGAATAGCTCAACCTAACCAATTTCGATGTCATGGTCTGTCTGTCATTTCTGACGCGTTCCCGCGCGTAAAAATGAGGAATAGTTAAAAACTGAACGATATCTTTCCACGAACTTTAGCGCATCGCTACAGTAACGAACCTTGGGCAACTATACCGTATTGCTATTAGAGCAATGCGTAATCCTCATACGACAATCCATATAGCTGCTGTGAGTGACATGCATGCGGCTATCATTTAGTTTGTTGTGTGAACCACTCTTTTCTCTCCGTGGAACGATCTGGACACGCAGCATGCGGAGGTATTCTCCACCCGTCAAATTACCGTTTATAAATATCGGTCCTATCAATTGATTTCTGATCATGCCGACCCAAACGGTGACTTTTCTTCGATACTGCGTACCGGTTTCGAGCACTTCCACTGGTGGATTAAGAGCCCAGACTCGGGTATTTTGTTTATTCGGAGCACCATCCATCTCAATTTTAGATTCGTCGGAAAAACAAATATGGTCGAGCAACTCTTCATCTTGATTTATCCGCTCCATCATTCTCTCACAAAATATCATCCTCGCCTCGTAGTCAGTGAACATCAACTGTTGATGTTCGGTAATCTTGTATGCCCTATAATGGCACGCTTTGAGGGTCTTGTAGATCGCGGATTTGGAGACCTGCAACTCCTGAGCTATCTGAGACAGCGGTTTCTTGCCCTCCGACTCAGTCACCGCCAGGAAAATATTTAGCTTCATTTCTGTTAACATTTTTTTACAAAAAGATAAGCATTTTAAACTTTTGGAATGCTATCTACGTTTTTCACTCAGTGTGCACATGACAAGTTTTCAACATCACCTTCGGATAATCGCCGGTTGGGCCGACCGATTTTTCCTTTTTTTGCCGGATCCACGTTACCGGTATCCTTGAAACTTTTGAGGATTCGACCGATTGTCGATTTGGACGGAACCGGACGATGGGGATACATCGCAGCGAAATGGTCCACAATACGTTGATGGCTAAGGCCTTGCATGCTGTGTTCAACGATCTCCACTCTTTCAGCAACTGTGTAAACAACATTGTCTGGCATATCGAGCGCAACTTTCAACTTTTATGTTTTTTATATTTATTATATTACCGACGTTGTGCTATCACAGTTAAAGGACGTAATAAATGTTTTGCAAAATGCATTCAATTATTCAAACAAAAACAAAAACAGATCTGCGTAACCAAGGAACTTTGTTAATAAAATTGAATAAAGTAAAACTTTGTTAAACCAATCAAGGATCATGTAAAGCCAGTCCTGAGTTACGCAGAAGGTATCAGTTTTTTGTTCAAATATTTGAACGTATTTTCCAAAGCATTTATGTATACTCTTAATCGTGTAATATTAATAATGATTATTTTTATTCAATGTTCCACGGTTCGATATGCCAGGAGGGATTTACACAGTAGAAGAAAGGGTAAAAATGGTTTCACAACAAGCGCAAGGCCTTAGCGATCTAAAAATTCTACAGCATGCGGGTGATCTCGAAAACTTGTCATGTGCATGCTGCGAAGGAAGCGTAAATAAAATTCAAAAAAATTCCAATGCTTACCTTCACTAAAAAAAAGATTCAGAGACGAAGCTGTGACACAGGCGTCACATGATGCAGGTTTAAAAATCTGTCATACACAAACAGAAAATGATTTTTTGTGAGAGAATGATGGACCGCATGCACCAAGACGAAGGATTGCTCGACCGGATTTGTTCTTCGGATGAATCGAAGATTCAGCTGGTTGGTTCACCGAATAGCCAAAATACTAGAATCTAGGCTCTGAATCCGCCAATGGGAGTCCGCAAAACTGGTACCCAGTATCAACGCAGAGTCAGCGTTTGGGTAGGCATGATAAGGAACCAATTACTTGGACCGCTCTTCATAGATGGTAATTTGACTGGCGGAAAATACCTATGAATGCTGCGTGAGCAGATCGTGCCAGCTATTAGAGTCATTGAAGGAGATGTGAGTGATTTGCATTGTGAATAGGATCCTTTATTGGTTGATTTCATCGACCTTGGCTTGTGGAATGCATAATTCTATTCTTTGAGACTTATCTTAAACCGCAATTTTTTGTGGGGCTCGGCTATTTGGTTCCAGGAAGACGCTAGCGTCTTTGCAATTCACATCACCGGTGCGGACATATCCGGATAATCAATTCCCTGAACGCTGGATTGGGAGAGGTGGCCCAGTACAGCGGCCGCCGCGTTCATCAGACCTTACTTCTATCGACTACTCGCTGTGGAGTTTAGTAAAGTCGAGAATAGATGCCCAAAGAAAAATATCGAATATACCGGCACTGAAAAACAGAATCAATAGGATACTGCAGCGATGCGAAGGGAAAACATTTTGAGCATCTTCTCCAATGACGCCGTTAAGGTTGTTAGCTTGTAAAAGCGGTTTCCGACAGATCTGTGTGGAATTTTAATGGTAGATAAGTAGAAACAAGTTCTACAACATGATACGAAGTTCATTGATTTTTCCCGTTTATTAGTGATGAAACAAATTATCGAAGTTTACATTATTTGCATACGTACATAGGGAAATTACCAACTTTTATCACTCTAACGTTTTTTATAGTATGTAAAAACTAAAAACAAAAAACTAGTATGTTATGAATTGAAATTTAACGAACATTTTGAGACTAGAAACAAAAGTATTTCCCGTGTAATAAGAAAGATATTGTTAGTTAAACTCAAGTCTCTTCTCAATCGGTAAATTGTGTCTGAATTTATTAATCAATCATTAAAAATGATGAAAGAAATACGAATGATCGTTTCGGAACGCTCAGATGCGAATGACAATCCACAGGGCTGCTTATCGCGTGTTGCTCTTTTTTCAGGTAACATCCCCCACTAGCTCGTCATCCCTGACTCACTCATCGGGATCCACAATGAAAAACCATCACCCCAAGCCAATTTTTTTCTTTTTTATGAAAAAAATTATGAAATAAAAATAATAATAATAATTTATAATAATAATAATAATAATAATTTATAATAATAATAATAATAATAATAATTTATAATAATATAAATCATACCCGTTTTTTGTTGTAACGTAATTAAAATGACGATGACTGATAAATAACTCGTAAATTTTATCCTCGATCTATTAGGAACCCATGCATAATTCCTTTGCTTTTATGTGTCAGACGCACTGATCTTCGCCACGGAGCAACATTTTTGTATGCCGAGTCCACCGATCAAATTGATTAACCCACGGCGAGGCTGTTTCGAGAAGCAAAGAGGTCCACTTACTGCTGTCGAGTCCCTGGACAAACTATTTTCAACAAACGTTAATTCATTTCAATTATATTTTGATTTCAGATTTCAGATTCATTTGGCATGAAAAACTATGCAGTCACTGTACTTTTATGATAGGCTCTCAGCGAGCCTGTGATAGGCTGAAAGATAATGTAATATAAATAACATGAGTATACATCGAATTGACTAATTATTTTTCTTACCTGCTCCAATTTGCCTGAATCCCCACTCGATAACACAATTCACCAAAATGTCGTTAATCTTTGCACACTTGGTCAACTCTCTGCCTATTAAACAAGTGGCGTTGAAGAAGCAAAGACTCGTTCAAAAGTAGAAGGATCGATGCCGCAGTATCACGTAAGCGAAGATACTATTTGATGTCACTTGGCTCATCCGCAGCCAATCGACATTGAAGGTCTTAGCCTCCGCAGAGCTGCGAAGCAGTCTTTGCATTCATCGGTGCCTCCGGGACCCCTATTCTGTAACTTTTCATCAGAACTGTCCGATGACCTTCCGCACGAATACAACATAAGCAATTAAGGTGGTTCTACACCTACAGTCCCACCAAACGTGGGTTTCAGAGCAGATTTTGAGTACTTCTTGATGGGGAAAAAATCCGAAAAAAATCAAGCATGTAGAAGATCTTCGGGAGATTGATTTTGCATAATAATAATTCAAAAAAGTTATTAACAAATTGATGGAAAAAAAAAAACTGTTCAAGAAATCAGCCGATGACCCAACTTTTTTTTTAGGTGAGAATTATTTTTCAATTTTTCTGAATATGTATGAATTTTTTCAGAATTTTAGTAAATCTTTGAAAATTGCGTTTTTTCATACTTGACAAAACGCGATTTTCAAAGATTTACCAAAATTCTGAAAAAATTCATACATATTCAGAAAAATTAAAAAATAATTCTCACCTAAAAAAAAAGTTGGGTCATCGGCTAATTTCTTGAACAGTTTTTTTTTCCATCAATTTGTTAATAACTTTTTTGAATTATTATTATGCAAAATCAATCTCCCGAAGATCTTCCACATGCTTGATTTTTTTCAGATTTTTTCCCCATCGAGAAGTACTCGAAATCTGCTCTGGAACCCACGTTTGGTGGGACTGTAGGTGGAGAACCACCTTAATAAGGTTTCAAGAAAGACAAATCTACACAATAGAAAACTGGCCGATAAAAGGAATAGGGGACCCAGGGGATACATGTCCCATCGGACCGAGGATAAGCTAGTTCGCACTACTTCTTCTTTCTTTTTTTTTTTTGGCTTATCTCTTATACAGAAGGTAGCCTAAGTTCGCACTACAAGTCCAATCTTTGCACTTCAATATTAAAATCTTAAACAGAAAACTTTGTCGTCTAATGTTTATCACAATGAAAGACTGGAATAACAGTCCTACTCTCATTTGCCTTATTATCACCGTAGATGATGAACCGAAATCATTTTTTCACCACTTCAAAGTATTGAGGGTATTTTTATATTTTTAAATCAATTTTTCACCACTTTAAAGTATTTAGGTTATTTTTATATTTTTTATTTTTTATTTAATGACAGTCCTACTCTCATTTGCCTTATTATCACCGTAGATGATGAACCGAAATCAATTTTTCACGAGGGGCTATTCACAGCCGTAGTCATGGTGTCACTTGCAACTGTAGTCAATCCGTAGTCGCAATGTAATCAATGAAATCATTGTAATCAAATTGAAGTCATTGGGTTAATTTGTAATCATTTGTAATCATGTAGTCATCATTGGAGGTAGTTGTAGTCATTTTAGTCGTATAGTCGGCGTAGTCAGTAGTGTAGTCTCATGTAGTCGACTACATTTTTGTAATCATGGTGTCACTCGATTCGAATGTGAATAGCCCCTCGATTTTTCACCACTTCAAAGTATTGAGGTTATTTTTATAGGTTGTTTTTATAAAAGATCTTTGAGGTTGGGTATGGCCTGTCAGTGTATCGACTATCGAGTCTAGATCATGGCCGTATATTATGAATATGTAGATGGCCGGAAAACGGTGCTCAATCGAAACTGGAGGTGTACCTTCAGTTGCCTACCCGCGGGCGCACGGATCGACCCGGAGATACGAAAACTCACTGTATATATATATAGTATATATTAGGGTGCTTTTTTTGAAACGACTATTTTTTTTTTCCAACCCCCACTCGAAAACCTTGTTGTGGACGTCAAAAGATGAATTGTGTCCAATTTTGAGCTCTTAATTGCAATTCTAAGGACTCGCGCTACTCCTTTTAAATTTTCCCATGCCAAAAGCACGTAAACTTTACGATTTTTTCTTTCGCCGCGCACAACTCAGCCACATTTCGATGGACTGCTATCATCCAAGACCCATTTTACAGAGAATTTAGCGCTCTTCAAAATAGTCCTGGGTAGTTTGGCTGTGGTTTCAACCGCTGAACCTGTGTGAGCCTTCAAAGTCGATTTTATGCATAATTTTTTTCTCCTCACTGTGAGCGAATAAACGGTTGGACTTGGAGAAAATAACTTGCCGACAATTTTGTAGGAAATTCAATTCTCTACGAAAAAGTCCAATGGATGAAGTGTCTCAACCTAGTATTTAAAAAGATATCAGGACTTTGATTTTCTTAAATATAAAATCTAATAAAATGTCAGGTTCCATACTTTCAAGCTTTGATATTATGCATATCATTTTTTTTGTTTCACTCATACTTTTTGACGTGTCTAAAAATATTAGTTAAAATTGTCATGCTGAAAAATTACCACAGGATAAAACGAGCGGTCAAAAATAAAGATTCAATTAATTTTTTGTTTATTCTTTATCTTATACGCTTTGGTTGGTATTTCAAAGACATTACTACTCAATGATGCATAATTATGTAGTAATGAGTAGTAATGATAATGATATTATGTTTTTTTTCATTCATTGTCTTAACTAAATCTTTCTTTCGCTTTTGATCCAAACGCTTTTCATTCATTGTCTCATCTAAATCTTTCTTTCGCTTTTGATTCAAACGCTGTTCATTCATTATCTTAACTAAATCTTTCTTCCGCTTTTGAACCAAACGCTTTTCATCCATTATCTTAATTAAATCTTTCTTTCGTTTCCTATCCAAACGCTCTTCATCCATTGTCTCAACTAAATCTTTCTTTCGTTTCTTATCCAAATGCTTTTCACTCATTGTTTCAACTAAATTTTTATTTCGTTTTTTATCCAAACGCTTTTCATTCATTCCCTCAACTAAATCTTTATTTCGTTTTTTATCCAAACGCTTTTCATTCATTCCCTCAACTAAATCTTTCTTTCGCTTTTTCTCCCCTGGTGAAAATAATTTCTACGCTAAACTACGAAAATGATCTACGAAAAAGTAGAGGATTTCGGACTTTTCGTAGTTTTTTTTTACGTCAGATTTTGCACAAAGTAGTAGTTTTTCGTAGATAGTTCTAGAACGAAATTCGATATGATTTCGATCTTTGTAGTGAATATCTGTAGTTCATCGTGGTTTTCCGTATTTTGTCATAGTTTTTCGTAGATAGTCGTAGAATGGGATAATACTGTATGCGATATTTGTAGTAGATATCCGTAGTTCGCCGTAGTTTTTCATGGATAGTCATAGAATGCGATACGATAATATATATATCATATATATATGGGGAATTCAACGTGAACTCGACCAATGTTTTTCCCTCACCATTTTTGATTCGCTTCACGATTTTTTATACCATTCTACGACCTCGAAAAAGCATTGCTGAATTTTTTCAGATTTTTCCCTCCAACCGTTAATTTTCCATGATTATTCAAACCCATTTTGAAATTGGCATTTTTCAAAAATTTCGAAAAATTCTCGAAAATCTTTTTTTTTTATTTCGATCATTTCGACACCCCTTCCACGATGGGATCATTATTTCTTCTTTTTTTCTCAGCACTTTTAACATTTTGAACAAACGAAACACCATGTTCCAACGTTTCGAAAATTCTTGAAAAATTACGAAAAATTCTGTGTTTAATTCTGAATGTTTTCGCGTGAGACCCACGATGACGGACGAAAAAAAGTTGTTTTGATCCTGCGTAGCAACGAACGGGCCAAGTTTTGCACAAAAATCTGCAAAACTTAGCCGTCTCGATGCCACGCAGCAAAACAATTGGGAAATATCCGATAATTTTGAAGGTCTTGTGGTATTACTACAGACAATATTTGAGAATTGGTCTTGCGAGTTCAACACTATATCGGCATTGATTTGAGGCAGTGCAACCTATTTTTTATACTGTGGGAACGAAGAATAATAATAATTCCCTCTGCGGGAGGCTTGAAAATCCTTTTTTTTTTCGCCCGACATCATGGGTCTCTACAGTCCTCAAACAACGGAATATCAATTATACGAATATCTACGAAAATTTACAAAGACCTACGAACGAAATGAAGCTAAATCATTTTTCGTAGTTTTTCGTACATAATCGTAGAACTGATATTCTGGTGCTTAAAGACTGTAGATTTTCGTAATTTGTCGTGGAAATTTGTAGTTTTCTACTTCAAAAACTACGATAAATTACTGAAAACTACGAAAAACTACGAAAAACTACGATTCTTTACGCTTTTTTACGCTTTGAATGTTTTCGTATTTTGGCGTAAAAATTATTTTCACCAGGGTCTATTCGCTTTTCTCCCATACTTCGAATAGTATCCCTTAACCTTTTTTCATTCAATTCATTCTTGGAAAGATTTTCTACCCGTCGTTTTTCATTAATTCGCTCCTTGTTATGATAGTAGTGTAGTCTATTAATTCTATCTCTACCTGTTAAACTCGAATTCTGTGAATTGATAATGTCATAGTGACCTCTGTCTAAACAGCCAGATAATAAAAGAATTAACTTATTTATATTCATTTCATCCCCATATTTTCTTGGATCCTCAAAATGATTTATGTATACCGATACGTGTATATTATAAATCTTGACGAACGACTCTATTTCTACTTCCCCCCCGTAAACTCCTGTTTTAGACATATGCGATTGGTATGCATATTTATCTAAAATTTCTGAATTGTACGATTCATCGCCCACAATAAATGATTCGTATAACGCCCAATTGTGTACTACATTAGAAACAATTTGCAACCTTATCGTTTGATGTTTTTCTTGATCATTATATAAAAAATACGAAAAACATCTAAATAAACAATTACCGTCTCCCACTATACGTACTGTGATAGCCCGGTGATCATTCATTTCGATTAACTATCTCCCTAACTAAGTTTTCAATTAACTATCTCCTTAATTAATATCCGCAGTTAAATACCTACGCTTCATAAAGTAAATATGCAACGGAAAAATAAATCAACCGTAGTAAACAATATGTCTATGCTACTCTCACCTTGGCTATTTGACGGGATATCCCGGATATCTCTTCGGGATTCAAGATTCAGGATCAGATAATCGGATGTATTTTTCGATATTTCTTCAAATCTGTCAAAACTCCACGGGATCTCAAGTTTCGTTGAACAGTTGGCTTGCGTTGTTTCCCTACCTATTGTTTTCCGCAAACTGTCAAATTGCAAATAGGTTCGGCTCCCGTCTCTCCCATTGGAATAGGTTCGTTCCCTTAATATTAAGGCCCGATTCCGAATTCTTAATTCTTATTCTTTTCATGTCCTACGTATATCAAAAAATGTTCTCAGAATCCCCAAGATTACCCAATATATTTTTTCAGATCTATCAAATCTCCAAATGTCAAAAGTCCTAAGGCTTGAGTCTTACGTCTCAAGTTTCAAGTTTTAATAGTATTGCTCCCAATATACGAATGAATAAAAGCATCTAGATATCTAAGTTTTTATATATGAGATGACAAAATTATAAATATGCATTCATGGTGGTGAGTATCGGCGAGAAAAAAGAGCAAGGTGTATCGGGCGAACATCGTATTAACCGTAATTTCCAGTGGCACGGACGAATATGGAACTTTTCCAGTAGCACGGACGAATATGGAAATTTTGGGTAACCCGTGGAAATTATGAGGAATTCATGAGTAAATCCTGGGAAATCACCGGAAAACCCATTGGAAATCTGTGGATGCGTTAGTTCGGGAGAATCCCCGCATCCGTGGGAAACCGTGCTAATTTCCATGGCAAGAGAGAGGCAACGGGGGGGGGGGGGGGGGGGGGGGCAAAAAAAGCCGAGTGGGGTCAGGAAGGCCTAGGTTGAGGGGGGGGGGGGGGGGGGGGTAGCGAGCGGGGTCGAGGAGGCCATGGAAAGAAGGGGGGGGGGAGGGGGCATGAAGAGCCGAGTGGGGTCAGGAAGGCCTAGGGCACGGAGGGGGGGGGGGGGGGTAGCGAGCGGGGTCGAGGGAGCCATGGAAAGGGGGAGGGGGCAGCGAGTGGGGTCGAGGAGGCCATGGAAAGTCTGACACGGCGGCGGCGGCGATATATCTTTATAATATAGAGAGATATATATATTGTATGTAAATTGGCGCGCTCTCGAACTTCAAAAACGTAATATAGCGGCAATATAACATCCACCTAATGGCACGCACGCGGTCATAATCCGTAAAGTTACATTTGTTATCTCGAAGTGAGTAACAAATGTTACATTTAATCAAGGTTTATGCAACTTGACTAATGTTATGACACTTAAACCAACAAATGTGACTTTACACTTATGTTGATGCAAGGTAACCGATGTGAGGTTGCTTTGTGGGTCCCATGTTATGTAACGGAAAGGAAATGTGTTTGCTGGGTGCATCCTACCTTTTGATAATTGCACTCTAGCTTTGCGATTGTTATTGTAACACAATATCTGTCAAACATCAGAGTCAAAAGTGAATATTATATAATTTTACCTTATTATACCTGCCGCTCTCTGCTTGGCCAGATCCGAATGCGAAAAATAATCTATCGAATACCACTCGACCTTCAAAATGAATCAGTCATTTCCCTCATGTTTCGATCCTGCGTAGCAACCCTGCTAAAAAAGTCTTATAGAAATTCATAGGAACTTCAATCATTTCTATAATATTCAATACGTCCAATCTGTCACGGCGACTGCTCACATAGAATGTGTATAACATTTTATGTGTTTCTATTGTTTGTTTTTCCTATACGACTTTGCGGATGTAGAATCAATTGGTTTTTTATGAAGTATTACACGCCGTTCCTCAAGTATATGATCCTATAAGATATTTCACAATACAAAATACTTCGTTTTTTAGATGTTCAAATTTGATTTGATGGATATCAGGGCAGCGATTCTCGATCTTATCTGAAACTATTGTATTCTATACGGCGAATTCAGTTGAAGCTTTTATTCGACATTTGCATATTCAAAATGTATCCGTACTTATAAAATGATCGTTGTTGCATAGCGCTTCGTTTTCCTACCGAATTTCCAACAGGCACATGTACTAGACTCTATGCGTGAGATAGTGTTATTCTATTTGTGACTATGAAATTCTATGAGCTGTCAATTCTATCCGCTTTCATCCGTATTTGCGACTGTAGAATCGGAGAACTAGATGACCCTATCAGTTTTTATCCGTATTGAAATATTGAATACCGCTACGTTTGTATTATCTCTGGACTTTAATTTTGTTCAGTCTGACATCGTGTTTAGGATACATTATGTAAAAAGCATATCAAATCTTACATGATACAGAGACATCGTGATATATTATAACGGCGTCGTCGCCGGAAGATGTCTTCGTACGACATACGCTCTCGTTATCTGTGACTAGGACCACCGCTACGTCGGTTTCGTCCTCCAGGTCGACCGCCCCAGCTTTCGTCCTTCAGGTCCACGACTACGTAGTTGTCGTCCTCCAGGTCGACCGCACTGGTGCTTTCGTCCCACAGGTCGACTAAGAGGACGAAAACTACGTAGCCGTGGACCTGGAGGTTAAGAACTACGTAGCGGTGAACCTGGAGGACGAAATCTACGGTGCGGTTACCCTAAAGGACGAAAACTATGGTGCGGTTGACCTGGAGGACGAAAACTACGTAGCGGTGCACCTACAGGACTAAAACTACGTAGCCGTAGACCTGGAGGACGAAAACTACGTAGCCGTGGACCTGGAGAACAAAAACTACGTAGCGGTGAACCTGGACGACGAGAACTACGTAGCCGTGGACGTGGAGGACGAAAACTACGTAGCCGTGGACCCGAAAGACAAAAACTACGTAGCGGTGAACCTGGAGGACAAAATCTACGTAGCGATAGACCTGGGGGACGAAAACTACGTAGCCGTGGACCTGGAGGACAAAAAACTACGTAGCGGTGAACCTGGAGGACGAAATCTACAGTGCGGTTAACCTGGAGGACGAAAACTACGGTTCGGTCTACCTGGAGGACGAAAACTACGTAGCGATAGACCTGGAGGACGATAGCTACGGTGCGGTCGACCTTAGTTGAATGCCACTAATGTCAGTGCTTTTTTTGAGAGAATTGAATTTTGCCGCTTTCACTTCGCCGATAGGTGGCTACAGACGGAAAAATATTTCTCACTAGCACTAAACTGGATCAACGTTTGTATATAAGGGAGAGGCGATAGCCTTACCAATATGTCACTGCGATGCGTCCGGACTTGCGAGCGAATGATTAACATAAGTTATAGGATGTTCACGGTTAGGATAGATTAAGTCAGCCGAGAGAAGATGTATACGAGTTAACCTACGAATCAGCGTCATCATTAAAGTTAAACCCGTATGTAACTGACTTGAATAATTCAATATCGGTCTACTGACTCGTAAGAATGAGTAACTGTTACTTAATTTTGTTGTTGCGGCCAAGAACCGATAGACATTTTTTCCAATTAGTCTCTGTCAGACACTTCAAGCAGGGATAGAATCGTATAGATATTGTAGAGCAATCGCGTTACGGAACGGATAAAAACCACCAATTGTTCATAGGATCTTATAGAACTGGAGCGTAGTTGCGGTAAAGAACTGATACGGAGGTATGTGGATATAGCTGATAGAATCGTATAGATATTGTACACAGCTAGCTAACGATATACTTGAATGTGGCATAAGCTTATTAAAACACATTACATTGTATTGTGGACTGACCAGGTGTGGTTTATAGGAATTCTATCCGGGGTTTGGTATACGAACGTATAAAACGGCTATGCACAATGACGGTAGCCACTACTGTAAAACCGGAGACAGAATACAGATAAAAAACGGAGCTTTTTAAATGTATAAGTTTCTATAAGACTTTTTTAGCAGGGAACGAACGGGCCAACTTTTGATGCCCCGCAGCAAAACAATCGGGAAATATCCGATAATTTTGAAGGTCTTGGGGTATTACTACAGACTATCTAACATGAAAATGAAGTGATCGATAAATTTCGGACATAATAAATGAAAATGAATGTATTATGGGGTATTCTCACTTGAGCAGGACACTTTAGAGTACATGGGTTACCGATTTTGACGCCTCGCACAACTTTGGTTTTTGGCCAACCTCCAACTACGAATCCGCGGTGATAAAACGATAATTGAACGCATGTGTCTTGGATTCCGATAATCAGAAAACTATTTTTTGGGAATGATTCTCACCGGCGGGACACCTTTCAAGCGGTTTAACGGAAAATGTTCAAAATTCAAACTGCACACACACGTTGCTGATGATAAAATTTTATAAAAATTTGTTGGATCCTATTTTCGCTTTTGCTTGATGCGCACACATTTTTCATATTCAACAATAAAGATATATTTTTTTTTTGTATAAGAATTTTACTGAAGTTTGCTCTCAAGGCACTAAAAAAGCGCTGAATTTTTTGGCTATCTATTCTTCATTGTTATTGCTGATCACCTGCATTTATGTGCATCTGTCGTATTCAACGATATGAAATCTTTTTGAATCGAAAAATTTAGGGAATTGCGCTCTCAAAATATTTAAGATTATCGAAAATTTTCAGAACTGTGTTGGTCCCATTTTTGCAACATTGATTTAGGAAGAACTAGGCAAAACACTCTCCCACAAATTTTAAGGCTTCTTCAGCATTTGGGGAATTACCTCCAGTATAATTTTCGTCACCAAAAATTTCGTGTCGTAAAACTATACGACAATGGTAGATTACGATACAAGTGCGCGAAGTACGTGATTTTCGCACGTGTGTAGCTTGTCGCCCAAGCGAAACGAAGGTGACAGAAACACGAGTGCGAGGATAACGTGCACTCAGGCGTGTCGTATACTATTTTTTCAAATTCAGTGTGTGAATTTCGATTTCGAAAATAAATATAAATATAAAAGTAAATATAAATATCTTTTACTCTAACAGATATGAAGTTGCACCAGATTCATCTATCCTCTTTTTTCTTTCATGATAATACAGACGAGGAAAAAAAAAAGACGGTGGGACGAACTTCATACCTGTACTGTTTTGTTTAAGGGGGGAAATAGGTTCAGGACTACGTTTTTTTAGTGGTTTGCATGAATTTCTTCGGCAAGGAAGGAATGTATATAATTTAGGGAAACTTTGAGAAGATATTATACATATATTTATGTAACACAGGCGCGATTTACGCGCTTTATGAGGTTGATTCGGCGAACATAAAGTAAGCGCTTATTGACCAGTGAAAAAAAAGATAGTGGTGGGAGGAGAGTACGAGTCGTTTTCGCTTATTTTATTGTCCTAGGAACATAATAGAGTCATTAGATGCCTCTCTGCAGGTAAATAATGAACACGACTGGTCGAAACTTATTCTGCATTATCTTCTTAGCATACTAACTTGAAGGTGGTTGGCATTAGTTCAATGAACGTGATGTTTTCAGAACAAGGCGAACACCTTCGCTTGTAAATCGCGCCGCGTTACATAAAATATAGTTATTGATGTTCTTGGGAACTTGGACAGGTTAATAAGATGTTATTTTTTCAAATCATCTCAACGTTTCGTTGGTATTTTATTTCCAACTTCATCAGGAGAACTAAAACATAATTACATTCAACATTTAATTACAAAAAATACAATTTAAACATTAAATTGGAACGATATAGACGACTTAGATCAAAAATAATGTTAAAAGAATTCGCAGAAGAAAAATCAAGTGTGTACACTGAGAGTGACAATTATGTTTGCTCACATTCGACGTTGTGACTGACTACTCACAGGTGGCTACTATAATGTATCATGGTAGTAGGTGTTGTGGGAGTGTCCTGTTGTACCGACATATGTTGTCTGGCGGTGACTCGTTAAATATGTACCTCACTATGAATCCGTAGATTCAAAGACACAGTAAAATCAAATGAATATTTCCAGTAATTAAACACGATGATCCAAAGAGGCTCTCACACTGTTGATTAGGTCGCTGTATACTGTGCTCAGGTATTGTGTGTCGGTTCTAAAATTCACACAGTCCAGAGCTTTAATAAAGATCATTTCGCTGACGTTTCTCTTCAGGAAATTCCTTTCTAGGTCCAAAATCTCTGTTTTGTCAAAAAGAAAACTGTGCCCCTCGTTCTCAAAATGATATGTTGCCAGGGCTGTCTTGTTGTCCTTGTTGTAGTTTGTCACTCTGCAGTCAGACTTATGTTGAGCCGTTCTCTTTTTCAGTTTTTGTCGAGTTTGGCCAACGTACCATTTCCCACATGAACACGGGATCCTGTACACCAAGTTCGACCGATCATCTTTAGTCACTTTATCTTTGAGATGACTATAAAGATTTTTAACTTTCAACATGTTGTAAAAGACCAACTTACAGTTGGTCTGTCTGAATAGATTGCCCATTCTTGATGAAAGCCCACGTATATGCGGAAAACGGCTGAATGACCACTGCAACCTGTTAGCATTTCCCTTTGTCCCATTCCTGATCCTTTCCGACGTTATTATCTCACATTTTTTAATTGTGCTCATTGGGTAGTTGTTTGACAGCAAAAGTTTTGTTACTAAATCCACGCTATCCTTCACTTTACTTACATGACTTAATCGGATTGCTCTGTTCAGGAAACCTTGTACAACTCCCAGTTTTTGACTGAGAGGGTGGTTTGAATTGTGATTCAGGATCCTTCCAGAGCTGTACGATTTTTGAAACCATGACGTTACCAAGTTGTCCTCTTGTGTTCAATGAAATATAGTGTGTACCAAGGAGGCTATGGTCTTCATACTGCAAACATCACGCTCGGCGTATAAAGACCAACTTAGCCTCCTTGATACACAATGTACTATTAAATAAACATTGTAATTTTTTTGAAGTATTTCTTCGGAAAATATGGAAGATATCAGCTGCCACCTATCGGAGGTCACCATCAGATGTAGCTGTTCGTGTACATTCTGGAGGCCACAGTTTCCATCTGAAATCAAAGGGTTTCAAATCTACTTGAAGGACATGTCTTTTTTTTCCATTTTTTTATAACTTTTTTTGCAATAAAAAAAAACCCTAAACAATAACATTAGTCCAAAGTTAGCTTCATATAGAACAAAGACATGTCCTTGAAGTACATTTGAAACCTCATTGATTTCAGATGAAAACTGTGGCCTCCAGAATGTACACAGACAGATGGTGACTTCTGATGGCTGGTAGCTAATATCTTCTATATTTTCCGAGGAAATGGTGAAGAAAAATTGCAATATTTATTTGAATATAGGTATAAAATGTTCTCAAAGTTTCAATAAATTAGATACGCTTCTTTCTTGCCGAAAAAATTCATGCAAATCACTAAAAAAAAAAAAAAAAACGTAGTCCCAAACCTATCTCCCCCCTTAAAGCAGCAACTAAATACATAAATAAATGAATCAATCAATCAATCACTTCGCACAGTCACTGCCCGCCAGAGTGCGTGAATCGGGCACTTCGCACACTAACAATAGATATGAGAGATCGAAATTCGCACACTCAGTTTGAAAAAATAGTATACCACACGCGTGCGCGTACGTGATCTTCGCTACGCTCGGGCGACAAGCTGCACTCGTGCGAGAATCACGTACTTCGGGCACTTGTATCGTAATCTATTATTTTCATATTTTTCGAGTCGGATATCTTCCAAACCGATTAAGATCAAGGCATATAACTCTGGAATCATTGCTAGGGGTTGGCCAAGAACCAAGATCTAGAGTAGCATCAAAATCAGTTACCCATGCGCAAAAAAGTTTCCCGGAAGAGCAAGAGTGCCCCACTCAAATTGATGTAGGGTTAAGTAAGTGAGCATGGATCGGCACAGATTGATCAACCGTTGAACTGCTTCTATCGTACTTGAGGACGAAATTTGATACTTCGTGAGTTATGGGCATTTGGTACAACGTAGTCACAAAAATATTAAAAAAATACTCAAAACTTGTTGGTCCATATTCAATCACTTTATCCTACAGACTAGTTCTATCAACATCTGATTGTCATACACGGTATCCATAAATTTACTATCATTTGCTGTAGTTCTGTGACTCCGTAGCTTTGCACCTTATGTGTATGTACCCTAGGGTGGTCGTTGATTTCTAACATATACTTGCCACCCCCTGAATCGACAGATAATGACCCAAAAACACTGTGTAATTTTTGTCAGATTTTTAGTTTACTGGAAAAGCGTGCCGAAATCATTTTGAAATTGGAAAAATCAAAGAAATAAATATATTTTTATATTTTTTTCTCTCCAATTTTCGAGTAAAAAAGCGGTAAATAAATGTAGAATGATGAAAAACGAAAACTTTTCGACAAAAAATGTATTTTATTGTAAACTTACCATATTATAACTTCATGTTAGACTATATTTATTTTTATTCCATTTTATTTTATTCATTCATTTATTGCTTTTTTTTTTTAGTCATTTCTTTTTTTTATTTAATAATTTTTTCAATATAGTCTTTACAACGTTGTATAATATTACAAGATTACCATAAAATACATTTTTTTGTTAGCAAGTTTTCGTTTCTCGTCATTCTACATTTATTTCCTGCTATTATACTCAACAATTTGGGAAAAATGAAAAAAAAAATTGTTCATTTTTTTTTAAATTTTCCAACTTCAAATTGATTCCCATCAAGCTAAGAATCTTTAAAAAATTACACGGTGTTTTTGGGTCATTATCTGTTGATTCAGGGGGTGGCAAGTTTATTTAGAAATTAACGACCACCCTAATGTACCCTGAGAAATTGGTCTTTCCTAAGTTTCCATGAGACACGACGCGATATACTCACTTTTCACGAACTTGCAGAATTCCCATTGCGGCACCAGAAACGATCGCTTTGAATCCTCTGAATCATCTTTCGCGTACCATTGAATGTAAATTCGGGCTTCGCGTGAGCTTAATCAACAAGGTTGCAAGTTCAAATTCGACTTTGTCATAAATCGGGGTTCAAGTCATTATCTATCCAAATACTATTTGGTAGATAATCGATATCTATAATAGTACCTACTTCCCCGTAATTCCATGCTTATTCACAAAAAACATCGTTACCCTTTCAGGAAGCTTCATCATCTTGGAAACCGATCCTTCTAATTCAGAAAAAGTACGGCTGTGTGATATACCGCAATTGCTAAAACTGTCAATTATGGAGAACGGATATCAATTGATTGGCGTTGCCCATTTTTTACCTCCAATCCGACAAGTAATGACGAGGCGCTCCGATACTGAAGAAGTTGGACATTACACGGCTATATAGTGCAGAAGAAACAACACGTGGGTGAAGTATAATGATGGAAAAGATAGGGAGCAGCCGCTAGCGAACGACTACATGACATTACCAAGCATACTAATTTATTCGGTTTGAAGCCAGATCGGAAAATTATTATCGCACATTTCGATGGCCCATTGTTATTATGATAAATGCCTTGATAATAAAAATATTTGATGTGAATTGTGACTTACTTTATTCCGGATAGCGAAGGTGGTTCTCACGTACGGAGTATGATGCCCAAAAATCGGGTAGTCTCCGTTGAGAGCCCGTAAATAGCCCATAAGTTTGGCATGAGATTCGATGCTACGCAAGTTTATTTATAGAAGTGGGGGTGGTTTTCACGAACAAGGGATGATGCCCGAAAATAATAATAAATAACCCATTAATAATAAATAGCCCATTACTATGACATGAGATTCGATGCTATGCGAGTTTAGTTTCAGAAGTGGGAGTGGTTCACACGAACAAGGGATGATGTCCAAAAATCGGGTACAGTCTCCGATGAGAGCCCGTAAATAGCCCATAAGTTTGGCAGGAGATTCGATGCTACGCAAGTTTATTTTTAGAAGTGGGGGTGGTTTTCACGAACAAGGGATGATGCCCGAGAATGATAATAAATAACCCATTAATAATAAATAGCCCATTACCATGACATAAGATTCGATGCTATGCGAGTTTATTTTTAGAAGTGGGGTTGGTTCACACAAACAAGGGATGATGTCCAAAAATCGGGTACCGTCTCCGTTGACAGCCCGTAAATAGCCCATAAGTTTGGCATGACGTTTGACAGGCTTTGAATATATTTCAGGGAGTGGGGGGTGGTTCTCGCGTACGGAGTATGATGCCCAAAAATCGGGTACAGTCTCCGTTGAGAGCCCATAAATAGCCCATAAGTTTGGCATGAGATTCGATGCTACGCAAGTTTATTTTTAGAAGTGGGGGTGGTTTTCACGAACAAGGGATGATGCCCGAGAATAATAATGAAAAACCCATTAATAATAAATAGCCCATTAGTATGACATGAGATTCGATGCTACGCAAGTTTATTTTCAGAAATGGGGGTGGTTTTCACGAACAAGGGATGATGCCCGAGAATAATAATGAAAAACCCATTGATAATAAATAGCCCATTACTATGACATGAGATTCGATGCTATGCGAGTTTATTTTTAGAAGTGAGGGTGGTTCACACGAACAAGGGATGATGCCCGAGAATAATAATAAATAACCCATTAATAATGAATAGCCCATTACCATGACATGAGATTCGATGCTATGCGAGTTTATTGTTAGAAGTGGGGTTGGTTCACACGAACAAGGGATGATGTCCAAAAATCGGGTACTGTCTCCGTTGACAGCCCGTAAATAGCCCATAAGTTTGGCATGACGTTTGACAGGCTTTGAATATATTTCAGGGAGTGGGGGTGGTTCTCGCGTACGGCGTATGATACCCAAAAATCGGGTACAGTCTCCGTTGAGAGCCCATACATAGCCCATAAGTTTGGCATGAGATTCGATGCTACGCAAGTTTATTTTTAGAAGTGGGGGTGGTTTTCACGAACAAGGGATGATGCCCGAGAATAATAATAAATAACCCATTGATAATACATAGCCCATTACTATGACATGAGATTCAATGCTGTGCGAGTTTATTTTTAGAAGTGGGGGTGGTTCACACGAACAAGGGATGATGTCCAAAAATCGGGTACAGTCTCCGTTGAGAGCCCATAAATAGCCCATAAGTTTGGCATGAGATTCGATGCTACGCAAGTTTATTTTTAGAAGTGGGGGTGGTTTTCACGAACAAGGGATGATGCCCGAGAATAATAATGAAAAACCCATTAATAATAAATAGCCCATTAGTATGACATGAGATTCGATGCTACGCAAGTTTATTTTCAGAAATGGGGGTGGTTTTCACGAACAAGGGATGATGCCCGAGAATAATAATGAAAAACCCATTGATAATAAATAGCCCATTACTATGACATGAGATTCGATGCTATGCGAGTTTATTTTTAGAAGTGGGGGTGGTTCACATGAACAAGGGATGATGTCTAAAAATCGGGTACTGTCTCCGTTGACAGCCCGTGAATAGCCCATAAGTTTGGCATGACGTTTGACAGGCTTTGAATATATTTCAGGGAGTGGGGGTGGTTCTCGCGTACGGAGTATGATGCCCAAAAATCGGGTACAGTCTCCGTTGAGAGCCCGTAAATAGCCCATAAGATTGGCATAAGATTCGATGCCATGCAAGTTTATTTTTAGAAGTGGGGGTGGTTTTCACGAACAAGGGATGATGCCCGAGAATAATAACAAATAACCCATTAATAATAATTAGCCCATTACTATGACATGAGATTCGATGCTGTGCGAGTTTATTTTTAGAAGTGGGGGTGGTTCACACGAACAAGGGATGATGTCCAAAAATCGGGTACAGTCTCCGTTGAGAGCCCATAAATAGCCCATAAGTTTGGCATGAGATTCGATGCTACGCAAGTTTATTTTTAGAAGTGGGGGTGGTTTTCACGAACAAGGGATGATGCCCGAGAATAATAATGAAAACCCCATTAATAATAAATAGCCCATTACGATGACATGAGATTCGATGTTATGCGAGTTTATTTTTAGTAGTGGGGGTGGTTCACACGAATAAGGGATGATGCCCGAGAATATTAATAAATAACCCATTAATAATAAATAGCCTATTACTATGACATGAGATTCGATGCTGTGCGAGTTCATTCTTAGAAGTGGGGTTGGTTCACACGAACAAGGGATGATGTCCAAAAATCGGGTACAGTCTCCGTTGAGAGCCCATAAATAGCCCATAAGTTTGGCATGAGATTCGATGCTATGCAAGTTTATTTTTAGAAGTGGGGGTGGTTTTCACGAACAAGGGATGATGCCCGAGAATAATAATGAAAAACCCATTAATAATAAATAGCCCATTACGATGACATGAGATTCGATGTTATGCGAGTTTATTTTTAGTAGTGGGGGTGGTTCACACGAATAAGGGATGATGCCCGAGAATAATAATAAATAACCCATTAATAATAAATAGCCCATTACTATGACATGAGATTCGATGCTGTGCGAGTTTATTTTTAGAAGTGGGGTTGGTTCACACGAACAAGGGATGATGTCCAAAAATCGGGTACAGTCTCCGTTGAGAGACCATAAATAGCCCATAAGTTTGGCATGAGATTCGATGCTACGCAAGTTTATTTTTAGAAGGTGGGGTGGTTTTCACGAACAAGGGATGATGCCCGAGAATAATAATAAATAACCCATTAATAATGAATAGCCCATTACCATGACATGAGATTCGATGTTATGCGAGTTTATTTTTAGTAGTGGGGGTGGTTCACACGAATAAGGGATGATGCCCGAGAATAATAATAAATAACCCATTAATAATTAATAGCCCATTACTATGACATGAGATTCGATGCTGTGCGAGTTTATTTTTAGAAGTGGGGTTGGTTCACACGAACAAGGGATGATGTCCAAAAATCGGGTACAGTCTCCGTTGAGAGCCCATAAATAGCCCATAAGTTTGGCATGAGATTCGATGCTACGCAAGTTTATTTTTAGAAGTGGGGGTGGTTTTCACGAACAAGGGATGATGCCCGAGAATAATAATGAAAACCCCATTAATAATAAATAGCCCATTACGATGACATGAGATTCGATGCCATGCAAGTTTATTTTTAGAAGTGGGGGTGGTTTTCACGAACAAGGGATGATGCCCGAGAATAATAACAAATAACCCATTCATAATAAATAGCCCATTACTATGACACGAGATTCGATGCTCTGCGAGTTTATTTTTAGAAGTGGGGGTGGTTCACACGAACAAGGGATGATGTCCAAAAATCGGGTACAGTCTCCGTTGAGAGCCCATAAATAGCCCATAAGTTTGGCATGAGATTCGATGCTATGCAAGTTTATTTTTAGAAGTGGGGGTGGTTTTCACGAACAAGGGATGATGCCCGAGAATAATAATGAAAAACCCATTAATAATAAATAGCCCATTACGATGACATGAGATTCGATGTTATGCGAGTTTATTTTTAGTAGTGGGGGTGGTTCACACGAATAAGGGATGATGCCCGAGAATAATAATAAATAACCCATTAATAATAAATAGCCCATTACTATGACATGAGATTCGATGCTGTGCGAGTTTATTTTTAGAAGTGGGGTTGGTTCACACGAACAAGGGATGATGTCCAAAAATCGGGTACAGTCTCCGTTGAGAGCCCATAAATAGCCCATAAGTTTGGCATGAGATTCGATGCTACGCAAGTTTATTTTTAGAAGGTGGGGTGGTTTTCACGAACAAGGGATGATGCCCGAGAATAATAATAAATAACCCATTAATAATGAATAGCCCATTACCATGACATGAGATTCGATGCTATGCGAGTTTATTGTTAGAAGTGGGGTTGGTTCACACGAACAAGGGATGATGTCCAAAAATCGGGTACTGTCTCCGTTGACAGCCCGTAAATAGCCCATAAGTTTGGCATGACGTTTGACAGGCTTTGAATATATTTCAGGGAGTGGGGGTGGTTCTCGCGTACGGCGTATGATACCCAAAAATCGGGTACAGTCTCCGTTGAGAGCCCATACATAGCCCATAAGTTTGGCATGAGATTCGATGCTACGCAAGTTTATTTTCAGAAGTGGGGGTGGTTTTCACGAACAAGGGATGATGCCCGAGAATAATAATAAATAACCCATTAATAATACATAGCCCATTACTATGACATGAGATTCAATGCTGTGCGAGTTTATTTTCAGAAGTGGGGGTGGTTCACACGAACAAGGGATGATGTCCAAAAATCGGGTACAGTCTCCGTTGAGAGCCCATAAATAGCCCATAAGTTTGGCATGAGATTCGATGCTACGCAAGTTTATTTTTAGAAGTGGGGGTGGTTTTCACGAACAAGGGATGATGCCCGAGAATAATAATGAAAAACCCATTATTAATAAATAGCCCATTAGTATGACATGAGATTCGATGCTACGCAAGTTTATTTTCAGAAATGGGGGTGGTTTTCACGAACAAGGGATGATGCCCGAGAATAATAATGAAAAACCCATTGATAATAAATAGCCCATTACTATGACATGAGATTCGATGCTATGCGAGTTTATTTTTAGAAGTGGGGGTGGTTCACATGAACAAGGGATGATGTCTAAAAATCGGGTACTGTCTCCGTTGACAGTCCGTAAATAGCCCATAAGTTTGGCATGACGTTTGACAGGCTTTGAATATATTTCAGGGAGTGGGGGTGGTTCTCGCGTACGGAGTATGATGCCCAAAAATCGGGTACAGTCTCCGTTGAGAGCCCGTAAATAGCCCATAAGATTGGCATGAGATTCGATGCCATGCAAGTTTATTTTTAGAAGTGGGGGTGGTTTTCACGAACAAGGGATGATGCCCGAGAATAATAACAAATAACCCATTAATAATAAATAGCCCATTACTATGACATGAGATTCGATGCTGTGCGAGTTTATTTTTAGAAGTGGGGGTGGTTCACACGAACAAGGGATGATGTCCAAAAATCGGGTACAGTCTCCGTTGAGAGCCCATAAATAGCCCATAAGTTTGGCATGAGATTCGATGCTACGCAAGTTTATTTTTAGAAGTGGGGGTGGTTTTCACGAACAAGGGATGATGCCCGAGAATAATAATGAAAACCCCATTAATAATAAATAGCCCATTACGATGACATGAGATTCGATGTTATGCGAGTTTATTTTTAGTAGTGGGGGTGGTTCACACGAATAAGGGATGATGCCCGAGAATATTAATAAATAACCCATTAATAATAAATAGCCTATTACTATGACATGAGATTCGATGCTGTGCGAGTTCATTCTTAGAAGTGGGGTTGGTTCACACGAACAAGGGATGATGTCCAAAAATCGGGTACAGTCTCCGTTGAGAGCCCATAAATAGCCCATAAGTTTGGCATGAGATTCGATGCTATGCAAGTTGATTTTTAGAAGTGGGGGTGGTTTTCACGAACAAGGGATGATGCCCGAGAATAATAATGAAAAACCCATTAATAATAAATAGCCCATTACGATGACATGAGATTCGATGTTATGCGAGTTTATTTTTAGTAGTGGGGGTGGTTCACACGAATAAGGGATGATGCCCGAGAATAATAATAAATAACCCATTAATAATAAATAGCCCATTACTATGATATGAGATTCGATGCTGTGCGAGTTTATTTTTAGAAGTGGGGTTGGTTCACACGAACAAGGGATGATGTCCAAAAATCGGGTACAGTCTCCGTTGAGAGCCCATAAATAGCCCATAAGTTTGGCATGAGATTCGATGCTACGCAAGTTTATTTTTAGAAGGTGGGGTGGTTTTCACGAACAAGGGATGATGCCCGAGAATAATAATAAATAACCCATTAATAATGAATAGCCCATTACCATGACATGAGATTCGATGCTATGCGAGTTTATTGTTAGAAGTGGGGTTGGTTCACACGAACAAGGGATGATGTCCAAAAATCGGGTACTGTCTCCGTTGACAGCCCGTAAATAGCCCATAAGTTTGGCATGACGTTTGACAGGCTTTGAATATATTTCAGGGAGTGGGGGTGGTTCTCGCGTACGGCGTATGATACCCAAAAATCGGGTACAGTCTCCGTTGAGAGCCCATACATAGCCCATAAGTTTGGCATGAGATTCGATGCTACGCAAGTTTATTTTTAGAAGTGGGGGTGGTTTTCACGAACAAGGGATGATGCCCGAGAATAATAATGAATAACCCATTGATAATACATAGCCCATTACTATGACATGAGATTCAATGCTGTGCGAGTTTATTTTTAGAAGTGGGGGTGGTTCACACGAACAAGGGATGATGTCCAAAAATCGGGTACAGTCTCCGTTGAGAGCCCATAAATAGCCCATAAGTTTGGCATGAGATTCGATGCTACGCAAGTTTATTTTTAGAAGTGGGGGTGATTTTCACGAACAAGGGATGATGCCCGAGAATAATAATGAAAAACCCATTAATAATAAATAGCCCATTAGTATGACATGAGATTCGATGCTACGCAAGTTTATTTTCAGAAATGGGGGTGGTTTTCACGAACAAGGGATGATGCCCGAGAATAATAATGAAAAACCCATTGATAATAAATAGCCCATTACTATGACATGAGATTCGATGCTATGCGAGTTTATTTTTAGAAGTGGGGGTGGTTCACATGAACAAGGGATGATGTCTAAAAATCGGGTACTGTCTCCGTTGACAGCCCGTGAATAGCCCATAAGTTTGGCATGACGTTTGACAGGCTTTGAATATATTTCAGGGAGTGGGGGTGGTTCTCGCGTACGGAGTATGATGCCCAAAAATCGGGTACAGTCTCCGTTGAGAGCCCGTAAATAGCCCATAAGATTGGCATAAGATTCGATGCCATGCAAGTTTATTTTTAGAAGTGGGGGTGGTTTTCACGAACAAGGGATGATGCCCGAGAATAATAACAAATAACCCATTAATAATAAATAGCCCATTACTATGACATGAGATTCGATGCTGTGCGAGTTCATTCTTAGAAGTGGGGTTGGTTCACACGAACAAGGGATGATGTCCAAAAATCGGGTACAGTCTCCGTTGAGAGCCCATAAATAGCCCATAAGTTTGGCATGAGATTCGATGCTATGCAAGTTTATTTTTAGAAGTGGGGGTGGTTTTCACGAACAAGGGATGATGCCCGAGAATAATAATGAAAAACCCATTAATAATAAATAGCCCATTACGATGACATGAGATTCGATGTTATGCGAGTTTATTTTTAGTAGTGGGGGTGGTTCACACGAATAAGGGATGATGCCCGAGAATAATAATAAATAACCCATTAATAATAAATAGCCCATTACTATGACATGAGATTCGATGCTGTGCGAGTTTATTTTTAGAAGTGGGGTTGGTTCACACGAACAAGGGATGATGTCCAAAAATCGGGTACAGTCTCCGTTGAGAGACCATAAATAGCCCATAAGTTTGGCATGAGATTCGATGCTACGCAAGTTTATTTTTAGAAGGTGGGGTGGTTTTCACGAACAAGGGATGATGCCCGAGAATAATAATAAATAACCCATTAATAATGAATAGCCCATTACCATGACATGAGATTCGATGTTATGCGAGTTTATTTTTAGTAGTGGGGGTGGTTCACACGAATAAGGGATGATGCCCGAGAATAATAATAAATAACCCATTAATAATTAATAGCCCATTACTATGACATGAGATTCGATGCTGTGCGAGTTTATTTTTAGAAGTGGGGTTGGTTCACACGAACAAGGGATGATGTCCAAAAATCGGGTACAGTCTCCGTTGAGAGCCCATAAATAGCCCATAAGTTTGGCATGAGATTCGATGCTACGCAAGTTTATTTTTAGAAGTGGGGGTGGTTTTCACGAACAAGGGATGATGCCCGAGAATAATAATGAAAACCCCATTAATAATAAATAGCCCATTACGATGACATGAGATTCGATGCCATGCAAGTTTATTTTTAGAAGTGGGGGTGGTTTTCACGAACATGGGATGATGCCCGAGAATAATAACAAATAACCCATTCATAATAAATAGCCCATTACTATGACACGAGATTCGATGCTCTGCGAGTTTATTTTTAGAAGTGGGGGTGGTTCACACGAACAAGGGATGATGTCCAAAAATCGGGTACAGTCTCCGTTGAGAGCCCATAAATAGCCCATAAGTTTGGCATGAGATTCGATGCTATGCAAGTTTATTTTTAGAAGTGGGGGTGGTTTTCACGAACAAGGGATGATGCCCGAGAATAATAATGAAAAACCCATTAATAATAAATAGCCCATTACGATGACATGAGATTCGATGTTATGCGAGTTTATTTTTAGTAGTGGGGGTGGTTCACACGAATAAGGGATGATGCCCGAGAATAATAATAAATAACCCATTAATAATAAATAGCCCATTACTATGACATGAGATTCGATGCTGTGCGAGTTTATTTTTAGAAGTGGGGTTGGTTCACACGAACAAGGGATGATGTCCAAAAATCGGGTACAGTCTCCGTTGAGAGCCCATAAATAGCCCATAAGTTTGGCATGAGATTCGATGCTACGCAAGTTTATTTTTAGAAGGTGGGGTGGTTTTCACGAACAAGGGATGATGCCCGAGAATAATAATAAATAACCCATTAATAATGAATAGCCCATTACCATGACATGAGATTCGATGCTATGCGAGTTTATTGTTAGAAGTGGGGTTGGTTCACACGAACAAGGGATGATGTCCAAAAATCGGGTACTGTCTCCGTTGACAGCCCGTAAATAGCCCATAAGTTTGGCATGACGTTTGACAGGCTTTGAATATATTTCAGGGAGTGGGGGTGGTTCTCGCGTACGGCGTATGATACCCAAAAATCGGGTACAGTCTCCGTTGAGAGCCCATACATAGCCCATAAGTTTGGCATGAGATTCGATGCTACGCAAGTTTATTTTCAGAAGTGGGGGTGGTTTTCACGAACAAGGGATGATGCCCGAGAATAATAATAAATAACCCATTAATAATACATAGCCCATTACTATGACATGAGATTCAATGCTGTGCGAGTTTATTTTCAGAAGTGGGGGTGGTTCACACGAACAAGGGATGATGTCCAAAAATCGGGTACAGTCTCCGTTGAGAGCCCATAAATAGCCCATAAGTTTGGCATGAGATTCGATGCTACGCAAGTTTATTTTTAGAAGTGGGGGTGGTTTTCACGAACAAGGGATGATGCCCGAGAATAATAATGAAAAACCCATTATTAATAAATAGCCCATTAGTATGACATGAGATTCGATGCTACGCAAGTTTATTTTCAGAAATGGGGGTGGTTTTCACGAACAAGGGATGATGCCCGAGAATAATAATGAAAAACCCATTGATAATAAATAGCCCATTACTATGACATGAGATTCGATGCTATGCGAGTTTATTTTTAGAAGTGGGGGTGGTTCACATGAACAAGGGATGATGTCTTAAAATCGGGTACTGTCTCCGTTGACAGTCCGTAAATAGCCCATAAGTTTGGCATGACGTTTGACAGGCTTTGAATATATTTCAGGGAGTGGGGGTGGTTCTCGCGTACGGAGTATGATGCCCAAAAATCGGGTACAGTCTCCGTTGAGAGCCCGTAAATAGCCCATAAGATTGGCATGAGATTCGATGCCATGCAAGTTTATTTTTAGAAGTGGGGGTGGTTTTCACGAACAAGGGATGATGCCCGAGAATAATAACAAATAACCCATTAATAATAAATAGCCCATTACTATGACATGAGATTCGATGCTGTGCGAGTTTATTTTTAGAAGTGGGGGTGGTTCACACGAACAAGGGATGATGTCCAAAAATCGGGTACAGTCTCCGTTGAGAGCCCATAAATAGCCCATAAGTTTGGCATGAGATTCGATGCTACGCAAGTTTATTTTTAGAAGTGGGGGTGGTTTTCACGAACAAGGGATGATGCCCGAGAATAATAATGAAAACCCCATTAATAATAAATAGCCCATTACGATGACATGAGATTCGATGTTATGCGAGTTTATTTTTAGTAGTGGGGGTGGTTCACACGAATAAGGGATGATGCCCGAGAATATTAATAAATAACCCATTAATAATAAATAGCCTATTACTATGACATGAGATTCGATGCTGTGCGAGTTCATTCTTAGAAGTGGGGTTGGTTCACACGAACAAGGGATGATGTCCAAAAATCGGGTACAGTCTCCGTTGAGAGCCCATAAATAGCCCATAAGTTTGGCATGAGATTCGATGCTATGCAAGTTGATTTTTAGAAGTGGGGGTGGTTTTCACGAACAAGGGATGATGCCCGAGAATAATAATGAAAAACCCATTAATAATAAATAGCCCATTACGATGACATGAGATTCGATGTTATGCGAGTTTATTTTTAGTAGTGGGGGTGGTTCACACGAATAAGGGATGATGCCCGAGAATAATAATAAATAACCCATTAATAATAAATAGCCCATTACTATGATATGAGATTCGATGCTGTGCGAGTTTATTTTTAGAAGTGGGGTTGGTTCACACGAACAAGGGATGATGTCCAAAAATCGGGTACAGTCTCCGTTGAGAGCCCATAAATAGCCCATAAGTTTGGCATGAGATTCGATACTACGCAAGTTTATTTCTAGAAGGTGGGGTGGTTTTCACGAACAAGGGATGATGCCCGAGAATAATAATAAATAACCCATTAATAATGAATAGCCCATTACCATGACATGAGATTCGATGTTATGCGAGTTTATTTTTAGTAGTGGGGGTGGTTCACACGAATAAGGGATGATGCCCGAGAATAATAATAAATAACCCATTAATAATAAATAGCCCATTACTATGATATGAGATTCGATGCTGTGCGAGTTTATTTTTAGAAGTGGGGTTGGTTCACACGAACAAGGGATGATGTCCAAAAATCGGGTACAGTCTCCGTTGAGAGCCCATAAATAGCCCATAAGTTTGGCATGAGATTCGATGCTACGCAAGTTTATTTCTAGAAGGTGGGGTGGTTTTCACGAACAAGGGATGATGCCCGAGAATAATAATAAATAACCCATTAATAATGAATAGCCCATTACCATGACATGAGATTCGATGTTATGCGAGTTTATTTTTAGAAGTGGGGGTGGTTCACACGAATAAGGGATGATGCCCGAGAATAATAATAAATAACCCATTAATAATTAATAGCCCATTACTATGACATGAGATTCGATGCTGTGCGAGTTTATTTTTAGAAGTGGGGTTGGTTCACACGAACAAGGGATGATGTCCAAAAATCGGGTACAGTCTCCGTTGAGAGCCCATAAATAGCCCATAAGTTTGGCATGAGATTCGATGCTACGCAAGTTTATTTTTAGAAGGTGGGGTGGTTTTCACGAACAAGGGATGATGCCCGAGAATAATAATAAATAACCCATTAATAATGAATAGCCCATTACCATGACATGAGATTCGATGCTATGCGAGTTTATTGTTAGAAGTGGGGTTGGTTCACACGAACAAGGGATGATGTCCAAAAATCGGGTACTGTCTCCGTTGACAGCCCGTAAATAGCCCATAAGTTTGGCATGACGTTTGACAGGCTTTGAATATATTTCAGGGAGTGGGGGTGGTTCTCGCGTACGGCGTATGATACTCAAAAATCGGGTACAGTCTCCGTTGAGAGCCCATACATAGCCCATAAGTTTGGCATGAGATTCGATGCTACGCAAGTTTATTTTCAGAAGTGGGGGTGGTTTTCACGAACAAGGGATGATGCCCGAGAATAATAATAAATAACCCATTAATAATACATAGCCCATTACTATGACATGAGATTCAATGCTGTGCGAGTTTATTTTCAGAAGTGGGGGTGGTTCACACAAACAAGGGATGATGTCCAAAAATCGGGTACAGTCTCCGTTGAGAGCCCATAAATAGCCCATAAGTTTGGCATGAGATTCGATGCTACGCAAGTTTATTTTTAGAAGTGGGGGTGGTTTTCACGAACAAGGGATGATGCCCGAGAATAATAATGAAAACCCCATTAATAATAAATAGCCCATTACGATGACATGAGATTCGATGTTATGCGAGTTTATTTTTAGTAGTGGGGGTGGTTCACACGAATAAGGGATGATGCCCGAGAATATTAATAAATAACCCATTAATAATAAATAGCCTATTACTATGACATGAGATTCGATGCTGTGCGAGTTCATTCTTAGAAGTGGGGTTGGTTCACACGAACAAGGGATGATGTCCAAAAATCGGGTACAGTCTCCGTTGAGAGCCCATAAATAGCCCATAAGTTTGGCATGAGATTCGATGCTATGCAAGTTTATTTTTAGAAGTGGGGGTGGTTTTCACGAACAAGGGATGATGCCCGAGAATAATAATGAAAAACCCATTAATAATAAATAGCCCATTACGATGACATGAGATTCGATGTTATGCGAGTTTATTTTTAGTAGTGGGGGTGGTTCACACGAATAAGGGATGATGCCCGAGAATAATAATAAATAACCCATTAATAATAAATAGCCCATTACTATGACATGAGATTCGATGCTGTGCGAGTTTATTTTTAGAAGTGGGGTTGGTTCACACGAACAAGGGATGATGTCCAAAAATCGGGTACAGTCTCCGTTGAGAGACCATAAATAGCCCATAAGTTTGGCATGAGATTCGATGCTACGCAAGTTTATTTTTAGAAGGTGGGGTGGTTTTCACGAACAAGGGATGATGCCCGAGAATAATAATAAATAACCCATTAATAATGAATAGCCCATTACCATGACATGAGATTCGATGTTATGCGAGTTTATTTTTAGTAGTGGGGGTGGTTCACACGAATAAGGGATGATGCCCGAGAATAATAATAAATAACCCATTAATAATTAATAGCCCATTACTATGACATGAGATTCGATGCTGTGCGAGTTTATTTTTAGAAGTGGGGTTGGTTCACACGAACAAGGGATGATGTCCAAAAATCGGGTACAGTCTCCGTTGAGAGCCCATAAATAGCCCATAAGTTTGGCATGAGATTCGATGCTACGCAAGTTTATTTTCAGAAGTGGGGGTGGTTTTCACGAACAAGGGATGATGCCCGAGAATAATAATGAAAACCCCATTAATAATAAATAGCCCATTACGATGACATGAGATTCGATGCCATGCAAGTTTATTTTTAGAAGTGGGGGTGGTTTTCACGAACAAGGGATGATGCCCGAGAATAATAACAAATAACCCATTCATAATAAATAGCCCATTACTATGACATGAGATTCGATGCTCTGCGAGTTTATTTTTAGAAGTGGGGGTGGTTCACACGAACAAGGGATGATGTCCAAAAATCGGGTACAGTCTCCGTTGAGAGCCCATAAATAGCCCATAAGTTTGGCATGAGATTCGATGCTATGCAAGTTTATTTTTAGAAGTGGGGGTGGTTTTCACGAACAAGGGATGATGCCCGAGAATAATAATGAAAAACCCATTAATAATAAATAGCCCATTACGATGACATGAGATTCGATGTTATGCGAGTTTATTTTTAGTAGTGGGGGTGGTTCACACGAATAAGGGATGATGCCCGAGAATAATAATAAATAACCCATTAATAATAAATAGCCCATTACTATGACATGAGATTCGATGCTGTGCGAGTTTATTTTTAGAAGTGGGGTTGGTTCACACGAACAAGGGATGATGTCCAAAAATCGGGTACAGTCTCCGTTGAGAGCCCATAAATAGCCCATAAGTTTGGCATGAGATTCGATGCTACGCAAGTTTATTTTTAGAAGGTGGGGTGGTTTTCACGAACAAGGGATGATGCCCGAGAATAATAATAAATAACCCATTAATAATGAATAGCCCATTACCATGACATGAGATTCGATGCTATGCGAGTTTATTGTTAGAAGTGGGGTTGGTTCACACGAACAAGGGATGATGTCCAAAAATCGGGTACTGTCTCCGTTGACAGCCCGTAAATAGCCCATAAGTTTGGCATGACGTTTGACAGGCTTTGAATATATTTCAGGGAGTGGGGGTGGTTCTCGCGTACGGCGTATGATACCCAAAAATCGGGTACAGTCTCCGTTGAGAGCCCATACATAGCCCATAAGTTTGGCATGAGATTCGATGCTACGCAAGTTTATTTTTAGAAGTGGGGGTGGTTTTCACGAACAAGGGATGATGCCCGAGAATAATAATAAATAACCCATTAATAATACATAGCCCATTACTATGACATGAGATTCAATGCTGTGCGAGTTTATTTTCAGAAGTGGGGGTGGTTCACACGAACAAGGGATGATGTCCAAAAATCGGGTACAGTCTCCGTTGAGAGCCCATAAATAGCCCATAAGTTTGGCATGAGATTCGATGCTACGCAAGTTTATTTTTAGAAGTGGGGGTGGTTTTCACGAACAAGGGATGATGCCCGAGAATAATAATGAAAAACCCATTATTAATAAATAGCCCATTAGTATGACATGAGATTCGATGCTACGCAAGTTTATTTTCAGAAATGGGGGTGGTTTTCACGAACAAGGGATGATGCCCGAGAATAATAATGAAAAACCCATTGATAATAAATAGCCCATTACTATGACATGAGATTCGATGCTATGCGAGTTTATTTTTAGAAGTGGGGGTGGTTCACATGAACAAGGGATGATGTCTAAAAATCGGGTACTGTCTCCGTTGACAGTCCGTAAATAGCCCATAAGTTTGGCATGACGTTTGACAGGCTTTGAATATATTTCAGGGAGTGGGGGTGGTTCTCGCGTACGGAGTATGATGCCCAAAAATCGGGTACAGTCTCCGTTGAGAGCCCGTAAATAGCCCATAAGATTGGCATGAGATTCGATGCCATGCAAGTTTATTTTTAGAAGTGGGGGTGGTTTTCACGAACAAGGGATGATGCCCGAGAATAATAACAAATAACCCATTAATAATAAATAGCCCATTACTATGACATGAGATTCGATGCTGTGCGAGTTTATTTTTAGAAGTGGGGGTGGTTCACACGAACAAGGGATGATGTCCAAAAATCGGGTACAGTCTCCGTTGAGAGCCCATAAATAGCCCATAAGTTTGGCATGAGATTCGATGCTACGCAAGTTTATTTTTAGAAGTGGGGGTGGTTTTCACGAACAAGGGATGATGCCCGAGAATAATAATGAAAACCCCATTAATAATAAATAGCCCATTACGATGACATGAGATTCGATGTTATGCGAGTTTATTTTTAGTAGTGGGGGTGGTTCACACGAATAAGGGATGATGCCCGAGAATATTAATAAATAACCCATTAATAATAAATAGCCTATTACTATGACATGAGATTCGATGCTGTGCGAGTTCATTCTTAGAAGTGGGGTTGGTTCACACGAACAAGGGATGATGTCCAAAAATCGGGTACAGTCTCCGTTGAGAGCCCATAAATAGCCCATAAGTTTGGCATGAGATTCGATGCTATGCAAGTTGATTTTTAGAAGTGGGGGTGGTTTTCACGAACAAGGGATGATGCCCGAGAATAATAATGAAAAACCCATTAATAATAAATAGCCCATTACGATGACATGAGATTCGATGTTATGCGAGTTTATTTTTAGTAGTGGGGGTGGTTCACACGAATAAGGGATGATGCCCGAGAATAATAATAAATAACCCATTAATAATAAATAGCCCATTACTATGACATGAGATTCGATGCTGTGCGAGTTTATTTTTAGAAGTGGGGTTGGTTCACACGAACAAGGGATGATGTCCAAAAATCGGGTACAGTCTCCGTTGAGAGCCCATAAATAGCCCATAAGTTTGGCATGAGATTCGATGCTACGCAAGTTTATTTCTAGAAGGTGGGGTGGTTTTCACGAACAAGGGATGATGCCCGAGAATAATAATAAATAACCCATTAATAATGAATAGCCCATTACCATGACATGAGATTCGATGTTATGCGAGTTTATTTTTAGTAGTGGGGGTGGTTCACACGAATAAGGGATGATGCCCGAGAATAATAATAAATAACCCATTAATAATTAATAGCCCATTACTATGACATGAGATTCGATGCTGTGCGAGTTTATTTTTAGAAGTGGGGTTGGTTCACACGAACAAGGGATGATGTCCAAAAATCGGGTACAGTCTCCGTTGAGAGCCCATAAATAGCCCATAAGTTTGGCATGAGATTCGATGCTACGCAAGTTTATTTTTAGAAGGTGGGGTGGTTTTCACGAACAAGGGATGATGCCCGAGAATAATAATAAATAACCCATTGATAATGAATAGCCCATTACCATGACATGAGATTCGATGCTATGCGAGTTTATTGTTAGAAGTGGGGTTGGTTCACACGAACAAGGGATGATGTCCAAAAATCGGGTACTGTCTCCGTTGACAGCCCGTAAATAGCCCATAAGTTTGGCATGACGTTTGACAGGCTTTGAATATATTTCAGGGAGTGGGGGTGGTTCTCGCGTACGGCGTATGATACCCAAAAATCGGGTACAGTCTCCGTTGAGAGCCCATACATAGCCCATAAGTTTGGCATGAGATTCGATGCTACGCAAGTTTATTTTTAGAAGTGGGGGTGGTTTTCACGAACAAGGGATGATGCCCGAGAATAATAATAAATAACCCATTAATAATACATAGCCCATTACTATGACATGAGATTCAATGCTGTGCGAGTTTATTTTCAGAAGTGGGGGTGGTTCACACAAACAAGGGATGATGTCCAAAAATCGGGTACAGTCTCCGTTGAGAGCCCATAAATAGCCCATAAGTTTGGCATGAGATTCGATGCTACGCAAGTTTATTTTTAGAAGTGGGGGTGGTTTTCACGAACAAGGGATGATGCCCGAGAATAATAATGAAAAACCCATTAATAATAAATAGCCCATTAGTATGACATGAGATTCGATGCTACGCAAGTTTATTTTCAGAAATGGGGGTGGTTTTCACGAACAAGGGATGATGCCCGAGAATAATAATGAAAAACCCATTGATAATAAATAGCCCATTACTATGACATGAGATTCGATGCTATGCGAGTTTATTTTTAGAAGTGGGGGTGGTTCACATGAACAAGGGATGATGTCTAAAAATCGGGTACTGTCTCCGTTGACAGCCCGTAAATAGCCCATAAGTTTGGCATGACGTTTGACAGGCTTTGAATATATTTCAGGGAGTGGGGGTGGTTCTCGCGTACGGAGTATGATGCCCAAAAATCGGGTACAGTCTCCGTTGAGAGCCCGTAAATAGCCCATAAGATTGGCATGAGATTCGATGCCATGCAAGTTTATTTTTAGAAGTGGGGGTGGTTTTCACGAACAAGGGATGATGCCCGAGAATAATAACAAATAACCCATTAATAATAAATAGCCCATTACTATGACATGAGATTCGATGCTGTGCGAGTTTATTTTTAGAAGTGGGGGTGGTTCACACGAACAAGGGATGATGTCCAAAAATCGGGTACAGTCTCCGTTGAGAGCCCATAAATAGCCCATAAGTTTGGCATGAGATTCGATGCTACGCAAGTTTATTTTTAGAAGTGGGGGTGGTTTTCACGAACAAGGGATGATGCCCGAGAATAATAATGAAAACCCCATTAATAATAAATAGCCCATTACGATGACATGAGATTCGATGTTATGCGAGTTTATTTTTAGTAGTGGGGGTGGTTCACACGAATAAGGGATGATGCCCGAGAATATTAATAAATAACCCATTAATAATAAATAGCCTATTACTATGACATGAGATTCGATGCTGTGCGAGTTCATTCTTAGAAGTGGGGTTGGTTCACACGAACAAGGGATGATGTCCAAAAATCGGGTACAGTCTCCGTTGAGAGCCCATAAATAGCCCATAAGTTTGGCATGAGATTCGATGCTATGCAAGTTTATTTTTAGAAGTGGGGGTGGTTTTCACGAACAAGGGATGATGCCCGAGAATAATAATGAAAAACCCATTAATAATAAATAGCCCATTACGATGACATGAGATTCGATGTTATGCGAGTTTATTTTTAGTAGTGGGGGTGGTTCACACGAATAAGGGATGATGCCCGAGAATAATAATAAATAACCCATTAATAATACATAGCCCATTACTATGACATGAGATTCGATGCTGTGCGAGTTTATTTTTAGAAGTGGGGTTGGTTCACACGAACAAGGGATGATGTCCAAAAATCGGGTACAGACTCCGTTGAGAGCCCATAAATAGCCCATAAGTTTGGCATGAGATTCGATGCTACGCAAGTTTATTTTTAGAAGGTGGGGTGGTTTTCACGAACAAGGGATGATGCCCGAGAATAATAATAAATAACCCATTAATAATGAATAGCCCATTACCATGACATGAGATTCGATGCTATGCGAGTTTATTGTTAGAAGTGGGATTGGTTCACACGAACAAGGGATGATGTCCAAAAATCGGGTACTGTCTCCGTTGACAGCCCGTAAATAGCCCATAAGTTTGGCATGACGTTTGACAGGCTTTGAATATATTTCAGGGAGTGGGGGTGGTTCTCGCGTACGGCGTATGATACCCAAAAATCGGGTACAGTCTCCGTTGAGAGCCCATACATAGCCCATAAGTTTGGCATGAGATTCGATGCTACGCAAGTTTATTTTTAGAAGTGGGGGTGGTTTTCACGAACAAGGGATGATGCCCGAGAATAATAATAAATAACCCATTAATAATACATAGCCCATTACTATGACATGAGATTCAATGCTGTGCGAGTTTATTTTTAGAAGTGGGGGTGGTTCACACGAACAAGGGATGATGTCCAAAAATCGGGTACAGTCTCCGTTGAGAGCCCATAAATAACCCATAAGTTTGGCATGAGATTCGATGCTACGCAAGTTTATTTTTAGAAGTGGGGGTGGTTTTCACGAACAAGGGATGATGCCCGAGAATAATAATAAATAACCCATTAATAATGAATAGCCCATTACCATGACATGAGATTCGATGCTATGCGAGTTTATTGTTAGAAGTGGGGTTGGTTCACACGAACAAGGGATGATGTCCAAAAATCGGGTACTGTCTCCGTTGACAGCCCGTAAATAGCCCATAAGTTTGGCATGACGTTTGACAGGCTTTGAATATATTTCAGGGAGTGGGGGTGGTTCTCGCGTACGGCGTATGATACCCAAAAATCGGGTACAGTCTCCGTTGAGAGCCCATACATAGCCCATAAGTTTGGCATGAGATTCGATGCTACGCAAGTTTATTTTTAGAAGTGGGGGTGGTTTTCACGAACAAGGGATGATGCCCGAGAATAATAATAAATAACCCATTAATAATACATAGCCCATTACTATGACATGAGATTCAATGCTGTGCGAGTTTATTTTCAGAAGTGGGGGTGGTTCACACAAACAAGGGATGATGTCCAAAAATCGGGTACAGTCTCCGTTGAGAGCCCATAAATAGCCCATAAGTTTGGCATGAGATTCGATGCTACGCAAGTTTATTTTTAGAAGTGGGGGTGGTTTTCACGAACAAGGGATGATGCCCGAGAATAATAATGAAAAACCCATTAATAATAAATAGCCCATTAGTATGACATGAGATTCGATGCTACGCAAGTTTATTTTCAGAAATGGGGGTGGTTTTCACGAACAAGGGATGATGCCCGAGAATAATAATGAAAAACCCATTGATAATAAATAGCCCATTACTATGACATGAGATTCGATGCTATGCGAGTTTATTTTTAGAAGTGGGGGTGGTTCACATGAACAAGGGATGATGTCTAAAAATCGGGTACTGTCTCCGTTGACAGCCCGTAAATAGCCCATAAGTTTGGCATGACGTTTGACAGGCTTTGAATATATTTCAGGGAGTGGGGGTGGTTCTCGCGTACGGAGTATGATGCCCAAAAATCGGGTACAGTCTCCGTTGAGAGCCCGTAAATAGCCCATAAGATTGGCATGAGATTCGATGCCATGCAAGTTTATTTTTAGAAGTGGGGGTGGTTTTCACGAACAAGGGATGATGCCCGAGAATAATAACAAATAACCCATTAATAATAAATAGCCCATTACTATGACATGAGATTCGATGCTGTGCGAGTTTATTTTTAGAAGTGGGGGTGGTTCACACGAACAAGGGATGATGTCCAAAAATCGGGTACAGTCTCCGTTGAGAGCCCATAAATAGCCCATAAGTTTGGCATGAGATTCGATGCTACGCAAGTTTATTTTTAGAAGTGGGGGTGGTTTTCACGAACAAGGGATGATGCCCGAGAATAATAATGAAAACCCCATTAATAATAAATAGCCCATTACGATGACATGAGATTCGATGTTATGCGAGTTTATTTTTAGTAGTGGGGGTGGTTCACACGAATAAGGGATGATGCCCGAGAATATTAATAAATAACCCATTAATAATAAATAGCCTATTACTATGACATGAGATTCGATGCTGTGCGAGTTCATTCTTAGAAGTGGGGTTGGTTCACACGAACAAGGGATGATGTCCAAAAATCGGGTACAGTCTCCGTTGAGAGCCCATAAATAGCCCATAAGTTTGGCATGAGATTCGATGCTATGCAAGTTTATTTTTAGAAGTGGGGGTGGTTTTCACGAACAAGGGATGATGCCCGAGAATAATAATGAAAAACCCATTAATAATAAATAGCCCATTACGATGACATGAGATTCGATGTTATGCGAGTTTATTTTTAGTAGTGGGGGTGGTTCACACGAATAAGGGATGATGCCCGAGAATAATAATAAATAACCCATTAATAATACATAGCCCATTACTATGACATGAGATTCGATGCTGTGCGAGTTTATTTTTAGAAGTGGGGTTGGTTCACACGAACAAGGGATGATGTCCAAAAATCGGGTACAGACTCCGTTGAGAGCCCATAAATAGCCCATAAGTTTGGCATGAGATTCGATGCTACGCAAGTTTATTTTTAGAAGGTGGGGTGGTTTTCACGAACAAGGGATGATGCCCGAGAATAATAATAAATAACCCATTAATAATGAATAGCCCATTACCATGACATGAGATTCGATGCTATGCGAGTTTATTGTTAGAAGTGGGATTGGTTCACACGAACAAGGGATGATGTCCAAAAATCGGGTACTGTCTCCGTTGACAGCCCGTAAATAGCCCATAAGTTTGGCATGACGTTTGACAGGCTTTGAATATATTTCAGGGAGTGGGGGTGGTTCTCGCGTACGGCGTATGATACCCAAAAATCGGGTACAGTCTCCGTTGAGAGCCCATACATAGCCCATAAGTTTGGCATGAGATTCGATGCTACGCAAGTTTATTTTTAGAAGTGGGGGTGGTTTTCACGAACAAGGGATGATGCCCGAGAATAATAATAAATAACCCATTAATAATACATAGCCCATTACTATGACATGAGATTCAATGCTGTGCGAGTTTATTTTTAGAAGTGGGGGTGGTTCACACGAACAAGGGATGATGTCCAAAAATCGGGTACAGTCTCCGTTGAGAGCCCATAAATAACCCATAAGTTTGGCATGAGATTCGATGCTACGCAAGTTTATTTTTAGAAGTGGGGGTGGTTTTCACGAACAAGGGATGATGCCCAGGAATAATAATGAAAAACCCATTAATAATAAATAGACCATTAGTATGACATGAGATTCGATGCTACGCAAGTTTATTTTCAGAAATGGGGGTGGTTTTCACGAACAAGGGATGATGCCCGAGAATAATAATGAAAAACCCATTGATAATAAATAGCCCATTACTATGACATGAGATTCGATGCTATGCGAGTTTATTTTTAGAAGTGGGGGTGGTTCACATGAACAAGGGATAATGCCCGAGAATGATAGTAAATAACCCATTAATAATAAATAGCCCATTACCATGACATGAGATTCGATGCTGTGCGAGTTTATTTTTAGAAGTGGGGTTGGTTCACACGAACAAGGGATGATGTCTAAAAATCGGGTACTGTCTCCGTTGACAGCCCGTAAATAGCCCATAAGTTTGGCATGACGTTTGACAGGCTTTGAATATATTTCAGGGAGTGGGGGTGGTTCTCGCGTACGGAGTATGATGCCCAAAAATCGGGTACAGTCTCCGTTGAGAGCCCGTAAATAGCCCATAAGATTGGCATGAGATTCGATGCCATGCAAGTTTTATTTTAGAAGTGGGGGTGGTTTTCACGAACAAGGGATGATGCCCGAGAATAATAACAAATAACCCATTATTAATAAATAGCCCATTACTATGACATGAGATTCGATGCTGTGCGAGTTTATTTTTAGAAGTGGGGGTGGTTCACACGAACAAGGGCTAATGTCCAAAAATCGGGTACAGTCTCCGTTGAGAGCCCATAAATAGCCCATAAGTTTGGCATGAGATTCGATGCTACGCAAGTTTATTTTTAGAAGTGGGGGTGGTTTTCACGAACAAGGGATGATGCCCGAGAATAATAATGAAAACCCCATCAATAATAAATAGCCCATTACGATGACATGAGATTCGATGTTATGCGAGTTTATTTTTAGTAGTGGGGGTGGTTCACACGAATAAGGGATGATGCCCGAGAATAATAATAAATAACCCATTAATAATAAATAGCCCATTACTATGACATGAGATTCGATGCTGTGCGAGTTTATTTTTAGAAGTGGGGTTGGTTCACACGAACAAGGGATGATGTCCAAAAATCGGGTACAGTCTCCGTTGAGAGCCCATAAATAGCCCATAAGTTTGGCATGAGATTCGATGCTACGCAAGTTTATTTTTAGAAGGTGGGGTGGTTTTCACGAACAAGGGATGATGCCCGAGAATAATAATAAATAACCCATTAATAATGAATAGCCCATTACCATGACATGAGATTCGATGCTATGCGAGTTTATTGTTAGAAGTGGGGTTGGTTCACACGAACAAGGGATGATGTCCAAAAATCGGGTACTGTCTCCGTTGACAGCCCGTAAATAGCCCATAAGTTTGGCATGACGTTTGACAGGCTTTGAATATATTTCAGGGAGTGGGGGTGGTTCTCGCGTACGGCGTATGATACCCAAAAATCGGGTACAGTCTCCGTTGAGAGCCCATACATAGCCCATAAGTTTGGCATGAGATTCGATGCTACGCAAGTTTATTTTTAGAAGTGGGGGTGGTTTTCACGAACAAGGGATGATGCCCGAGAATAATAATAAATAACCTATTAATAATACATAGCCCATTACTATGACATGAGATTCAATGCTGTGCGAGTTTATTTTCAGAAGTGGGGGTGGTTCACACAAACAAGGGATGATGTCCAAAAATCGGGTACAGTCTCCGTTGAGAGCCCATAAATAGCCCATAAGTTTGGCATGAGATTCGATGCTACGCAAGTTTATTTTTAGAAGTGGGGGTGGTTTTCACGAACAAGGGATGATGCCCGAGAATAATAATGAAAAACCCATTAATAATAAATAGCCCATTAGTATGACATGAGATTCGATGCTACGCAAGTTTATTTTCAGAAATGGGGGTGGTTTTCACGAACAAGGGATGATGCCCGAGAATAATAATGAAAAACCCATTGATAATAAATAGCCCATTACTATGACATGAGATTCGATGCTATGCGAGTTTATTTTTAGAAGTGGGGGTGGTTCACATGAACAAGGGATGATGTCTAAAAATCGGGTACTGTCTCCGTTGACAGCCCGTAAATAGCCCATAAGTTTGGCATGACGTTTGACAGGCTTTGAATATATTTCAGGGAGTGGGGGTGGTTCTCGCGTACGGAGTATGATGCCCAAAAATCGGGTACAGTCTCCGTTGAGAGCCCGTAAATAGCCCATAAGATTGGCATGAGATTCGATGCCATGCAAGTTTATTTTTAGAAGTGGGGGTGGTTTTCACGAACAAGGGATGATGCCCGAGAATAATAACAAATAACCCATTGATAATAAATAGCCCATTACGATGACATGAGATTCGATGTTATGCGAGTTTATTTTTAGTAGTGGGGGTGGTTCACACGAATAAGGGATGATGCCCGAGAATATTAATAAATAACCCATTAATAATAAATAGCCTATTACTATGACATGAGATTCGATGCTGTGCGAGTTCATTCTTAGAAGTGGGGTTGGTTCACACGAACAAGGGATGATGTCCAAAAATCGGGTACAGTCTCCGTTGAGAGCCCATAAATAGCCCATAAGTTTGGCATGAGATTCGATGCTATGCAAGTTTATTTTTAGAAGTGGGGGTGGTTTTCACGAACAAGGGATGATGCCCGAGAATAATAATGAAAAACCCATAATTAATAAATAGCCCATTACGATGACATGAGATTCGATGTTATGCGAGTTTATTTTTAGTAGTGGGGGTGGTTCACACGAATAAGGGATGATGCCCGAGAATAATAATAAATAACCCATTAATAATACATAGCCCATTACTATGACATGAGATTCGATGCTGTGCGAGTTTATTTTTAGAAGTGGGGTTGGTTCACACGAACAAGGGATGATGTCCAAAAATCGGGTACAGTCTCCGTTGAGAGCCCATAAATAGCCCATAAGTTTGGCATGAGATTCGATGCTATGCAAGTTTATTTTTAGAAGTGGGGGTGGTTTTCACGAACAAGGGATGATGCCCGAGAATAATAATGAAAAACCCATAATTAATAAATAGCCCATTACGATGACATGAGATTCGATGTTATGCGAGTTTATTTTTAGTAGTGGGGGTGGTTCACACGAATAAGGGATGATGCCCGAGAATAATAATAAATAACCCATTAATAATACATAGCCCATTACTATGACATGAGATTCGATGCTACGCAAGTTTATTTTCAGAAATGGGGGTGGTTTTCACGAACAAGGGATGATGCCCGAGAATAATAATGAAAAACCCATTGATAATAAATAGCCCATTACTATGACATGAGATTCGATGCTATGCGAGTTTATTTTTAGAAGTGGGGGTGGTTCACATGAACAAGGGATAATGCCCGAGAATGATAGTAAATAACCCATTAATAATAAATAGCCCATTACCATGACATGAGATTCGATGCTGTGCGAGTTTATTTTTAGAAGTGGGGTTGGTTCACACGAACAAGGGATGATGTCTAAAAATCGGGTACTGTCTCCGTTGACAGCCCGTAAATAGCCCATAAGTTTGGCATGACGTTTGACAGGCTTTGAATATATTTCAGGGAGTGGGGGTGGTTCTCGCGTACGGAGTATGATGCCCAAAAATCGGGTACAGTCTCCGTTGAGAGCCCGTAAATAGCCCATAAGATTGGCATGAGATTCGATGCCATGCAAGTTTTATTTTAGAAGTGGGGGTGGTTTTCACGAACAAGGGATGATGCCCGAGAATAATAATAAATAACCCATTAATAATGAATAGCCCATTACCATGACATGAGATTCGATGCTATGCGAGTTTATTGTTAGAAGTGGGGTTGGTTCACACGAACAAGGGATGATGTCCAAAAATCGGGTACTGTCTCCGTTGACAGCCCGTAAATAGCCCATAAGTTTGGCATGACGTTTGACAGGCTTTGAATATATTTCAGGGAGTGGGGGTGGTTCTCGCGTACGGCGTATGATACCCAAAAATCGGGTACAGTCTCCGTTGAGAGCCCATACATAGCCCATAAGTTTGGCATGAGATTCGATGCTACGCAAGTTTATTTTTAGAAGTGGGGGTGGTTTTCACGAACAAGGGATGATGCCCGAGAATAATAATAAATAACCTATTAATAATACATAGCCCATTACTATGACATGAGATTCAATGCTGTGCGAGTTTATTTTCAGAAGTGGGGGTGGTTCACACAAACAAGGGATGATGTCCAAAAATCGGGTACAGTCTCCGTTGAGAGCCCATAAATAGCCCATAAGTTTGGCATGAGATTCGATGCTACGCAAGTTTATTTTTAGAAGTGGGGGTGGTTTTCACGAACAAGGGATGATGCCCGAGAATAATAATGAAAAACCCATTAATAATAAATAGCCCATTAGTATGACATGAGATTCGATGCTACGCAAGTTTATTTTCAGAAATGGGGGTGGTTTTCACGAACAAGGGATGATGCCCGAGAATAATAATGAAAAACCCATTGATAATAAATAGCCCATTACTATGACATGAGATTCGATGCTATGCGAGTTTATTTTTAGAAGTGGGGGTGGTTCACATGAACAAGGGATGATGTCTAAAAATCGGGTACTGTCTCCGTTGACAGCCCGTAAATAGCCCATAAGTTTGGCATGACGTTTGACAGGCTTTGAATATATTTCAGGGAGTGGGGGTGGTTCTCGCGTACGGAGTATGATGCCCAAAAATCGGGTACAGTCTCCGTTGAGAGCCCGTAAATAGCCCATAAGATTGGCATGAGATTCGATGCCATGCAAGTTTATTTTTAGAAGTGGGGGTGGTTTTCACGAACAAGGGATGATGCCCGAGAATAATAACAAATAACCCATTGATAATAAATAGCCCATTACGATGACATGAGATTCGATGTTATGCGAGTTTATTTTTAGTAGTGGGGGTGGTTCACACGAATAAGGGATGATGCCCGAGAATATTAATAAATAACCCATTAATAATAAATAGCCTATTACTATGACATGAGATTCGATGCTGTGCGAGTTCATTCTTAGAAGTGGGGTTGGTTCACACGAACAAGGGATGATGTCCAAAAATCGGGTACAGTCTCCGTTGAGAGCCCATAAATAGCCCATAAGTTTGGCATGAGATTCGATGCTATGCAAGTTTATTTTTAGAAGTGGGGGTGGTTTTCACGAACAAGGGATGATGCCCGAGAATAATAATGAAAAACCCATAATTAATAAATAGCCCATTACGATGACATGAGATTCGATGTTATGCGAGTTTATTTTTAGTAGTGGGGGTGGTTCACACGAATAAGGGATGATGCCCGAGAATAATAATAAATAACCCATTAATAATACATAGCCCATTACTATGACATGAGATTCGATGCTGTGCGAGTTTATTTTTAGAAGTGGGGTTGGTTCACACGAACAAGGGATGATGTCCAAAAATCGGGTACAGTCTCCGTTGAGAGCCCATAAATAGCCCATAAGTTTGGCATGAGATTCGATGCTATGCAAGTTTATTTTTAGAAGTGGGGGTGGTTTTCACGAACAAGGGATGATGCCCGAGAATAATAATGAAAAACCCATAATTAATAAATAGCCCATTACGATGACATGAGATTCGATGTTATGCGAGTTTATTTTTAGTAGTGGGGGTGGTTCACACGAATAAGGGATGATGCCCGAGAATAATAATAAATAACCCATTAATAATACATAGCCCATTACTATGACATGAGATTCGATGCTACGCAAGTTTATTTTCAGAAATGGGGGTGGTTTTCACGAACAAGGGATGATGCCCGAGAATAATAATGAAAAACCCATTGATAATAAATAGCCCATTACTATGACATGAGATTCGATGCTATGCGAGTTTATTTTTAGAAGTGGGGGTGGTTCACATGAACAAGGGATAATGCCCGAGAATGATAGTAAATAACCCATTAATAATAAATAGCCCATTACCATGACATGAGATTCGATGCTGTGCGAGTTTATTTTTAGAAGTGGGGTTGGTTCACACGAACAAGGGATGATGTCTAAAAATCGGGTACTGTCTCCGTTGACAGCCCGTAAATAGCCCATAAGTTTGGCATGACGTTTGACAGGCTTTGAATATATTTCAGGGAGTGGGGGTGGTTCTCGCGTACGGAGTATGATGCCCAAAAATCGGGTACAGTCTCCGTTGAGAGCCCGTAAATAGCCCATAAGATTGGCATGAGATTCGATGCCATGCAAGTTTTATTTTAGAAGTGGGGGTGGTTTTCACGAACAAGGGATGATGCCCGAGAATAATAACAAATAACCCATTAATAATAAATAGCCCATTACTATGACATGAGATTCGATGCTGTGCGAGTTTATTTTTAGAAGTGGGGGTGGTTCACACGAACAAGGGCTAATGTCCAAAAATCGGGTACAGTCTCCGTTGAGAGCCCATAAATAGCCCATAAGTTTGGCATGAGATTCGATGCTACGCAAGTTTATTTTTAGAAGTGGGGGTGGTTTTCACGAACAAGGGATGATGCCCGAGAATAATAATGAAAACCCCATCAATAATAAATAGCCCATTACGATGACATGAGATTCGATGTTATGCGAGTTTATTTTTAGTAGTGGGGGTGGTTCACACGAATAAGGGATGATGCCCGAGAATAATAATAAATAACCCATTAATAATAAATAGCCCATTACTATGACATGAGATTCGATGCTGTGCGAGTTTATTTTTAGAAGTGGGGTTGGTTCACACGAACAAGGGATGATGTCCAAAAATCGGGTACAGTCTCCGTTGAGAGCCCATAAATAGCCCATAAGTTTGGCATGAGATTCGATGCTACGCAAGTTTATTTTTAGAAGGTGGGGTGGTTTTCACGAACAAGGGATGATGCCCGAGAATAATAATAAATAACCCATTAATAATGAATAGCCCATTACCATGACATGAGATTCGATGCTATGCGAGTTTATTGTTAGAAGTGGGGTTGGTTCACACGAACAAGGGATGATGTCCAAAAATCGGGTACAGTCTCCGTTGAGAGCCCATAAATAGCCCATAAGTTCGGCATGAGATTCGATGCTACGCAAGTTTATTTTTAGAAGTGGGGGTGGTTTTCACGAACAAGGGATGATGCCCGAGAATAATAATGAAAACCCCATCAATAATAAATAGCCCATTACGATGACATGAGATTCGATGTTATGCGAGTTTATTTTTAGTAGTGGGGGTGGTTCACACGAATAAGGGATGATGCCCGAGAATAATAATAAATAACCCATTAATAATAAATAGCCCATTACTATGACATGAGATTCGATGCTGTGCGAGTTTATTTTTAGAAGTGGGGTTGGTTCACACGAACAAGGGATGATGTCCAAAAATCGGGTACAGTCTCCGTTGAGAGCCCATAAATAGCCCATAAGTTTGGCATGAGATTCGATGCTACGCAAGTTTATTTTTAGAAGGTGGGGTGGTTTTCACGAACAAGGGATGATGCCCGAGAATAATAATAAATAACCCATTAATAATGAATAGCCCATTACCATGACATGAGATTCGATGCTATGCGAGTTTATTGTTAGTAGTGGGGTTGGTTCACACGAACAAGGGATGATGTCCAAAAATCGGGTACTGTCTCCGTTGACAGCCCGTAAATAGCCCATAAGTTTGGCATGACGTTTGACAGGCTTTGAATATATTTCAGGGAGTGGGGGTGGTTCTCGCGTACGGAGTATGATGCCCAAAAATCGGGTACAGTCTCCGTTGAGAGCCCGTAAATAGCCCATAAGATTGGCATGAGATTCGATGCCATGCAAGTTTATTTTTAGAAGTGGGGGTGGTTTTCACGAACAAGGGATGATGCCCGAGAATAATAACAAATAACCCATTAATAATAAATAGCCCATTACTATGACATGAGATTCGATGCTGTGCGAGTTTATTTTTAGAAGTGGGGGTGGTTCACACGAACAAGGGATGATGTCCAAAAATCGGGTACAGTCTCCGTTGAGAGCCCATAAATAGCCCATAAGTTTGGCATGAGATTCGATGCTACGCAAGTTTATTTTTAGAAGTGGGGGTGGTTTTCACGAACAAGGGATGATGCCCGAGAATAATAATAAATAACCCATTAATAATACATAGCCCATTACTATGACATGAGATTCAATGCTGTGCGAGTTTATTTTTAGAAGTGGGGGTGGTTCACACGAACAAGGGATGATGTCCAAAAATCGGGTACAGTCTCCGTTGAGAGCCCATAAATAGCCCATAAGTTTGGCATGAGATTCGATGCTACGCAAGTTTATTTTTAGAAGTGGGGGTGGTTTTCACGAACAAGGGATGATGCCCGAGAATAATAATGAAAAACCCATTAATAATAAATAGCCCATTAGTATGACATGAGATTCGATGCTACGCAAGTTTATTTTCAGAAATGGGGGTGGTTTTCACGAACAAGGGATGATGCCCGAGAATAATAATGAAAAACCCATTGATAATAAATAGCCCATTACTATGACATGAGATTCGATGCTATGCGAGTTTATTTTTAGAAGTGGGGGTGGTTCACATGAACAAGGGATGATGTCTAAAAATCGGGTACTGTCTCCGTTGACAGCCCGTAAATAGCCCATAAGTTTGGCATGACGTTTGACAGGCTTTGAATATATTTCAGGGAGTGGGGGTGGTTCTCGCGTACGGAGTATGATGCCCAAAAATCGGGTACAGTCTCCGTTGAGAGCCCGTAAATAGCCCATAAGATTGGCATGAGATTCGATGCCATGCAAGTTTATTTTTAGAAGTGGGGGTGGTTTTCACGAACAAGGGATGATGCCCGAGAATAATAACAAATAACCCATTAATAATAAATAGCCCATTACTATGACATGAGATTCGATGCTGTGCGAGTTTATTTTTAGAAGTGGGGGTGGTTCACACGAACAAGGGATGATGTCCAAAAATCGGGTACAGTCTCCGTTGAGAGCCCATAAATAGCCCATAAGTTTGGCATGAGATTCGATGCTACGCAAGTTTATTTTTAGAAGTGGGGGTGGTTTTCACGAACAAGGGATGATGCCCGAGAATAATAATGAAAACCCCATTAATAATAAATAGCCCATTACGATGACATGAGATTCGATGTTATGCGAGTTTATTTTTAGTAGTGGGGGTGGTTCACACGAATAAGGGATGATGCCCGAGAATATTAATAAATAACCCATTAATAATAAATAGCCCATCACTATGACATGAGATTCGATGCTATGCGAGTTTATTTTTAGAAGTGGGGGTGGTTCACATGAACAAGGGATGATGTCTAAAAATCGGGTACTGTCTCCGTTGACAGCCCGTAAATAGCCCATAAGTTTGGCATGACGTTTGACAGGATTTGAATATATTTCAGGGAGTGGGGGTGGTTCTCGCGTACGGAGTATGATGCCCAAAAATCGGGTACAGTCTCCGTTGAGAGCCCGTAAATAGCCCATAAGATTGGCATGAGATTCGATGCCATGCAAGTTTATTTTTAGAAGTGGGGGTGGTTTTCACGAACAAGGGATGATGCCCGAGAATAATAACAAATAACCCATTAATAATAAATAGCCCATTACTATGACATGAGATTCGATGCTGTGCGAGTTTATTTTTAGAAGTGGGGGTGGTTCACACGAACAAGGGATGATGTCCAAAAATCGGGTACAATCTCCGTTAAGAGCCCATAAATAGCCCATAAGTTTGGCATGAGATTCGATGCTACGCAAGTTTATTTTTAGAAGTGGGTGTGGTTTTCACGAACAAGGGATGATGCCCGAGAATAATAATAAATAACCCATTAATAATGAATAGCCCATTACCATGACATGAGATTCGATGCTATGCGAGTTTATTTTTAGAAGTGGGGTTGGTTCACACGAACAAGGGATGATGTCCAAAAATCGGGTACTGTCTCCGTTGACAACCCGTAAATAGCCCATAAGTTTGGCATGACGTTTGACAGGCTTTGAATATATTTCAGGGAGTGGGGGTGGTTCTCGCGTACGGCGTATGATACCCAAAAATCGGGTACAGTCTCCGTTGAAAGCCCATAAATAGCCCATAAGTTTGGCATGAGATTCGATGCTACGCAAGTTTATTTTTAGAAGTGGGGGTGGTTTTCACGAACAAGGGATGATGCCCGAGAATAATAATAAATAACCCATTAATAATACATAGCCCATTACTATGACATGAGATTCAATGCTGTGCGAGTTTATTTTTAGAAGTGGGGGTGGTTCACACGAACAAGGGATGATGTCCAAAAATCGGGTACAGTCTCCGTTGAGAGCCCATAAATAGCCCATAAGTTTGGCATGAGATTCGATGCTACGCAAGTTTATTTTTAGAAGTGGGGGTGGTTTTCACGAACAAGGGATGATGCCCAGGAATAATAATGAAAAACCCATTAATAATAAATAGACCATTAGTATGACATGAGATTCGATGCTACGCAAGTTTATTTTCAGAAATGGGGGTGGTTTTCACGAACAAGGGATCATGCCCGAGAATAATAATGAAAAACCCATTGATAATAAATAGCCCATTACTATGACATGAGATTCGATGCTATGCGAGTTTATTTTTAGAAGTGGGGGTGGTTCACATGAACAAGGGATAATGCCCGAGAATGATAGTAAATAACCCATTAATAATAAATAGCCCATTACCATGACATGAGATTCGATGCTGTGCGAGTTTATTTTTAGAAGTGGGGTTGGTTCACACGAACAAGGGATGATGTCTAAAAATCGGGTACTGTCTCCGTTGACAGCCCGTAAATAGCCCATAAGTTTGGCATGACGTTTGACAGGCTTTGAATATATTTCAGGGAGTGGGGGTGGTTCTCGCGTACGGAGTATGATGCCCAAAAATCGGGTACAGTCTCCGTTGAGAGCCCGTAAATAGCCCATAAGATTGGCATGAGATTCGATGCCATGCAAGTTTTATTTTAGAAGTGGGGGTGGTCTTCACGAACAAGGGATGATGCCCGAGAATAATAACAAATAACCCATTAATAATAAATAGCCCATTACTATGACATGAGATTCGATGCTGTGCGAGTTTATTTTTAGAAGTGGGGGTGGTTCACACGAACAAGGGATGATGTCCAAAAATCGGGTACAGTCTCCGTTGAGAGCCCATAAATAGCCCATAAGTTTGGCATGAGATTCGATGCTACGCAAGTTTATTTTTAGAAGTGGGGGTGGTTTTCACGAACAAGGGATGATGCCCGAGAATAATAATGAAAACCCCATCAATAATAAATAGCCCATTACGATGACATGAGATTCGATGTTATGCGAGTTTATTTTTAGTAGTGGGGGTGGTTCACACGAATAAGGGATGATGCCCGAGAATAATAATAAATAACCCATTAATAATAAATAGCCCATTACTATGACATGAGATTCGATGCTGTGCGAGTTTATTTTTAGAAGTGGGGTTGGTTCACACGAACAAGGGATGATGTCCAAAAATCGGGTACAGTCTCCGTTGAGAGCCCATAAATAGCCCATAAGTTTGGCATGAGATTCGATGCTACGCAAGTTTATTTTTAGAAGGTGGGGTGGTTTTCACGAACAAGGGATGATGCCCGAGAATAATAATAAATAACCCATTAATAATGAATAGCCCATTACCATGACATGAGATTCGATGCTATGCGAGTTTATTTTTAGAAGTGGGGTTGGTTCACACGAACAAAGGATGATGTCTAAAAATCGGGTACCGTCTCCGTTGACAGTCCGTAAATAGCCCATAAGTTTGGCATGACGTTTGACAGGCTTTGAATATATTTCAGGGAGTGGGGGTGGTTCTCGCGTACGGAGTATGATGCCCAAAAATCGTGTATAGTCTCCGTTGAGAGCCCGTAAATAGCCCATAAGTTTGGCATGAGATTCGATGCCATGCAAGTTTATTTTTAGAAGTGGGGGTGGTTTTCACGAACAAGGGATGATGCCCGAGAATAATAACAAATAACCCATTAATAATAAATAGCCCATCACTATGACATGAGATTCGATGCTGTGCGAGTTTATTTTTAGAAGTGGGGGTGGTTCACACGAACAAGGGATGATGTCCAAAAATCGGGTACAGTCGCCGTTGAGAGCCCGTAAATAGCCCATAAGTTTGGCATGAGATTCGATGCTATGCAAGTTAATTTTTAGAAGTGGGGGTGGTTTTCACGAACAACGGATGATGCCCGAGAACAATAAATAGTCTAGGCTAAGAGCCCATTAAAAGCCCAGAAATCTGATATGTGATTAGAATTTCTTTCAACACATTCTAAGGGTGGGGCTGCCGATTAAACTCTTTTCAAGCACGCCCACTTTCAAATTGGTTTTCTGATTGCAAAGGGTTTGGCCCAAAAATTTTTTTGGTGGCCCAAAAATAGCCCGTAACCAGCCCGTAATTTTGATATACGTCACATTTCATTTCCACGTGGTGGGGGTTCCAGCATTACGTACGTGAGATGTACGCAGGCAGCGATCAGGACCCCTCAGTTCGTCACTCCCAAGGTAATTTTTGACTCCAAACCCTTGCTGCGCTGTTATGTATGTTTGTATCTGAACTCAAATCAGCGGTACTTCAAAATCTCGTGTTGCCAGCTCGTTTCAGAATCACCGCTTGCAATCGGTCCTGCATGTTGATGCAGCTCTGTATTCTTACCTGCGGAATTTCATTCCACACTTCGATGAGCATCGCTCTGAGCTCGTGGAGATTGGCTGGCTGTACAGCTCGACTACGCAATCCACGATTCAGTATGTCCTAGACGTGCTCGATTGGATTCAAATCGCGACTTACGGGAGGGTGGTTCAGAACGGTGATGTCGTGCTGTTTCATGAAATTTCGCGTATGATGTGCAGTGTGAGGCCTAGCGTTGTCCCGCATTAAAACGAAATTTGGTCCTTGTTCGTTCCGTTGAGGGACGACGTGTAGTTGCACAACTTCACGCACGTAACGTACGGCATTCAACCCCGGTGGAGAAATGACGACCAAATCGGTCCTACCGTTCCACGAGATCCCACCCCATACCATCACCGAGCCTCCGTTGAACGCCATGTTCGGAGCTAAACACTGTTCAGTGAATCGCTCTCCAGGGCGACGCCACACGCGCACTGTACCATCATTCATGTAAAGCCCAAATCTGGATTCCCCGGTGAATAAAACGTGACTTCATTGTTCGTGATTCCAGTTGACGTGCTCCAGAGCGTGAGCAAGACGAGTGTGTCGGTGGACAAACTTCAACTGCGGCACGCGTACCGGTCTCGAAGACTTGAAAGTTTCCTCTCTCAATCGGGTTCGAACCGTTTCTGCTGAAATCCGATTGCCAGCATCCCTGTGCAATTGATTAGCAATTGCAGGCGCGGTAATTGTACGCCTACGTATAGCTTTTATCTTTAACTAGCTGTCGTTTTTCGGTGACGGCCCTGACCTGGATGCCCAGTCATGTTACCAGTGTCTTCAAATCTGGCTAAGGCCCTACCGATAACCGTGTGGCTTACACCATAACGCGCTGCAATACTCATATTGGAGACCCCTTCCCCGTGCAATACCACAACTCCTGCTACGTCAACTTCCGTGAGATAGCGTCTCGGCATTCTGAATCTCTGAATTTCACTATCACTCTACGCACTCGAAACGTTGAAATTCATTTCCGACTGCGTGCTAATTCTGCTACGAAATAATTGCAAACCTACCAGTTATTATTTTGTTGCCATAGCAACCATTGTCAATGACGATCAAAGTCAACGGATCTGAGCGACTATTTGGCAGTTTTTAAAACCCCCTGCTCTCGACGGCGAGACACACCCAGCCTGAAGCCAACTTAACATTTATGAAAATGGTGACGCATAAGCATTGCGTGGGTCGATTAAGTATGCCAAATAGATGAAGAATCCACCGAAACGAAAATCTCAGCTGATCCTTTTTTTGAGTTATGAGTAATTGAAAAAAAAATTTGATGACACGATAAAAAAAAATATATATATTGTAACTTTTGGCGAGTATCTTGAACCCGAAAGTTATGAGATACCCGCAGTTAGTGTGAGTTCTTTACCTATAAAAAAGGGATTTAAATTATCAAAATTAATAGGGCTTTTCTTTGAGGTACGTAGGTAGGGAAAAGGATGGGTTAGCCACCAAAAGCCACCTATGCAACCTTGTGATTTTACATTAACTCAGGACTCGGGTAGATTACTCCACCAAAGCCTGTTCCCTTCGGACTCGGGTAGAACCAAAGCCGATCCTTCTCCTATTTGAACAGAGCCGGGAAGTGAATCCAAGCCTGCTTTCCTAAACACAAAACCTATTCTTTACTCGGATCCGGGAACCTTGCGATTCCAAGACCGTGTCTCAGACTCGGAATCGTATTTCCTTGGCCCTCGGACGCGGGAAGTTAATCCAACGCCGTTCGCACTAGGAATGATCCAAAGCTGGTCCCTATAGGCTTATTCAGGGATGGAAATTGATTAGTTAGGAGTCAGTGCTGAAATATCCGACAAAGTTCAAATAAGAAAATAATAATTGTATTCAAATGAATTCTAATAAACTAATTTTTACAATGATTTACTTATTCTACTCCTATTCTAATTTCGTGACTCTAGTCGCGTTTGTTTGTTTGTTCCGTTTAGGTTTTCGTTCTGTTTGTATATTCTATTTTTATATTTTAGGCTATGCGCGGTTATGTTTTCTGTTATGATTCTATTTCGATTCCATTATATTGTTCTCCTATTCTCTTCTATTATATTTTAAATTGTGACCAATGATATTTTATCTAAAGGCAATGGATTTGATTCTATTTGCTTGAATTTATGTTAGACATTTAGCGCTAGACGCTCTAAAGCTATGTAAGTGAATTTAATAAATAATATGAGTCGCACCGGTGCTCTACCTGACTACGCTCGGAGTTATGAGTCGCAACGGTGCTATACCAGAATACGCTAGCGAGCGATTGAGCGAGCCGTTTATATACTCTCTATCCCCACTTCTTAGCGTGACGTCAGACTCTTGGTCGAACGTAGAGGATTAGTGTAATCCTTTCCTTTGTTCGGGATTTGGCGTGATTCGAGGTGCAATAATGCCGAGTATGTTACAATATATAAATATATTAGGGTGCTCCGTTTCCGGCGAACTCTTTTTTTTACGCTCCATCGACAAAATATTGTTGTATGTCCTCAAAAAGAAACCCCCACCAAGTTTGAGCCCTCAATTCCAATTCTAAGGCCGGTATTCATAGTCAGTTCTTAAGAACTTGCTTTTTCAAGACCATCTCAAGATAGCGTTATATGGGTCCTGATAGGCTGAGACCATGCTTAAGTCGTGTGCCGAGTCGACTTAAGACTGTCTGACTGTCTATGAATATCGGCCTAAGACCGATCTAAAACGTTTTGAAATGTTCCCATTCGCAAAGCAAGTAAATCTGACTTTCTTCTCAATTATCCAATGCTTAGCTGCATTTCGGGATATTGCCTTAAAATGGCGATTTTCATGTAGAAAATTGATCATTATTCGTAAGGGCCTGGTGTGATTTTCGTGTGACTCGAGTTGTTTCACCTGTTTCAACCTCAAAAGTAATTTTTTCAGGATAACTCACATATTTTCGTTGATGGGGCCGATTCGAAGTTCCGGATTTTCAAAGCTCCGAACCTTCGAAATCGTTCAGAAGAAATTCGGAAATTTGACCATTCGGAGCATGGAAAATTTGGAACTCTGAACCGGCGCCAAAAGGCCCTATTGTTTCATCGCCTAGAACTCAAAGTTTAGAAGACTTGAATACAATACAAAATATTTATAAATTTTGAAGTCCCTCACGCGATGATACAATAGGGCCTTTTTTTTTTATAGAAAATCAAATTTCCTGTGAATTTGACATTTAAATATTTCTTCTAGCTTTACGCCGTTTTTCAGATATCAACGAAAATATGTGAGTTATTCTGAAAATATGACTTTTGAGGTTGAAACGGGTGAAACGACTCGAGTTACACGAAAATCACACCAGGTCCTTGCTAAGAATGATCAATTCCCTGCATGGAAATCGCCATTTTAAGGCGATATCACGAAATGCAGCTGAACATTGTATAATTGAAAAAACAATTCGGAAGATTTGAATGCTTTTTAAATCGCAACATTTCAAAACGTTTTAGATCAGTCTTAGGATTGGAATTAAGGGCTCAAACTTGGTGGGGGTTGTTTATTGTTGTATGTCCTTTTTGAGGACATACAACAATATTTCGTCGGTGAAGCGAAAAAAAAAGTTCGCCAGAAACGAAGCACGCTAATTTATTTATGTGTAATTTTTTTTTTTTTTTATCGTGCTGTAAAAAATTTTTTTTTTCAATTACTCATAACTCAAAAAAAGGATCAGCTGGGATTTTCGTTTCGGTGGATTTTTAACCTATTTGGCATACTTAATCAACCCACGCAATCCTTGTGCGTCACCATTTTCATAAATGTTAAGTTGGCTTCAGGCTGGGTGTGGAGAAGAGCCATTCAACCCGACGAAGATTCCAGCGTAGAGATTTGAGACATCGGAAAATCTGCGAATTCGAAATGCCTAGGTATCTCGTAGAACGGTCGTACTGATTTGAGCGTAATTTTTCCATGGAGATTAAATGCCGAACGTTACGTTCGCGGATGTTTCAGGACCACGCATCGTTTCTTCGGACGGGACTTCATTATTATGCACACTGAAGCTCAACGCGCACTATGCCGAAGCGAAACGAAATTTTCAATAACATGCTTTCTTAGGAGTGTGCGTGCATACTTTCATAAAAAACGTAAGAAAAGCATGTTAACGAAACTTCGTCCCGCTTCGCTACGGCATAGTGCGCGATGAGCTTATACCCTAGGCCTCACACTGCACAGGAAACGCGAATTTTCATGAACCAACACGACATCACCGTTCTGAACCACTCTCCCGTAAGTACCGATTTGAATCCCATCGAGCACGTCTGGGACATACTGAATCCGGATTGCGTTGTCGAGCTGTACAGCCAGCCAATCTTCACGAGCTCAGAGCGATGCTCATCGAATTGTGGAATGAAATTCCACAGGTAAGAATACAGAGCTGCATCAACATGCAGGACCGATTGCAAGTGGTGATTCTGAAACGAGATGGCAACATGAGATTTTGAAGTACCGCTGATTTGAGTTCAGACACAAACGTACATAACAGCGCAGCGAGGGTTTGGAGTCAAAAATTACCTTGGGAGTGACGAACTAAGGGGTCCTGATCGCTGCCTGCGTACATCTCGCAATATCAGTCACAGATACAGACACGTACACACATGCACATGCACACGCACACATACACATAGGATGCTTGCAGACTTTACCTACACGTGGTGCATCCTGGGTAACGCCAAAATTGTCTGTCATTACTAAAAATTCAATTACTCTGTTACAAAAATTCGCAAAAATAATTTCAAAAATGGTTTCGAAAAAAGAAGGTTTGAGGCTACAAAATCACTATACTAAAAATTGAATACGATTTTTTTTACCCCTACAGCGAAGTTTAAAAGTTGGAATTTTATTCGAATTTCCCACCCCCTTATTCAAACCTGCACAGACAGGTGAAAAATGATCGCAGGTGAAATTTTCAGCAACGGTTTTGAAGATGGAGATTCGATCTTCAAAAAGGTACTTCGCAATTTATTTGAAATAATTGTATACTGTACCTGCACGTGGTGCATCCTGGGTAACGTCGGAATTGCCTGACATTACTCAAAATTCAATAACTCTGTTACAAAAATTCGCAAAAAAAGTTTCAAAAATGGTTTTGTAAAGAGAAGGTTTCAGGCTACAAAACCACACTGCTAAAAATTCCATGCGATTTTTTCTCACCCCCACAGCGAAGTTTGAAATTTTGAATTTCCTACGCATTTCGCAACCCGGTATTCAAACCTGCACAGACAGGTGAAAAGTAGTCGCAGGTGGAATTTTCAGAAACGATTTTGAAAATGAAGTTTCGATCTTCACAAAACTACCCCCTTCGATCAATTAGTGATATTTTTTCACTAAGTTATAGCGATTCATAAATCAACCAATTTTCAGAAAATCCTGGGTGGTCCGTTAATTTTTTGGCTGAGTATTATGTATTATATTACTATTATTATTATTATATTATTATGTATATTATATTATTATATATTATTATATATTATTATTTATTTTTTTTTTGTCGTATTTGTTGCTCAACAAATACGAGTCGGGGAGTTTGTTGCTCCACGATTTCGGCCTCAACCTCTCTTACCAATTTGTTGCTTAATAAATACGAGTCCGGGAATTTGTTGCTCCGCGATTTCGGCCTCGATCTTTTTGGCGGAATTTTTTTGCTTAAAAGATACCAGTCGAGGAGTTTGTTGCTCCGCGATTTCGGCCTCGATCTTTCTTAGGGAATTCGTTGCTTAACAAATACGAGTCGAAGAATTTGTTGCTCCGCGATTCCAGCCTCAATCTCTCTTGTCGCATTTGTTGCTCAACAAATACGAGTCGGGGAGTTTGTTGTTCCGCGATCTCGGCCTCGATCTCTCTTACCGAATTTGTTGCTCAATAAATACGAGTCGGGGAATTTGTTGCTCCGCGATTCCAGCCTCAATCTCTCTTGTCGCATTTGTTGCTTAATAAATACGAGTCGGGGAGTTAGTTGCTCCGCGATTTCGGCCTCGATCTTTCTTACGGAATTTGTTGCTTAAAAGATACGAGTCGGGGAATTTGTTGCTCCGCGATTTCGGCCTCGATATTTTTTACGGAATTTGTTGCTTAAAAGATACCAGTCGGGGAGTTTGTTGCTCCGCGATTTCGGCCTCAATCTTTCTTTCCGCATTTGTTGCTCCGCGATTTCGGCCTCGATCTTTCTTACGGAATTTGTTGCTTAAAAGATACGAGTCGGGGAGTTTGTTGCTCCACGATTTCGGCCCCAATCCAGTGCCGGATTAAGACAGCGCGGGGCCTGTAGCAAATGCGAACAAGAGGCCCTTGATCTGCTTTAGGTATCAAAGTTTAAGATATAAAATAAAACAGCACATTTGCAAAAAAAAAAAAAAAAAACCTTTCGTAAGTTAATGTGGGCAAATTTAGAGATAACACCAGTCAAATAAATATTTCGAAGTATAAATCATTTTCTATGTTCATTAAAAGGTCACTCAGACGTTCTTGTCCCATTGTCTTAAGGGGGTTATCGTGCTACAAACAGCCTCAAAAGTATAGCATGAGCGCTTGACTCCTGACTGTATCCCCTCGCCCCGCTTCCGTAGCGAAACTTTTGTTAGTGACTGTTCACGCACACATAGTGGCGCTTTGTGTGTTCACACGCATACTATGCGCGCGCGTAAAACTAGCGACGCAGCAGCGCCACGAGTGAAGCGAAGCCATGAGATCAACGCGTAATGTCAATGCAGAGCAAACTTTACAAAGCTATATCTCGAAAACCGAGACGGCAAATGTCTTGATTCTTGGATATGTTATTTTGATATTGATGTTGAATTGTGTGTTAGTTTTTGGTCAAAATCGTAAGAAAACTTGTAAAGTTATGCCTCAAAACGTTAATGCTAGACGACGCTTCCCATAAGATGCCATGTATAAGATTCTCAATTTGCCAATTTTTTTCTCGAGTTTGGTGCTGCTAAGGGCTCTGAAATTTCAACGTGTTAATTGTGGTACTAGAAGCTATTCATGTGAATTTTTTCACGACATTCGTAAGAAAACGAAATATCACGATAACCCCCTTAAGACCCATCCCTAGTCGCCCACCTCCTTTTGGTCGAAATGTGTCACATTTCGATTATTATCCGAGCCCCGCAGACGTCGAAAACGCAAAAACAAAGTGTACAGCGCCAATTTAAATTCAATTCCGAACACATATACGTCCAAAAACATGTTAGTTTCATGCGAAAATAGAGTCTACAGATTATTTTCACGTAATTCGCGGAGGAAATTGACATTAGAATTACGCTAAAACAATCTGTAGACTCTATTCTCTTACGGAAAAATACCTCTCAAATTCAAGGTGTAAATTCGTCACCCTCAAGTTTTGGGGGTTCACCATGAAAACTCAGGGTTTACCCTGTATTTCGGGTTATCTTTATTTGAAAAAAAAAAAAAAAAAAAAAAAATGGAAATTTGGGGGTTAATCCTATGAGCTTTCATGGTAAACCCCCAAATTGAGGGTGACGAATTTACCTCTGAAATTTGAGGGTTTTTTCCGTAAGGGTTTTTGCATGAAACGAACATGTTTTTGTATGTGTTCGGAATTGAATTCAAATTGGTGCTGTGGATTTTGTTTTTGCGTTTGCGACGCCATGGATTCGGATAATAATCAAAATGTGACACATTTCGCCGAAAAGGAGGTGGGTGACTAGGGATGGGCCCTCAACTCATTTTCAATGCACTTCAATGTTCAAAAATAACGTTCTCCGCTGCAGTTCGTGATCATCAAACTCAAGTAAATGCGTAACATTATTTCTACATTTGGGAAGCACGATTTTATGAATTTTTCGTTAAAAGCTTATAAAATTGAACGCGCGAGGCCCCCCAAGGCGCGGGGCCCGTAGCATTTGCTACTCTCGCTACGTGGCTGATCCGGCACTGCCCCAATCTTTCTTCCCGCATTTGTTGCTCAACAAATACGAGTCGGGGAGTTTGTTGCTCCGCGATTTCGGCCTCGATCTCTCTTACCGAAGTTGTTGCTTAAGGGGGGTGCCAACCTACGAGAAGGATAAGACGTTCATTGTATTCAATGTTTTATTGCGGCAAGAATGAAGGACGGAAAATAATTATGAGAATGGCATTTGAAAGCTACGAATTTCCGCATCAAACTCAAAAAAAAAAAAACTCGAATATCACAAAAATCAAGTCCTCTGCGTCCATGTAAGTAAACAGTGGGTCTAGAAACGGTGACCACGTTCATATATAAACGGAATATCTGAAACACAAAAACCAATACTTTTTGGAATTGTCAATGTACCCTCTAATCAACAAATTAACAACAAATGAATCAAGCCGTGCAACGCCAAAGTTTTCACGAGATCGTTTTCTGAGTTCGAAAAACAACGTCTGTGATTTTTTTCATATTTTTCCGAGCATGCGTGTTCGTCTCGCTCTCATATGTTTAGTTAAAAAATGTCCTCTTTGTTATAATTTATCAGATACCACGTCTTTGAGTGTTATTTATACGCGCCGACTAACCAATTTCATGATTTCTTTGTTAAAACGCTCAGCAGAAAACATTTTATTGGAATTGAACGATTTTTAAGACTTGGGGCCCCGGCACCCCTATTAGTCCCTGGCTTTCCAGTTCTGGCTGCTAACTTCGGCTGCTAGCTTCAGCTTCATGAAGATCTCTTGTAGTTGATCTCTGAAGTTCTCCCGATCTCACGTTTTTTTTTTTTTGCGATTCTAAATGCATGAAACTACATTTACGAAGGGTCGTACGCATAAAAAGCGTAATGCATCGAAATATAAATGGGATAGATTGTTAAGAATTTCCTTTTAACTCAGTGATAAGCGATAATGAGTGAAGTTACACCCACACCGAAAAAATATGTATGTGACGTATATTTTCAAATATATTTAAAATGTACTTGAAAACATATCGCGTGTCTAATGGTATATATAAGGACGTATGCGCCAATATACGACCTTTTACTACGTATAAAAGTAAAAGGGCATATCTTTTTTTTCCCGTATTTCCGCCGAAAATGTCAAAATACATTCAATACAAACAGATTTGAAAAATTATTCAATTAACGGTGAAAGGTCGTAAGTCCTGCACTGATTTGGCGTTATCCAGGATGCACTGCGAGGAGGTACAGTCTACCATGTGTGTGTGTGCGTGTGTGCGCGCGTATGTGTGTATGGGTGTCTGCCTACATATTATCACCGCCAGCGGGCGGTCTCAAGTCGATGCTTCGTCGACTGCAAACTCCAACAACACTGTCGAATGACACGAGTTGCATCAACATGAGAGAACGCTTGCAGGCGGTGATAAGAAGTAGAGGTGGCAATTAGTGATGCCGCCGAGACGAGATTTCTCCCGTCTCGTCTCGGCGAGACGAGACGAGAAAAATCTCGTCTCGCGGTATCTCGAGACGAGACGAGAATCTCCTCGAGATTTTCGAGATCATCAAGATTTTTTTGAGGAAACAGTGTTTTATGACAAATCATCTGCACAATATGAATTAGACAGTTGGACAGGGATTTCTTTCTACGTAGCTGTAACAAAAAGTTTGATTCATACCATATGTGAATTTATCGGACCAGTCGAACCAAATTTTTAAGTCTTCTAACTGAAGCTCACCTCTATATAGAGCGTGCAATCTCCAGATAGACCGAAAAAAACGGAAGTGCATCAAAATTATTTTTTCAAGTAAAAATTCCTTCAGCCCGGGTTTGAACCGGGACCTCCGCATTTGTACTGCGACGCCTTGTCCAATTAGACCACTGAAGGACTGAAGGAATCTTTACTTGAATTTCATGTTATTGTCATTGACCTCTTAGTCCACAGGTCTGTGTTTATTTCATTGTGTAGTGACTCTATCGTTCGAAACCTATTAATTCATACCATATGTGAATTTATCGGACCAGTCGAACCAAATTTTTAAGTCTTCTAACTGAAGCTGAAGCCCCGTCTTCTAACTGAAGCTTCAAACCCGGGCTGAAGGAATTTTTACTTGAAAAAATAATTATGATGCACTTCCGTTTTTTTCGGTCTATCTGGAGATTGCACGCTCTATATAGAGGTGAGCTTCAGTTAGAAGACTTAAAAATTTGGTTCGACTGGTCCGATAAATTCACATATGGTATGAATTAATAGGTTTCGAACGATAGAGTCACTACACAATGAAAAAGTTTGATATTACAAATATTTGATTATAATTATTTTTCAATAACATGTTTACACCAAAGTGCTGAAAATAACAGATGATATTGCAAGTATTTAATCCTGTCAAATGTCACGTCAGTCATTTCTGTTGTTCAGATTCTTCTGAATTTCTGATTGTAGACTGCACATCATCCAACCGTTAATACACAGCAGGCTCCTAGCTGATTGATTGTTTAATCTGTTTCTGTGCTTGCGGATGATCAAACCAGCTTTAGAGAAGAGTCTTTCAACAGGAACACTCGTTGCTGGAATACTTAAAAAGTCGCGAGCCATTTTAGCCAGATTCGGGAATGTCGACGAATTTCTTCGCCACCACTGTAGGATATCTTCGTTTTTATCCGCACGTTTTTCTTTGGTCTACCGATCAAATTCAGTGATCCACTCATTACAGCTCACCGTACGCGAGATCTGTGAAGAACACTCATAGAGTGCAAATAAATCGAATGATCGATTATTGTCTTCCTGGGATGATGACATAGTCCGTGAAACTGGTGACTGGGGATCCCTGCAGGCGGGGCAGTATTGTTCTTGGAAAATGTTTTCAAATGTCTTTACCGATTCCTCCATAAGACTTCGACCCCATGTCGTGAGTGAAAATGTTTCGACTCTATTCATATTTATATTTATATTTATTTATTTCGTAAAGCCCAACAGGGCAACAGTGAGTAGAGCTACATAGAAGCAGCGACAGTAAAAAATATACAGTAAAATAAAATTAACAGTGGAAATACCAAAGGAATATACATACACTAGACAATGTCTTAAGAACTACGAAATTAAATTCAAAGAAGTACTCGCGCGCTATGCTTAAAAAGGAATAAAACGACAGGGTGTCAGGGTCACATGTTTCAGGTAGGTGATTAAAATTATTGCACATAAGATATAGAGGAGAGCGAAGCGCAACGTTGCTATGTGCACGCGGGAGCTGAAAAACAGCACCATCATGGGACGAAGGCCGCGGCACGCAGAAGGCCAGAAGAGCTAACAAGCCCGGGCAGTCCACGGAGCCAGTAAGAAATTTAAACATGAACGCAACGGAAGCAACATTGCGCCGCGCTTCCAGAGCAGGGATACCGAACCTGGAACACAGCGCCGCACCATCCACGCCACGAGGCGGGTAGACGGAGTCTTCCCTAAGTGCTAAATATTTCAAAAATCTCATCTGCACGCCCTCAACTAGTTTGATGTCACGCACAAGTAAGGGACACCAGACGAGACAGCCATACTCAAGCTTGGATCGAACAAACGCGAAGTATAACGTTTTAAAAACAATAGGCGATTTAAAAGTACTACAGGTCCTGAACAAAAACCCAAGCATTCTAGTGGCACTGGCAACGACGGCCTCAATATGACTAGAAAATAATAACTTAGAGTCAAACGTGATATCCAAATCAGAGGCGGTAGTGACCCTCGGTAAGATAGCGTTACCAACACGGTAATCATAGGAAGTGATGCTACTGGCCCGAGAGAAAGAGAGAACTTTACATTTACCTACGTTCAGAGTCAGCAGGTTACGCTCACACCAGGCCGTGATGAGATCCAAGTCGTTTTGGAGTTGAGCGCAGTCGGAAGGACAACGTATAACGCGGAAAAGCTTAAGATCGTCGGCGTACACGAGTGCGGAGCAGCGCAGTGATAGCACAATGTCATTAATAAAGATGATGAAAAGTAAGGGGCCAAGATTGGAGCCCTGTGGTACACCGGACGTAGGAGTGAAGACCTTGGATCGGTAGCCATCAAGCTCGACTACGTGACGCCGATCCACAAGATAGGACTCAATGAGCGCAACAAGGCAACGATGCAAGCCACACTCCGAGAGCTTGTGCAGTAAGGTGCGATGATCAATCATGTCAAACGCTTTAGAAAAATCAGTATAAACCGCGTCTACCTGCTCCCGGTGGTCTAGTGCCGTGCAAACCGTGTGCGAGAACACCATAAGGTTAGAGATAGTAGAACGACCGGGCATGAAACCATGCTGTAAGGGCCGATTCACACTATAGATCCGCTCACTGTCCGCTCTAGCCTCGCTCTCGGTTCGATCACGAGCCTAATGTATTCACACTTGTCGATCAAGCTTCGTTCCTGAGACAATCAGTTTACATCAGATAATAATATAATAATATATAATATAATTCATAATTTTTGCCGTGAAAAAATGTCGAAATATTTAAAAGTAAAGGAATTAATGATGATTGCCTTAGCGCTAGATGACAAAAAAACGAAAACTGGAAAGCAAAAAAAAAAAAAAAAAAAATAATATCGCGAAGGAAAGATAAGAAAAGAGGACTCTGGGCTTATCCGAGTCCAATTGATAGGGAATTAGAAGGGAAGACACTGTATTTTGCTGCGGTTCATTACAATGTTATTACGGCTAGATGAAAATTAGAACTGCTTTGAAGATCGTGCCTGGACCTTTACCGCAATGCCAGTGATTCACACTATGGGTCAGGTATCGGAACAGTACAGGCTCGATTCGGTCAAATATTGTCTCGACTTGATTTTGCCTGACCGAAACTGGAACGAGACGAGAACGCTACCCATAGTGTGTATACCACCATTAAAAACAACGAAACAATATTTTACTGGACCGAGACGGGAGCTAGAGCGGACCGTGAGCGGACCTATAGTGTGAATCGGCCCTAATGGGGTAATGGAACTAGCGACCGCCCGAAAGATGTGACCATACAAGCAAGTCTCAAACACCTTAGAAAACGCAGGTAGAATGGCAATGGGACGGTAGTTACCAACCTCTGACGCGACACCACCCTTAAACACAGGGCATACCTAGCCGATTTCCAGACCACGGGATAGACACCACACCTGAAGGCAAGATTAAAAAGGACACACAAAGGCTTAGCAAAAATTTGCGCACAGTCGCGAACAACAAGGCAGGGAATTTGATCAGTGCCAGCAGAAAGCTTGGATTTAAGCGAGCGAAGAGCAAGTAGCACATCTGACTCAGCGAGCTCAAGACAGGCTCGCCCTGACACAGCAAAACAAGTACGGTAGTCATCGAATAATTTACCTAGACAGGGCGAGTCGTCAAACACACTTCTGAAATGGTCCGCGAAAGAGTTGGCAATGTCAGCGGGGTTGTCATGATCAACCCCACGATAAGACATAACTGAAGGGATCCGAGAGCCGCCCTTAAGCCTTTGGACGTATGACCAAAATGCAGCTGGGTCGCAAGTTAAGGCATTTTCACGTGACGCGATATAAGCCGAGAACGCAGAATCACGCAAGGACTTGAACGTGCAGCGGAGAGATTTAAAACGTGCCAGATGGGCAGGAGACCCGGAACGCAGGTACCTGGAATGCATCCTGTTTTTAGCCTTACAACAACTAATCATATCATGTGTATACCATTCAGGAAAGTGAGTATACCGCCGTGCGGACTCTATGACGAGGATCCAAAATAAGTACGGCGCCATAGATCCAGTTGGTTTTCCGATAATGTACCAACATTTTATCTCGGCCAGTCTGAAAAGCTGTCAATAACTTCTCGTAGATTCGATTTCGGGACGGCATTTCATCCAGTGAGTGAATGATCTCTTCGATTCTGTCGATTAACATATTAAATCCGACTATCACTAAGGGCAAGGTCACGTAAGTTTGGCCTCCGATAACCGTCGATAAATAGTCAAACGGCTTTAAGTATGAGCAGACTGTGGCTAATACGTCCCATTCTTCTGGTGCAATTGTCATATCACGTAGTTCCTCATGGTTTCGAATAAGAGCATTAAGAGCTGCTTTCAAACTTATCGCAGTTCGAAGCATCCCGTACGTCGAGTTCCACCGCGTAGAAACATCGATCGTCGTCGTCAGTTTCTTTGTGCCTAAAGCCTCGCAAAAGCTTCTCAATTTATTAGCCCATTGCTCGGACCTCTTGATTTTTAAGAAGAGTTTTCTTATTTTATTGATGACGTTTTTTTTATCGGACTGCTCCAGGTGTAGATGCAAATTTTCTTCGTCAGAGTCGTCGTCACTGAACGATTCACTGGCGTCGGTCGTCGGACTGAGAGCACGCAATGTATCCTGTACGCCCAAATTAAGTATATGCGCAAAACAACGGAAATTACAATTCACCGAATCAAAGGGAATATCCTGTAACATTGCATATTACAAGGCGCTCCTTACCCCTTGGACGACCCTAGCGGAGTGACTGTTGGAATTATGAATGTTTAGAATGGCCCTGAGGCCTGGCAAAAATTCCGAGAGGCGACCGTGACCGACTAAAAACTATCGAGCATATTATTTATTCTTTTGTTTTCTTTTACGACTTTTCTCTGACATGTGGGAGACGAGGCCTATACGAAGGCGAAGACACAGACAGAAGCACGACCAAACAGACGCACGACGTCGAATACCGACTGTGGGGATCCCTTCCGACGAACGCCACCAAAAAGCTCAGGAGGCTAGCCACTGCAGGGCTACCTCCACCATCGACAGTGAGGACACGGGGGAGTGTCTCAGGCACTCTACATCGTGGGATATCGGTGACGGAAGAGATTCCCGCTACCAAGAAGAATGTACAACCCGTGATCCTCCGATTTAGCGAGCTTCTAAAATCGTGGGGAACTTCGAAATTCGCGCGTAGCGACAACAAGTCGCCATATTTAGGGATCCTCCAGTCGAAGCGAAAATCAATAATCTATCGCCTAATGAGGGCGCTTAGGTACCGGCGCCATGTGGTCTAATCACTCTGCGATAGACTAGCGTCCAAGACACTCGTGTGTTCTTCTCTTGTTCATTTCTGCGTAACGATAATCTGTTCGTTTATTCAAGCCCCGTGGGCAGTAATAATTAGCTAAATTTTTGAGTGCGTGTGTGGTGCCTAAATACAACCTTTGAGGGTCTTTGGCAATCCCCGAGGATGGATATTTTGGTCGGGAGAAAATCCTTTTTCTCTGTTGGCTGAAAGACGGTAAGCGTTAGCTATTCTTACCCATGCTAATTTGAATCCGGCAACGGCCGTCAGCCATCCCTGCTAAAAAAGTCTTATAGAAACTTATACATTCAAAAAGCTCCGTTTTTTATCCGTATTCTGTCTCCGGTTTTACAGTAGTGGCTACCGTCATTGTGCATAGCCGTTTTATACGTTCGTATACCAAACTCCGGATAGAATTCCTATAAACCACACCTGTTCAGTCCACAATACAATGTAATGTGTTTTAATAAGCTTATGCCAAATTCAAGTATATCGTTAGCTAGCTGTGTACAATATCTATACGATTCTATTAGCTATATCCACATACCTCCGTATCAGTTCTTTACCGCAACTACGCTCCAGTTCTATAAGATCCTATGAACAATTGGTGGTTTTATCCGTTCCGTAACGTGATTGCTCTACAATATCTATACGATTCTATCCCTGCTTGAAGTATCTGACAGAGACTAATTGGAAAAAATGTCTATCGGTTCTTGGCCGCAACAACAAAAATTAGGTAACAGGTACTCATTCTTACGAGTCAGTGGACCGATATTGAATTATTCAAGTCAGTTACATACGGGTTTAACTTTAATGATGACTCCGATTCGTAGGTTAACTCGTGTACATCTTCTCTCGGCTGACTTAATCTATCCTAACCGTGAACATCCTATAACTTATGTTAATCATTCGCTCGCAAGTCCGGACGCATCGCAGTGACATATTGGTATGGCCATCGCCTCTCCCTTATATACGAACGTTGATCCAGTTTAGTGCTAGTGAGAAAGATTTTTCCGTCTGTAGCCACCTATCGACGAAATGAAACCCGCAAAATTCAATTCCCTCAAAAAAGCACTGACATTAGTGGCATTCAACTGAGGTCGACCGCACCGTAGCTTTCGTCCTGCAGGTCTATCGCGCTACGTAGTTTTCGTCCTCCAGGTAGACCGCACCGTAGTTTTCGTCCTCCAGGTGTACCGCTACGTAGTTTTCGTCCTCCAGGTTAACCGCACCGTAGTTTTCGTCCTCCAGGTCAACCGCACCGTAGTTTTCGTCCTTCAGGTTGACCGTACCGTAGATTTTGTCCTCCAGGTTCACCGCTACGTAGTTTTTTGTCCTCCAGGTCCACGGCTATGTAGTTTTCGTCCTCCAGGTCTATCGCTACGTAGTTTTCATCCTCCAGGTAGACCGCTACGTAGTTTTCGTCCTCCAAGTTAACCGCACCGTAGTTTTCGTCCTCCAGGTCTATCGCTACGTAGTTTTCATCCTCCAGGTAGACCGCTACGTAGTTTTCGTCCTCCAAGTTAACCGCACCGTAGTTTTCGTCCTCCAGGTCAACCGTACCGTAGTTTTCGTCCTTCAGGTTGACCGTACCGTAGATTTCGTCCTCCAGGTTCACCGCTACGTAGTTTTTTGTCCTCCAGGTCCACGGCTACGTAGTTTTCGTCCTCCAGGTTCACCGCTACGTAGTTTTTGTCCTCCAGGTCCACGGCTACGTAGTTTTCGTCCTCCAGGTCCACGGCAACGTAGTTTTCGTCCTCCAGGTCTATCTCTACGTAGTTTTCATCCTCCAGGTTCACCGCTACGTAGTTTTTGTCCTCTAGGTCCACGGCTACGTAGTTTTGGTTCTCCAGGTCTATCTCTACGTAGTTTTGGTCCTCCAGGTCTATCTCCACGTAGTTTTCGTCCTCCAGGTAGACCGTTCCGTACTTTTCGTCCATTAGGTGCACCGCTACGTAGTTTTAGTCTTGTAGTTGCACCGCTACGTAGTTCTTGTCCTCCAGGTCCACGGCTACGTAGTTTTCGTCCTCTTAGTCGACCTGTGGGACGAAAGCTACAGTGCGGTCGACCTGGAGGACGAGACCGACGTAGCGGTGGTCCTAGTCACAGATAACGAAAGCGTATGTTGTACGAAGACATCTTCCGGCAACGACGCTGTTATAATATATCAGGATGTCTCTGTATTATGTAAGATTTGATATGCTTTTTACATAATGTATCCTAAACACGATGTCAGACTGAACAAAATTAAAGTCCAGAGATGATACAAACGTAGCGGTATTCAATATTTCAATACGGATAAAAACTGATAGGGTCATCTAGTTCTCCGATTCTACAGTCGCAAATACGGATGAAAGCGGATAGAATTGACAGCTCATAGAATTTCATAGTCACAAATAGAATTGTCATAAGTGAATAACGAATTAACACTTATAACACTATCTCACGCATAGAGTCTAGTACATGTGCCTGTTGGAAATTCGGTAGGAAAACGAAGCGCTATGCAACAACGATCATTTTATAAGTACAGATACATTTTGAATATGCAAATGTCGAATAAAAGCTTCAACTGAATTCGCCGTATAGAATACAATAGTTTCAGATAAGATCGAGAATCGCTGCCCTGATATCCATCAAATCAAATTTGAACATCTAAAAAACGAAGTATTTTGTATTGTGAAATATCTTATAGGATCATATACTTGAGGAACGGCGTGTAATACTTCATAAAAAACCAATTGATTCTACATCGTCAAAGTCGTATAGGAAAAACAAACAATAGAAACACATAAAATGTTATACACATTCTATGTGAGCAGTCGCCGTGACAGATTGGACGTATTGAATATTATAGAAATGATTGAAGTTCCTATGAATTTCTATAAGACTTTTTTAGCAGGGATCTTGCCTTGATACAGCCACGAGGCTAATTAATATTTTTGGAATCGAATTAAGCTGATCTCCGACCGGTAGGCCGTCACCAGTGTCCCCATGTACTAGAGTTAATAGTTCGAGTATTTATTTTATAGAAAATTCGGGTACTTTATATTTTGTTCGAGTTCATCTTCTTCGCACACGAGTGCGACAAAGATAGATTTAGTCCGTCACCGTCGCGCTCTCTTCCTCCCGCGGGGAGAGACGAAGCCAGAGGCTTAGTCGAGTCTCTTTGTTTAGATTTCGTGTCTCGATTTTATATTGCAGAATCGTTAATAATATTTCATATTTATTGCGCTAGGCGCAGAGTTAGGTTAAGTTAATTTTAATAATTTTGTAAATAATAACTCGTTTGAATAAGTTTTCTTTAACGGGAGGCTTCGCCTCTCGGAGGCGAGCTAGTCGACACACTAAAACGGCTAACGATCACTTAGGCGATTCTTTATTATTGGAAATTTGGTTGATTCACGAGCCTCCGTATGTTGTTATTTTGTTATCTTATTTATTACCTCGAGCCTTAGGCTCATTCATCGTTAGTTTTAAGATTGTTAATTTCCTCGTGGAAAGTATCTAGTGTTTTAGCTAGTTTATTGTCCTACGAGGACCTAATTTGTCGAGTTATTTAATTTTGCTATATTTTTCATTGTTATTGCTGTCCTACGTGGAAGCTGTTAATTATTTATTATTGTAAAACTCGTCAAGCGTGGCCAGGTCGCCTTTACACGACCTGTAGCCGTTTTATACCCGAGAGGAAGTACCTCCGGGTACACGATTTGTTAATTTCTATTTTTTTTTCCTATTTTTCTATTTTACTTGAATAAATTTTATTTTATTTATTAAATTCAAATACATCGAGTCGTTAATTAACGCCCTGCTAATCCTTCAAAATCCCGACCCCTCTCCGCGGTACTGACGCTAGCCGGCGCTCAAGTATCTGTAGTTCGTATTTTTTTTTTAGATTTTCAGAAAGTGGCGGTTATACGCCTGGCGCCCAACATTTGGTTTTATTATTAATTTTTCGTTGGCCAATTGTCGAGTGGATGGTTCTCGGAGCCTAGCTATCCGGTCTAATCCGAAGACTAATAAAAATCCACGTCGCAATCCTCATCCAATAGAAGGTCGGATAGTTCTATCATAAATATGGAGTTCGCAGCAGCATTATCCATTGTGATGCCTTGGATCTTTGATTTCATCTCGAATGGCTCCAAAACATCGAGGACGAGATTGGCAATATCTTTGCCGGTATGCCTTCCGTTGGATGTAATGAAATCGAGCGGTAGGGACTGGAGTTTCCATTCATCATCGATAAAATGCATGGTTATTCCATAATACGATCGATTCGAGATCGAAGTCCAACCATCAATCGTCAGCGAGAATTTCGATGTTACTTTTCTGAGCGTTTTGAATACGGCAGCTCTCATGACGTTGAAGTGATCGAGCACTTTTTCCCGCATCTTGGTTCGCTTCAGATAAGTTTCACTTGGGTTCAAAAACCTATGTAAATGTGATACATGAAAGGTTTATTTTTTGTGTCAATTAATTGGGACAATTTACTAATATAACAATCGATAATAATAATTATCATTATTATTCAATAATGAGAGGCAATTCACCGTAATAAAGAAAAATGTGATTAAGAAGAATATTATACAATAATATGTTTTTGTCGAGTAAGTCGAATAGGGTAACGGCACCGGTAGTGGGACAGTACCCGGTAGTGGGACACTTCGCCTCATCCATCGTAATAATTAGTGAGAATTGCAATTGTTTCATTTAGCAAAATTTGAAGGTGTTCCCTAAAGTGTCGTCTGTCGATTGGTCGCACTATCGCGCGAGTCAGCTGTTTTAGACGAGCGAAATCGTTTGTTGAACGTCGCGTCGTGTATTACAAGGTTGCAACTATGACAAAATACAACAAGGGAGTGATCAGCGCCGGATTTACCTCTACTGCCGCCCTAGGCCTCAGAGAGTTTGCCGCCCCTTTCGTCGGGAAATCAAGCAAGAAGGAATATTTTTGATTTTTTTTTATTACTTAAATCTCATCACACGTCTGATTATTAAAACATGATACCTTACCGGAGTTATCAATTAAACAAATGACGTTTGACCGCTCGCTCGCGTATGAGGCCACGGAGCCGCTGGGACGCGACGCCTCGAATTTGCATCGATTCAATAATTAATTTTTACGAAACCGGAGCTCAAATCTGAATGAAAAAATTCATGGTTGATCCTTGTGGTATAGTCCATACGCAATACCCCCTTTCTGTATGCAATGGTAGGTCTGGAAACGTTTAGGGTGTTTTTATATGTTTTCCACACGGCGTGCGCAAAGTTCGATTTTGCGCACGCTTCGCGTGCATAAAATTCAACTTAACGCACGCTGTGTTGAAAAATGAAGTTCGATACACGTGCGAAAGATGATTCTCGACTCGTGTGATTATCACCCTCGCTTCGCTCGGGCGAAAAACTTCACACTCGTCCGAGAATCAACACTTTCGCACTAGTATCGAAAAGTACTATTTCGGGGATGAGGAATCCGAATCCATCGGTGGTTTTTTCAAAAAGTTGGGCGAACACATTGTTATTAACAATTTTCAGTGTTCTTCCGACCAAAATGACGTTTTTCGCAAAAACTATCATATTTACGAGAAAAATTGTTCTCACCATTTTGATTTCTGATGTTTCAATGAACAAATTCGTCTTTTGTTTTTCCAAATCGGATGATTAGTTCCGGAGTTACGCGCATTTGTTTATGAAAGTCGCTGGCTCCGACGTCATCTACGGCTCGCGCGCGCTTGAAATCAAATGGATTCCAAATTGGTTCTCCTTATATGTTTTCGGGGGTGTGGAATCCGAATCCATCGGTGTTTTTTTCATAAAGTTGGGCGAACACATTGTTATTAACAATCTTCAGTGTTCTTCCGACCACAATGACGTTTTTCGCAAAAACTATCATATTTACGAGAAAAATGACGGTTAGCATTTTTATTCCTAATGTTTCAATGAACAAATTAGTTTTTTGTTTGTCCAAATCGGATGATTAGTTCCGGAGTTACGTGCATTAGTTTATGAAAATCGCGTGCTCCGACGTCATCCACGGCTCGCATGTGTTAAAGTGGTGGCTTTTTTTTTTCATAAACTAATGCGCGTAACTCCGGAACTAATCATCCGATTTGGAAAAACAAAAAACTAATTTGTTCATTGAAACATGAGGAATAAAAATGCTAACCATAATTTTTCTCGTCAATATGATAGTTTGTGCGAAAAACGTCCCGAGTAGAAATGAGGTCAGGCTCGAATCAGGCCCGAATCAGGCCTGATAGTCGCCTGATGTAACGCTATGTTCCGTCAGGGCCTGATCAGGCAGTACTACGAAATACTAGAGCCTGATCAGGCCCTGACGGAACATGGCGTTACATCAGGCTGCCTGATCTAATTTCTACTCGGGGTCATTGTTGTCGGAAGAACACTGAAGATTGTTAATAACAATGTGTTCGCCCAACTTTATGAAAAAAACACCGATGAATTCAGATTCCACACCCCCGAAAACATATAAGGAGAACCAATTTGGAATCCATTCGATTTCAAGCGCGCGAGAGCCGTGGATGACGTGGGAGCCAGCGATTTTCATAAACAAATGCGCGTAACTTCGGAACTAATCATCCGATTTGGAAAAACAAAAGACGAATTTGTTCATTGAAACATCAGGAATAAAAATACTAAGAACAATTTTTCTCGTAATTATGATAGTTTTTGCGAAAAACGTAATTTTTGTCGGAAGAACACTGAAAATTGTTAATAACAATGTGTTCGCCCAACTTTTTGAAAAAACCACCGATGAATTCGGATTCCTCACCCCCGAAAACATAAAAACGCCCTAAACGGCTCCGGACCTACCATTGCATACAGAAAGGGGGTATTGCGTATGGACTAGTATGGACGAGGTACGGTTTTTTTTTCAATTATTTATATTATTTACTTTGATAATAAATTGCAAATGAGTAAAAAAAGTGTATCTCCGGTTCTAATGATGATAATGATGTTTTTTTTTTTTTCAAAGTTTCCGCCTCGAAAAAAGAAATAGCAATATCAAAAAGTGATTTTCGCCAGTCAATAATTTCAGTCCCAATACTATTTGTTGATTGAGAAAATTTTTATTTCCTTTTTTCCGATCGTTTTCAATGGAAAAAAAAATAATTTTCAATCACATTATGAATCTGCATAGTTTAAACTACCACCAGAATTTTCGTTAGACGCTGTAATCCCATTGGCTCAAATGTTATTGGTATTCGAATATTTTTCGAAAATCGCTATTTGTTGCTATAATATGTGAAGTGATCGAACGATTTTTGGACGGACTCTTGCAGCACAGGTTTTATACGCGTCATGTGAGTTTCAAGGGTATACATTGATCATTAAGGGGACAGGAACGAAATTAAAAAATTTGTAAATAATTTGGTTTTTTGCATTTTGCGACTAGACGAACCGACATTTTTTGAATTTTCAAAATTTTCTATTAAACACGAGGATGAGACATGCAACTTTTATATACAACATTTTTGCCTCACACGCATATGAAGGAAATAAAAAATCAAAATGGCGAATTTTTTCTTTCAACATTTTTTCAAACAATGTTCCACACATTTAATCAACACGCAAAATCAGGGGCTTATTTATCGAGGTCAAATCTACCTACAAAAAAATCGGCAAAACTGTACTCAGAAAGAATAGGAGTCAAGTCGAATCCGACTGGACTAACCGCTTAGTCTATTCCTCCCATCACTCATATTCAGAGATAAAATTCAATTGACGATGTCACTGGTCACAAAACTCGCTCAATTATATTGTATGTCCCAAGAGATTGGAAGAATACGATACACCACAAGACGTGCCCACCGAGATATTGGGAATATATAATTTGCCAATTGTTTATGCCGTAAAGCCGGAGACAGACTACAGGATTCTGCAGACGTGATCGCAATGCGACCAGTTGGTGCATACATTGTAGTAAAAATAGAAATATTCATATTTCCATGATAAATACCTTACTGTACTCGATTCGTTCATATTTTCAAACAATTTTACACAAAACTTGGTTATCTGGGTTTGCGAGGATTCGGGAAAATAAATGTCGGGGGCAGCAGGCTGAATGCAAATCGTTTTCAATTCGCGGTTTACTTTGAGATGGATTCGGTTACATTATATTAGTTTACGATTTGCTTTTAATTGTGGACAGAGCTGCGTTGCTTTTGAAGTCATTTTGAATGGCGATGAAATTTTGGAAAAAAGTTCATCTCTCATCAATGATAAATGAGAAAAAAAAATTATGTCGGTCAAAATTTGCCGCCCCTAAAATTTGCCGCTCTAGGCCCGGGCCTACTGGGCCTACTGGTAAATCCGGCGCTGGGAGTGATCCTTAAAAACCGTAAGTATTGAGTTTAGTGACACAATTGAAGTAATATTTGAACTTGTACTGCTTGATCATTGACTAAATTAGGTATTTCAACGCTTAGATCCGCGTGAATAAGTTTGTGGGTAAAATTAATCGAGGTGTCCCACCTCAGGACCACAGTATCCCAGGCATCACCAGTAGTGGACCGGGTGTCCCACTATTGGTATGTACCGTATTTAATTTTTCATTCCAGTAGTGGGACGGACAATGCATTAGACGAGGAATTTGCTTGTCACGAATTTTTGAAAAATAGATACATTTAATCGCCCTTCCCCAAATTTATGTATACAAGTGTATATCAAAATAATGCATGGAATTAAATAATTCGAATAATAAATCTGATGAATACAAATTCCTTTACAATGATAAAAAGTTTATCGCGACTTAAATATAATGATTTATTTTGTATGAATAAATTTATTGATTTCTTATTATTTATATATTCATTTATTCATTCATTTATTCATTCATGGATTTATTCATTTATTCATTTATTCATGTATTCAATCATTCATTTATTCATTCATTTATTCATTCACTCATTCTTTTATTTATTTATTCATTTATTCATTTATTCAAATTTTCAACGGAAAACCCCTTTCACAGAAAGGAAAAGTGTAACAGAAACAGAATGTAGGTGGAAACTGGTATAAAAACAGATCTGAAATAGAATCAACAAAAATAACGGAAAAAAAAATAAAACTGTATGATAAAAGTAGATATCAAATAATACAAGAGTAAATATTAAATAACAAAATAACAAAATAACAAAAACAAAATAGTACGATGAAAGTAGATAACAAATAATACAAAAACAACACTTATATCACGATAAAGTCGAATTTTTCTCTTTTATGTCTCTAGGATCAGCATGTCAGATAATCGCGAATCTGAAAAGAAGAAAAAACGGGAATTCCACAATTATAGTGAGAGATCCCTGAAGGAAGCTCTGTCAAAGATTCGCACAAATAATATGTCCATTCGGAAAGCTAGCAGTATGTACAATGTACCAAAAAGTACATTAGGTAATATACTACGCGGTCGTGTGCCAGAAAATTCCCGGAAAATGGGCCCGGACACCGTTTTGACCGCTGTGGAAGAAGAACGACTAGTCGAATGGTGCATCGTTTTGGCTAAGTGTGGTTTTCCGCGACGAAATGATGACTTGATACAGACAGTTCACAAGATCGTTACTGAAGATGGTAGGAAAACACTATTTAAGAATGGCCGACCAGGAAGAAAGTGGCTGAACTCTTTCTTCAAACGGCATCCTGAGCTTTCGCAAAGAACATCTGAAGGCATCAGCAAAGGTCGAGCTGTTGTAACCGAACAATGCCTACGGAAATGGTTCTCCGATCTTAAACTTTTTTCAGAAGAAAATAATTACGAAGATGTTCTACTAGATCCTACCAGAATCTTCAATGGCGATGAAGCTGGATTCAGCATGTGTCCAACAGCAGGAAAAGTTATCGGCCCCAAGGGATGGAAAAATGTTTACAGCATAGAGATGGATAGATTTGAAACTCGCGGCATTCCAACACATATATATGTATGGTAATACATATACATTTTTAATTATTAGAAAACTCCATAGACACGAGCGAATGTTCTCATGTGCTATGTATAAATGAAACATGGTTCATTTTATTGACACAAGAAAAAGTAAACAAACGCAGATGACAAGAGAAGTTGGAAGGTAGCATACGTTGGGCGGCTAGGTGGTCTAGTGGATTAAGTCCCCGGTTAGGCTTCCAGAGATCCGGGTTCGATTCCCGGTCTGCCTGATAATTTTTCTTGTCAATAAAAATTGAGTTTGTTTAATTCACATTTAGCATACAGATGGGTAACGAAAAAGAGAATATCACAGTTTTGCTCGTATTTTCAGCAAGTGGAGAAACCTTACCACCTGTGATTGTGTATCCCTACGTTCGACCACCAAAGGATGTTATTAACAGTATGCCACCACGTTGCATTCTCGGTAGGTCGGAATCCGGATGGATGAATAGCGACGTATTTTATAAATACGTTGCAACCTCTTTTAATGAGTGGATTGAGGAACAGAACATCAAAAAACCTGTCCTGTTTTTTATTGATGGTCACAAATCGCACATGACTATGCACCTGAGTGATGCTTGTGACCGTAATGGAATCATCTTGTATGCTCTTCCCCCAAATGCGACGCACATCATGCAGCCAGCCGATGTCAGTGTTTTTCGCCCAGTAAAAGCTAACTGGAAGAATACAGTCAAAGAGTGGCAATCCCTACCGGAAAATGTTAATACTGTGTTGACAAAGACTACTTTCGCCCCATTGCTGGAACGAACCCTCACTCTGCCATCTTTACCGGAAACAATTCGCAATGGTTTCAGAACTTGTGATTTATATCCATTCAACCCAGATGCTGTTGACTATTCAAAATGTGTTCAAAACACAATTGAATCACTGAATACCTCGCCAGGTATAGTCCAGTCGGAATGTACACAAAATTAGTCGACTTCTATTCAAACATTTGTTATAGCCGGCGATTTTTGTACAGGTCAATTAGATAGCCAGGAACATAACCCTAAGTTTGTGTATTGAGTTAGGTCCGGGTTTGGCCGCAATAATTAATTAAAAATTGAAAACACGCCATTTAAACGTTACTTTTGTTGTTATGGGTTTTAGAGAAAAATGTTTCCTACAAAAGTTGTTCACTGAATTTTTTTTTGCAAGTTAGGTCCTATAAAAAAATGACGTATCATTGTTAGTTTAACCGTAAAATGCAATCAAAATTGAATCGATTGCATTTCGTTTATTGTAAGTAATTCAGTGAAATGTGAACGCATTATCATGAAACTCATCCAGCATCTAGAACAACCTGTCGTCAAGAGAAGTGCGCAAAGTTGACCAGGCTATCTCGTATAGTTTAGCAACAATAACCGATCTCCGAAAATCCGCCCTTTGCTCATAACTTCTGTCGAGATGGTCTCACAGGAAACGAAAAAATCGTGGTGGTAGTATTTGGAACGTAGATGCAGGATATAACATAAAAAAGTGGTTTTCTATTCAAGAAAGTACGTTTTTAGAGGATATAAAACTTTGGCTTATAAACAAAAGGGAATAACTTCGTCAAATATTCAATAAACGGATCTGATTTACGCGATTATGATAGGTCTTCAAAAGGCGCACAATTTGAAAAAAAAATCGTTCCGATGTCTTCATTACAACCGGAGATACGGACTGTTTTATCCTTTATTCATTTAACAATGTTCTAATCAATATTTCAGGTATAATCAAGTTCGATAGCACTCTGGAGAGCTTCAGGTAGGACCCTGAATCGGTTTCAGGCCCCTTGTGTCGTTCGCGTCAACGCAATAAGCCGCCAAAGTCAACCGCGCGGGTAAAAAATCTAGAACCGCGGTGTGCGTCGCGTCGGGCGGCGTGGTGGGGAGCGCCCGGCCGCTTAGTTAACAATTAGATTATCTCCGTCAAAAATGGTCGTAGAGAGTTAATTTTTTTTTTAAATCGATGTACCTCTTTCTCACCAATCCGAAAATGAAGCCGGAAATCACCATTGATTGGTATTTTACCCAGAAGTTCCGTGTTTCACGCGAACTATGGTCTGGAGATAGCTGTGAATTACGTAACATTGATAAGCCGAATGTCCAATGAATAAATCTCAGTTTAGTAAATATTCTATGTTTTATAAGTTATATTTATTGTACAGTATTGAAATGAAAATTATATATATTGTACAGAAATGAAATTTAGTATTGTAGTAAATCTTATGTGTCTATTTAATCACTTACTTATAACTAGAAATGCATTCATACGTAGGTATACGAGCCTTTGCATTAATGTTTTTTGTTTAATAATTATGGCAGCCTATTTTTTTTTTTTCTTATTCATCATTGAATAAAAAAGATTTGCGCAAAGTTTGATCACAAGGGCAATGAAAAACAACAAAATACAAGGTCGCTAAGCGACTTAAACGTTTATTATCGACAATCTCGCGAAAAACTAGTAAAAAAATTTGTTCACAAATTTCTGTGACTTCGCCTGCGTGTTAACACATCTGTATTTTGGAGATCTGTCTGATCCATAAATTTGGGTAAGTGGACAGATTTATTGTTCTTACTTTGCAAAAACATGGTACCTACATATTCGAAAACAACAAAATTGGGATTTCTTACAGATTTTTTGCATCGCGTATGAAGGCAGAGCAGTAATTTGCTGCTATGCATGTGCCTGTTATCATGTACGATTTTTAAAAATGGCTGAAAACATTTGTTTCATCTGCGAAGGAGTTTTGGAGGAACATGAAACCCGCACCGTGCAGAAAAAAGGCGTTGCAAGTTTAATTTCCGCAAGTCGTGCAAGGAGAGACCATAAATCACATGTGTACAATTTAACGGATAAAGTTTGTATAACTGTCCATCCAAAATGCTATTTATCGTACATCGACACCCGTCTGATTACCGCGTGCAAAGCCAAAAAAGGAGCGCAAACCTCGACTACTTCGACACGGTCCACCTCGATTGCTTTCGATTTTGAGAAGAATTGTTTGTTGTGTGGTACAGATGCTTCGGAATCCTTCGTGAAAAATCAGTTAAAAAAAAAGAATCCATCCAGACGACAAATTGTTATTCTTGTCCAAGAAAAACAGTTCATAGAAAGAATTGTGCAGAAATCAGGCCAACGATCAGATCAATGGGGTAGTGAAGTCTTAAGCCGTACAGCTTCTACGTTAGATTTAACAACTGTAAAAGCCCGTTACCATAATCTATGTTATCCGCGTTTCCTCAATGCGCCTGCAGGATCATCAGCTGATCAATTGAAAGATACCCCGCATATTGTTGATATGATTGAAAGATTTATAAGAGATCATCCAGATGAACGTCAATTCTCGATGAAAACAATCATCAACGATTATGAGGGCCAAGTCACAAATAAGCAATGGTTGAAGAAAAAGTTGTATGAAAAACTTGGTGATGAAATTGTGATTACTTCAAACGTTGGAGCCGAGCCAATAATTTATTTGCGTGACGCGTGTCATAAAATTTTATTAAAAAACTATCAAGAAACCCAAAATGAAGAACCAGATCGTTTGAAAGTAGTTATCAAAGCCGCGAAAATTGTCACAGAAGACATCCGATCGAAAGGATACGACGTAAACTCTTATCCCTCGCCAAACTCCTTTTTAGAGAACGCCGAAGAGGTCGTTCCCAATTCATTACGAGTTTTCTTGGACAATGTCATTCTGAGTGGTAAACGCGGAAAAGACGAAGGCAAATTTTTTTCAAAAATATTGGCTATTGCACACACAATTATCAGTTGCGCTCGCCCACGCTCTTTCATATCGTGCGTAAAAATAGGTTTGGGTGCAGTGCTCAGTAAAAGATTTGGCTCAAAAACGTTGTTGAACATTTTATCATCACTGGGATTTTGTTGTTCCTACGACGAAGCTCTATTGTTCGAGGCATCCGTATTATCTGAGCCGAATAATTCCACCATTGATACAAATTCGTTCTCACAATTCGTCTTCGATAACGCCGATCATAATACCAACACTATCGACGGCTTGCACACTTTCCACGTAATGGGGGGTATTGAAACCGTTACTCCAAGATCTGCTGTATCGTGTTTTAATAGAATTCCTAAATTAAAAGCGATTCCTCCGAGGGATACTATCGGTTCATTCGGAACACTTGCTCTAAAAGTCTTTCATGGCTATAAAAAAGCAGGATTGGGAAATGTTTCTGTCGAGAATTTAGATGTAATGAATCCGAACGTTCGATATGATTTCGATATATCGTCAGCCGATTTCTTGTGGATTTATAACCAGAAGGTGGGATGTATCGATATACAAGGGTGGAACGGGTTTATGGAGAATCTAACCGAAAATAGGGCATACGACAGATCGCGTATTGTATGCATGCCTTTTTTGAATCATCCTCCCAGTAATTACGATACGATTTACACGGTTCTCAGGCTTGCAGCACAGAGACTTGAAAACAAAAAACAAAAAATTGCATTTGTAACATTTGATCAGCCACTGTACTGGAAAGCGAAAGAAATCATACATTCTACCCAAGACACCGAATTGCAAAACGTTGTAGTTAGATTAGGGGGTTTCCATCTTGCCATGTCCTACCTAGGCTCTATTGGTAACATTATGGATGGAAGTGGGTTGAAGGAAGTTATCTCTGAGATTTACGCACCTGCATCTGTTGACAAAATGTTAGCAGGCCATGCGTACGCTAGAGCAGTTAGAGCACATATCCTAATTCATTGCGCGTTGGTACAAATTGTTCTGTCTTCAACGAACTTCACGGAGGATGATTCTTTAAAGTTACAAACGATACTGGAGAATCCCGATAAGATCTTTGAAAATATTGATTCAGATGTAGAATTCAAAAATATTAAAGTGAAGTTCATTGCGACTGTTAATAGTCTTGCAGGAAGAAGTGAAACTGCAAAATTGTGGGTACAGTATTTACAAATGGTATCACTTTTGAAAATGTTCATAGAAGCAGAAAGAAGTAGCAATTGGAAGCTGCATCTTGAAACAGTACAAAGAATGTTGCCCTTTTTTCACTCGAGTGGTCACTTCTTATATGCAAAATCCGCGCATTTATATTTACAAGACATGTACGATCTGCGTTCCAGAATGGACGAAGCCGAATATCAAGATTTTGTAAATGGTAGGTTCACTATAAGGCGCACTGATAAGTTCTGGAGCGGAATATGGTCGGACATGACTATCGAACAGGAACTTATGAAATATTTAAAAAGCCATGGTGGTCCGACGCGTGGTAGAGGAATGACAGACAGTGTGCTGTCAAAGTGGCAATTAATATCGCCAGCGATAGTTAATCTAACCGAAACACTGACTGACTTTTTAAATGTTTTCTTAGCTACAACTGAACAGCACGTTGATGCGCGTGCTACGCGTATTGCGAGGGACCTAGTAGATATTAAGAAAGTATTGTCTTGGTTCGTGGATCATGATCCATTCCCTGAAACAAAAGGGATTATTTCTCTGAGTACCGGTTTCAAAGGCGGAGATGATGATAATATAGACTGCTACCTAGCTTTAGAAATAGGCCTACGGTGCTTGACCAATATGTGGCAAGCCAACGGCGAAGAAGGTCCGAAGACTTTTGGGGGTGTCAAGTACAAAAGAAAAAATAAAATTATATCGCTAAAAACACTCTTCTCCACCGTCAAAGTCTGCAATAAGAAAGTCGCTATTGATCCGTCCTTATTATTCCAAAGGATTTGTGTCCTCAAAAAATCAGACGAGGAATTAAAAGCCTACTTTAATTACGAGCTTGCGCCGTATCCACTAGCACTATTCGATGAAAGAGGATTGAGGCACACTCCTAAATCGAAGCTTTACGATTTTTTTATACCTGTTGAGTCACCAATCGCAGGTAATGATGTGTACGTCATCGACGGTGGATTTCTGTTGCATAAAGTTGTGTGGCAGCAAAAAGAAATTTTTAATGACATCTCAACGCGCTACATAAATTACCTAAAGAATAATTATCCAAACTGCATCATAGTTTTTGATGGGTATCCAGATAACGCCGAGGAAAAACATATAAAAAGCGCCGAGCGATTCAGACGATCGAGAGTGAATTATGCACCAGAAGTTGTTTGCGAGATTAACATGCCCTCGTCATTAACGCAAGAAAATTTTTTATCTAACGAGAAAAATAAGGTGCACCTTATAAATATTTTGTCACGTAAAATGCGAGATGAGGGTTTTGTAGTGAAACAGGCTGTCGAAGATGCAGATACAGTAATAATAGATGCGGCAATCTCTGTTAGTGACAAGTATGACACGGTGTATGTTGTAGGCGAGGACGTGGATCTACTTGTAATTTTGACGCAAATTGCGGAAGATAGGAAAAATATTTACATATTCAAACCTAGCCGCGGAAATGTAGAGCAGAAACTGTATTCCGTAGATAGTTTCAAATATCCGAATATTAAACACCTTATTGGCTTTATCCATGCTTTTACCGGTTGCGATACAACGTCAGCACTGTACAAGCAGGGTAAAGCCAAATTGATCAAACTTCTGAGTAATGGCAGTGACAAACTCCAAAAAGAAGCAAGTACTTTTAACAATCCGGATGCGTTGAAAAATTCGATATATGCTGCCGGTCAGAGCATAATCATGGCCCTGTATGGTACTAAAGATACAGCTACATGTAGCTTTGAAGACTTTAGATATAGGTGCTTCACAAAGTCCACCTTAAAAAGTACTTTTAATTTAAGTTGTCTTCCTCCAACCTGCGAGGCAAGTAACGAGCATTCGCTTCGTACGTACTTACAAGTGCAAATATGGCTAGGGGATCGTAACAGGGATCCCATGCAATGGGGTTGGAAGAAGGCATCTGGTATGCTGGTGCCAATTCCCACGCGAAAAGATCCAATTCCACGAAACTTATTAGAAATTATATCCTGCGGGTGCAGCTCCAGTAATTGCACATCAAACTGCACGTGTAAAAAACTAGGCATGAAATGTACGGTACTCTGCCGTAAATGTAACGGAATCAGTTGCGCCAATGTTTTCGAACCCGAAATCATTCTCAGCGATGACGATGAGATCGATAATGATGTACCCAAATTAACAGATTCAGATGATGACGGGGTGGATATTGATCAATCCATACGAGTTGAAAGTCCCCCCTGCAGTAAAAAACGCCCGTCGACGAGCCGTGGCAAGACGCGTGTCGCAAAAAAAAAAATAGGCTGCCATAATTATTAAACAAAAAACATTAATGCAAAGGCTCGTATACCTACGTATGAATGCATTTCTAGTTATAAGTAAGTGATTAAATAGACACATAAGATTTACTACAATACTAAATTTCATTTCTGTACAATATATATAATTTTCATTTCAATACTGTACAATAAATATAACTTATAAAACATAGAATATTTACTAAACTGAGATTTATTCATTGGACATTCGGCTTATCAATGTTACGTAATTCACAGCTATCTCCAGACCATAGTTCGCGTGAAACACGGAACTTCTGGGTAAAATACCAATCAATGGTGATTTCCGGCTTCATTTTCGGATTGGTGAGAAAGAGGTACATCGATTTAAAAAAAAAATTAACTCTCTACGACCATTTTTGACGGAGATAATCTAATTGTTAACTAAGCGGCCGGGCGCTCCCCACCACGCCGCCCGACGCGACGCACACCGCGGTTCTAGATTTTTTACCCGCGCGGTTGACTTTGGCGGCTTATTGCGTTGACGCGAACGACACAAGGGGCCTGAAACCGATTCAGGGTCCTACCTGAAGCTCTCCAGAGTGCTATCGAACTTGATTATACCTGAAATATTGATTAGAACATTGTTAAATGAATAAAGGATAAAACAGTCCGTATCTCCGGTTGTAATGAAGACATCGGAACGATTTTTTTTTCAAATTGTGCGCCTTTTGAAGACCTATCATAATCGCGTAAATCAGATCCGTTTATTGAATATTTGACGAAGTTATTCCCTTTTGTTTATAAGCCAAAGTTTTATATCCTCTAAAAACGTACTTTCTTGAATAGAAAACCACTTTTTTATGTTATATCCTGCATCTACGTTCCAAATACTACCACCACGATTTTTTCGTTTCCTGTGAGACCATCTCGACAGAAGTTATGAGCAAAGGGCGGATTTTCGGAGATCGGTTATTGTTGCTAAACTATACGAGATAGCCTGGTCAACTTTGCGCACTTCTCTTGACGACAGGTTGTTCTAGATGCTGGATGAGTTTCATGATAATGCGTTCACATTTCACTGAATTACTTACAATAAACGAAATGCAATCGATTCAATTTTGATTGCATTTTACGGTTAAACTAACAATGATACGTCATTTTTTTATAGGACCTAACTTGCAAAAAAAAATTCAGTGAACAACTTTTGTAGGAAACATTTTTCTCTAAAACCCATAACAACAAAAGTAACGTTTAAATGGCGTGTTTTCAATTTTTAATTAATTATTGCGGCCAAACCCGGACCTAACTCAATACACAAACTTAGGGTTATGTTCCTGGCTATCTAATTGACCTGTACAAAAATCGCCGGCTATAACAAATCAGTCGACTGGTCTTGTGTACATTCCGACTGGACTAGTAGTAATGCTGACAATCAGCCAGATTCACAAGACATTCTCTCAGCTGAAAAAGTAATAAAAGGCATTGCACCCGCTTTGGAGGCTTCAGGAATGGATGTTGGCATTATTTTACAAGAAATTTCAAGAATATCTTCTTCAGGATCTTCACCTGAGGAATGTAGCAGCGAGGACATTGTCGCCGATCCACCTATAGTCGAAGTAGATCTTTCCGTGATCGAGACAGCGATTTCAGAAATTCTTGTCAACATAGAGGACCTTATTGATGGCGAGATAATGTTCCACCTTTCAGATTATTCCGCCCAGTCTATCGAGGCATCAGCGTCAGTTACGCTTCCAATTGATGCCGTCATAGAGGTAACATCGGTGCCAGAATCCGAATGGAAAAGTAAGAATCCAACGGCCGCGAATGAAGTTTTTAGTACAGGCACTCGACCAACTCATCAGGTTCATTGAGGTAATACTTCTCCATGATATTTACAGGCGACAAATATATATTTTTGTGGGAATCTTCATAATCATTTGAAAAATATATTTTTATTTCAGCAGATATTTATACGCTACACTTCCGTTTCGAAAATCATATATTTCAATGGCTACCTATTTATTTGTCCTCTATTCATATGGCTCTTGTGATTTCTTTCTTTTTCACTATCTGTTCCGACCAATACCTTTTTATTAACTTTGATTTTCGGCTTGTTTTTTTTTCTTTTATTAGACCTAGTCAGTGGATTGCCACCTTCGTCCCATGCTGACATTTCTAATATTCCGTTGCCAAATCATTTGCCCATTGAAAACCACGGATCACTTGATCCATCAACTCCACACGTTACCCCACCAACCAATCTCTGCTCAAGGACTGAAATAACTGACGAAAAGGAGAATATTTCACCGAAATTTGAGCAACATCTATTCACACCCAAACTAATGGCAAAAAGTACCCGTAGGCAACCTAAGGAAAGGATTCCGAGCGCAATATCTTCAGCAGCGTGGCGATAGCACATGCTGAAAAAAGAGGAAGATAAGAACCTGATAGAAGAAAATAAGAGACGCAGGAAAGAAGAGAGAGAGACAGAAAAATTCAACAGAATTAAAAAAAAGAACACGAAAAAGGAGGGAAACAAAAATTCTGTAGCAGGAACTACAAAAAGCAGAGCAGAGGAAAACGAGCCAGAAGTATCAAAAACCTTAAGAATTAAAAAAATTAAACAAGAGAGACAGAAGGTTTCGGCCACACAATCTGGAGTGGGTAGCAAGACAAATGGCGTGGAAAAACAAGAAAAATTAGATGAAATGGTCAAAATTACTAATACACGTCCGAAAAGAAAGGTTGCAAAAAAAGTTTGAACCTTCTCTGCCTGTTTGATTATACCTGAGGGAGGTGATAGCACGTGCAATTTTAAATATGTATTATTATAAATGTCACAAACGTAAAGTTCCATTATTTAGGATTAAAAATAATTAAATATTTAGCTTGTAAGATATTGTTACGTTTCGGCTCTTGAGCGATACCACCGGTATCGCGAACCGAGTGTAATTGTGAGTTCTTTGCTCGATTTTATATGTTCTAGACCTTTATATCAAATATTTAATTTTCCCTATTACGGACTTGAGTCGCCGTGCAACTAAAGCCGCCTCCCCACAGACCTGAACACGTAAACGTGCTAAGGCTGCACTTTACCCACCTAACCTTTTGATTTTAGTTCTATTTAAGTTAGTTTATTCCCAATTATTCTAAACAATACAACCTGCTGTGCCAGACCTGAGTATGTCAGAGACACACTAAGGCTGTATCTAGCGTTGGTTAGTTATATCAATGAAGAAGACCTGGAAATAGCGGATAAGGGATCTGCATAGACTTACTGTTATATAATCTAGAAATTCGATTTATTTTATCTTTAACGATTTGCGGTTGCAACCAATTCTTATTTTATATTTACAGTTGTTGCTTACTTACTAAGTTTCTATATTGTAGACTAATTTTGATCGCTAAGCGATGTTTGACAGGTTCGTCGTTTTTGAAGGAAGATTCCGTAATTTTACTTTATAATTCGATTTTCTATATTCTGATTATATAATATATTTTCTTTTATGATATTTTCTTTTCTTTTATTTTTTGAATCTATTTGATTTTCTGTAGAATTTTGCTATTTCAATAGAACGTGATAATATTAGAGTGAAGCTACAAGTCCGCAAGGCGCTATGCCTATTGCGACTGATCGGCAAGAGAGCTGTGAGTCAACCCGGTGCTATACCGTAGAATTGCTGTTTAATAGATGCGCGGTGAGTCAACCCGGTCGCTTTGCCGAAGATTGCTGGTGATGAGAGCTGTGTCTCGACTTATATACTGACTATGACGTCACGCGACTTGTCGCTCTCGTCGAATGTTCTGGATCGTTCGACGTTCGAATTGTTAACGGTCAGGCCTAGGTCGCCTGATCCGTTACAATATAGAATTGAAGGTACAAATATTATAAACTACGAGTTCTATTGTTTGTATAATTAGAAATAAGTCGATACCTACCTTGTACAATTTCAAATATAAAGACTATAAGCGACAGGTTCGATTACTGATATATAAAAAAAAAAATAGGTTAATACCTTGTGCAATTTAAAATATGAGTGTATACCATCCAAAATATACAATCACATCTGAAAAGTCGTGTAAAAAGCTCTATTTTACTCATTTCGATTCCCTTTCCCACTACTGGTAGTCAAGGCGGGCCACAACTGGCGCGCGCTGGCCCACTACTGGCACTTCATACGGACCGCTACTGGTGGACTATGGCTCACTACTGGTGATTTGAACCACCTCGTCTTATTTGACGATTAAATCTGGGATATAAGTATTATAACGAAAGTTAAACGTACTAAACAATCCCGAAATACCGCTGAAATCTGTAGAATGAATCCAGAAGACAAAATATGATTCAACACAATCGGAATATGAAGTTAACTTTCATGGATGTCTTAAGTGTCCCACTACCGGTGCCGTTACCCTATAATCTTTATCTGTGCCTGCATTATTTCCAGGCTCCTCATTATTTGGGTACAGGAAGTCATTTGATTCAGTTTCAATATAATATTCGGAAAATATATTCGCTCATATTTCCACAATGCTTAAATAGAACCAATGTATTGTAACCTGTCCAATTGGACAGACCCTAGGCCTGCCACGATTGGTTACATAAATTCGAAGCTACGCTGGACAACTCGCCGAACTCGCCTGTGACGTCACAAGCGAGGATCAAATCGTATAAAAGCCAGCGTCGGCAGAGCTCAACAGCGCATTCGCGGTAGAGCACCCGGGCGACTCATTACTCAATATTTCTCAGAGCGTGACCAGGTATAGCACCGGCACGACTCATAAAAATTTACTCAAGTCTATTATCGCTAAGCATAGGAAATAGCACACCAATTATTCAGAGTCTTTAGCTAAAGCAGCATTGATATCTCTCAACCTCATTCGAACGATATTTCGTTTAATATTAAAGAATTCACAACAGACACATTTAAAAGTCTATTAAATTATCTAATAGCACATCAAATTTAATTAGGGTTCTTTTACTAAAATAGTAAAGAATTTAAACTCGCGTTTAAATAGAATTGAGGGAATTGAATTAAGATTTTATAAATTAGTTATTAATTAATTATTATCATATTTTTGGGTTTCATAGTAAACAAAACTACTATTAGATTATTCGCCTGACATTTTCTTATTCAATCCCGTTTGATTTAAAGCCAAAGCAAGCCAAAGGTTAGCAGCTTTGAAGACCAACACAAGAGCGAATGACATTTGTCTAACAGACTCGTGTTCGAGGGCCAAGTGTTGTGATTCCGAGTCTGATTCGCAGTCTTGGATAAAGCATCTTGGATCTGTAGTTAATTATTAAAATCGCAATAGCAGGGACCATAGGCTTGGATTGCCACCCTGGTTCTATGGAGGTAGCCTAAACCTTCGGTTTAGAAGATATACGGCTTTGCAGGTCAGAGCGACGCCTGAGTCTATTGAATAGCGTAGTTCGTTATATTATGAATAAAAATCTGAGTTGGGTGGCTTTTTGTATGGCATTACCATCCTTTTCCCTACCTACCAGTATTGAGGAGTCCGAAATTAAATTAGTGTTTAAAATTAAAGCAATATTAAATACTCTCGAACCCGTAACACCGGTATGTTGACATAACCAAAAGGTTCTCAACATCCCGGAACGTTACAGTATTTATTACAAACCGGAAAAAGTTTTGCGTGGCCTCATCGTGAAAAAATGAAAATGGCAGACACTTAACAGCAAGCCACTCAACTACTCTCTCATCGAATGATTTCGCCAACTCCTGAGCGTTTGAGGATTGCTTTGATTTAGCGCCGATGATGTCTCGCACTAACGGGTTATCGGCATGAGAATTTTTCAAGTGCCTTATGAGGCCCGAGGTGTTCGCATCTTTCATTTTCACTCGGCGGACAGTGCCTTTTTTCAAACACAATAAGCACTCGCCGTATTTTTCTGCGCCGATACCAAATACTTTATAAAAATTTCCGTATTCATTTGGTGCCCTGCTTGTACTGGACGTGGTTGAAGTCGATGGTAAATGACAATTTCCCGCGATCTCTGAGCTAGCGGGTTTTTCGGCATGTTTGACTTGAACATACGGAGCGTCACTTTCACTTTTGTCAGAGTCATCGTATATGATGGTTTGCGTTTGTCGTTTCTTTTTTTCACGAGAAGCAGCAGTCGATGGTACGCTTGAACGTTTCATTGCAAAATTTGGTGGTGATAGGTGACTCAGTGCAATCGAAAAGTCTTTCACAATAATATACCACTGACTTTTACCGATGACCAGCGGACTCACTCACTGCAAACTGTAATATGTGGCTAATATTCAATTGACAATTGACGTCTATAAGCTCACTTGCGCAGTAATCTGATTTTGACGCGGCAGCCATTTGTAATAGTATATTGTGTGACAAGGGATGAAACAGTGTGAATACAGGCCAGGATGAAGTTGTCAGCCCCAAGCCGAAGACGAGGGCTGACATCACCCGTGCCTGCATTCATGTTTCATCCCGTGTCACACACTACGTTTTTCATAACATCTTCAAGAAACTTCAGGTCTGAAATGCTTCCCTCCCAAGGGACGAAAGCAGTTGCTTTCTTCCCATGGGACGAAAGCAACGCAGCTTTCAGACCGCTAAAACATCGAAGTCGCGATTGCAGCGTACGTCACAGCTTGTCACGGCATTCGCATGAAATTAGCTTGTTTCGACTCGCTAAACAGGCACTGAACGCTGAAGTTTTAGAGCAGATGTTATGAAAACAAACTTTTTTATTGTGATTTATTATGAATAAAATTATGAAGAAGTTCAAAAGGAAATACACTTTATAATTTTTTTTTTCTTTTTTGTTCTCAAATAACGTACATTTTTCGTTCTTTATTACTTCTTGCTCGAAAAATTGTGCTTCTCAATGTAAATATCAGTATTTTGTATCAATAAATATAAGTATTTTGACAAATCTCGTCTCGGTCAAATCTCGTCTCGTCTCGTCTCGTGGCATCACTAGTGGCAATACCCGATTTTGAACTTTAGATATCCTCAAAAACACACACACACACACACATGGGATACATGGTAGACTGTAACTTCTCGCGGTGCATCCTGGATAACGCCAATCCGTGCCCTATTGGCATTGCTTCACGAAAAGTTGAATAACTCGGTGAAAAAAAATCGCGCAACAAATTTCTAGAAACCATTTCGAAGAGGAGATTCCAGGCTACAAAATGGCTATCTTGTAAGTTCTCTGCGATTTTTTTATCGCCCCGTACAGAACTTTGAAAAACTTATTTTTTCTGACGTTCCACAATCCGGCACTCAAACCTACGCCATGAGGTCAAAAATGGCCGTAGGAAAAATTTTCAAAAACCATCTTAAAGATGAAGTTTCAACCTTCAAAATGCTTTCCCGAATGATTCTTTTCGACAATTTTTCATTGCGTTACGGCGTTTTGAAAATCGGCAAAATTTCGCCGAGTGCCAGGTGCGCCGTTAATTTTGTTGCTGAGTGTAGTTCGTCTGTCGATCTAAGGTTGAATATAATATATTCATCAAAACTGATAACTCGGAATAGCGACTCCGAAAAAAATGATTCTGGAGCGAGTCAAGACATATCCGATTGTGAGTCAGTAGATTATATCGACGAGTTTTCCAATGATTCACTCGCGACTTTCTCTGAAGATGATACTGCTCCGGAGTTGATATCACACGGGTCTTCAAGCGACTCACTGATAGAGTCACCGAAACGAGTTCGCCATAAAATTGCGAGGCCACATGAGTGTAAACAAAACAAGCGGCGGAACGCTCGTAATCTTAGTCTGCCATATATATCGAACAATGGTATACACCGTCCGGGAAGAGAATTGCTTCCGCCATGTAAATGTCATAACCGATGTGATGAAAAATTTACCGAAGTCGACCGCCGGCACATCTTCAACGGGTTTTGGAGTTTAGGTGATATAAACCGACAGCGAGAGCTAATTAGATAATTAGTTCAAATCAAAAAGATTAACCGGCATCACACTAGAGAAAATGTACCAAGACGAAGGTAAGTTTTTTTCAATCTCATTTTGCAGAGAGCTACACCTTCAAGCACAGCCTGAAGTTGCCACGAACATATTAACCCTTTGAAAAATTTTTGATGAGAAAAATTAACGGACGATCCGGGAATCGAACCCAGGAACCACGGAAGCCTATCCGGGGACTTACACCCGTGACCACCTAGCTCGCCCACAGATCGCCGCAATTTTTCTCATCGTATTCTTGTGTTCGTGTATGTTTTGAAATTGAAGTTATGATTCTTGAGATTGTAACACCGATATCCGCAAGGCAAAGTTGTATACATTAGTTGTACCTGTATGACGGGATGTGTCACCAACAGGTTGAGATGTTCATGTATACCACGGCCTTTAAATGTTGCGTACTATTTTCATGACACATGGGTGGTGACACATCCCGTCATACAGGCACAACTAATGTATACAACTTTGCCTTGCGGATATCGGTGTTACAATCTCAAGAATCATAACTTCAATTTCATATTAACCCTTTACGGACGAGACCGTTCTGAACGATAGCTAAGCACGGGCGGCTATCTGCCGGCACGCGTCTGCAAAGGGTTGATATTATTGACGATAATTGAAGAAGAAGAGAAGATTTTCCAAAAGCATTTGAGGAAAAGTTGACAAAGAAAACAGTTGTATGAATGTTGTCAGTTTAAAATAATTAAATCTAATCATATTTGTTCAAATTATATTATGAGGAATTTTGATTACCTACTTAACTGTTGATAACAGAGAGCTTCGTCAGATGAACAGATACCGTTTCGATATTACCAGAAATAACTGAAATATTCATCATTTTCCCAAGATTTATCTTTAAAAAAATTCGGAGTATTTTTCGGATCTTTTTGGAAATGTACAAGCGTGTTTACCTTCTAAAAGTGATTTGCAGTAAATATTACTGTAATTCTTATCTTTGATGTTACTACTACCGTCTTATTCTTGTTGTATTTCGATTCTATAGGCGCACATTAAGATACCGATTTAAAAAAGCCGACAAATATATCAGGACGTGCAAGGTGTTCTTCCTAAACACACTTGGCATAGGAGAAAAAATTCTTCGTGTCATTATAAAGAAACATAATCGTAGTGAAACGGGAGCACTGTCTCCAGATAAACGAGGCCGTAACGTCCCTCGAAATAAATTATCCGAGGACGATGTTGCTAGTATCAATAGGCACATTTCTTTGCTGCCGAAAGTACCAGCGCATTGGTGCCGTCGTGATTCGACGAAGACGTATTTAGAAGGCAATCTGGATAAGGATACCGTGTATCGACTGTACCGGTCATATGCTTCTCGACACGGATTACGTCAGGTATCCAAACCGATTTACATCCGTCAGTTGAACTTGCTCAACATTGGTTTCCACCAACCACGGAAAGATCAGTGCTGGTGCGCACGCTTTCACGAATTCCCGGAGGATGACAAAATTGCGAGACAAGGCGAATACGACTTGCACATCAGACGTAAGGAAGCAGCTCGCAATGAAAAAATTATGGATACCAATGCCGCGCAGAATCCGAAAATGATGACTGCTTGCTTCGATATGGAGGCAATACTTTATTCGCCATGGACTTCGACCAAACAAGTTTTTTACAAACGAAAACTGGCCACCCACAATTTCACCATTTTTTCGGTTAGAAAAAAACAAGGTAAACTCTTTTTGTTTGTTTTTTCGTTACTTGTGTTCTGTTTCCTCTAAACTCACACATTACATCAATCGAATGATCAACAATCCATCTTCAAATGAAAAATATTAAAAGGAGAGTGTATGCCATGGTGTCAGCATTGTAGGATCAATTCGTTTAAAATGATGATTGATACCACAAGTTGGATTTAGAAAGAGTGAAATAAGAGTAATAAAAAATATAACGTATCTTTAATGTCAAGAGTCCGAATTAAACAAGATGAGAAGTAAACAGTGATCACATCCTTCTATACAGGGTGACCCAAGACCCCCGGACCGGAAGGAATGGGTGAATTCCTCGTTGGATTTTGAGACGAAATTTCCTTTTCGGAAACTTCGTCCGATCAACGGTGTCCAAGTTATTAAAGATAAAGAGTAGCCAATCAGCGCCTCGCTTTAGGTCCGTGCCAGTGCCGGGTCAGTAGTGAACGGCGGGCAGGGCCCGTGGTTTATTTTACATTTGGCTACTTTCTTCTTCACTTTACGATCGACGCGTATTATTATTATTATTATTATAAACCACGGGCCCTGCCCGCCGTTCACTATTGACCCGGCACTGGCACGGACCTAAAGCGAGGCGCTGATTGGCTACTCTTTATCTTTAATAACTTGGACACCGTTGATCGGACGAAGTTTTCGAAAAGGAAATTTCGTCTCAAAATCCAACGAGGAATTCACCCATTCTTTCCGGTCCGGGGGTCTTGGGTCACCCTGTATACAAGCATTATGAAATAGTGATTTTACAAATTTGAGATCTTGTCTATTCCGTGCAAAGAGAAGAGCAATATTTTTTCCAAAATTTCACACCACTGTACTGGTCATCTATAATGATTATAAAATGCTTGCTTTTTCGACAATCTTTGAGGTGTTTTTCTTTTTTTCTGTTAGGATACTGTTACATGTGGCCGGAACACTTTGGCCTTAAAGGGTCTCAAGAAATTGGTACGTGTTTGAACAAATACATCATTGAAGAAGTACCGAACGGTGTGAAAAAATTAAATTTCTACGCAGACAATTGTGCAGGTGAGTCAGTCCACGTCAAGCGGGACGGATTTGGCCAAAAATTTACCTCGATGTTTCTGATTCTTTTGTAATTTTTTTGCCATATTCTGTGGGCAAAATGAATGGATGAAACCTTTTTTTTCTTTTTTTCTTTTACTCGAAGGGTTTAGAAGCTACAAGGGGTTGAAATTTCGAAAAAACCACCAAAAATCGAAATCGCGGTCTCCTTTAAACGTTAATATCTCCGGTTCCCTTTGTCGTATAGACGTCACCAAAAACTCATTTTGAAGCTTTTGAATCGCACTTTTATGTTATGAATTTTAAATTCATGTAATAAACAATCTTCTATTTGTTCTTAACAATTGTATTTTTTAAACGCGATTTTCGAGATGACTACCACCTTCGAATATTCTGAAAAAAATACGAGCGTGTTCCTTGATTCATTCTCTACAAAATCTGTAAGTTTTAAAATGGAACTCTTATGGAAACTGTATTTGAAAAGCGATTGATCCGTCCGGGACGTCGCGCGCCACTGGCGCGCCAGCGTAGACAGTCGCGCGCGACGTCCCGGACGGATCAATCGCTTTTGAAATACAGTTTCCATCGGAGTTCCATTTTGAAACTTACAGATTTTGTAGAGAATGAATCAAGGAACACGCTCGTATTTTTTTCAGAATTTTCGAAGGTGGTAGTCTTCTCGAAAATCGCGTTTAAAAAATACAATTGTTAATAACAAATAGAAGATTGTTTATTAGATAAATTTAAAATTCATAGCATGAAAGGGCGATTCAAGAGCTTCAAAAATCCTTTATATAACGCAAGCATGTTTTCCTCGTTTTTTGATGCCTTTGTATATGACCTAAAGTGCCTCTGTATCAATTTGAAATTCCTAGAGGTTAGACACACCTTCAATGAATGCGATACGATGCATTCCACGATCGAACGGGTATCACGCCATGAAAATTTGTATGTGCCGACGGATTGGGCGAAAATTGCTCGGCACGCAAAAAAAAACAGGAAACCAGTATAGCGTGTTCTACATGACGCACGACAATTACCTCAATGTCAAAGCTGCGAGGGACAAAGTAAGATTGTGACAAATGATATTTTTTTGCACTTGCGTATAACTCGAATATTATAAAATAAGATACATGGAAAATTGAAGATTATTAATATGAACACGTTTAATATTCATTACAGATTCTCCCGACAAATCTTCGATTTACCGATGCAGCGAAAGTGAAGTGGAGACGTGCCAAGTGGATTCAGCTTCGACGAGACCGATTAAGGCATTTTTAATAATTGATATTACTCATATACCGGGTCTTTTCCGTAACACCGGACACCCCTTTCCTATAGCCGAACCAACGCAGGTACATGCCGCGTGCGTGATGCTCGGTCGGGACGGGATAGGCAATGCTACTTAGAGTCTATCCCCTCCAGCTCGAGCCTCACGCAAGCGGCATGTACCTGTGTTGGTTTGGCCGTAAGAAGAGGGTGTCCGGTGTTACGGAAAAGACTCGGTAAAAATGGGAATTCAGTTTCATAGCATACCACCGACGATTAATAAGATATTTATAAAAAAAGTACAAATCCTGATAAAGTAGTATCGAATTAGTTATTCAGGTCTTTCGTCGCATTCTGGTGATTTTGAGAACAGTAAAGACAAAATCCAAGCAGCTTTTGAAATATTTGGAATAAGGAATGACGTTACAATAAAAAAAAATATGCCTTTTCCTTCAGATCAATATTCATCAAAAATGAATACCGGGAGCCATTTAAAGAAGTTATTCTTAGAAAGTCACTTACAAGTGGGACCCTTAAACAATTATACGATGAGCCTATTCTCATCGCACGGTGCTCCCCAAGCAAGGAAAAGTGGACCCAAAATGGATCCAAAATCGGCTAACGCAGAAAGTTTCTATATTTTTTGTAGATTAAAAAAATGTCAAGCTGAAAATCCTAGCTGCTCGGTTTCGCAAGTTATGGCCGTTTTTGTATTCATACCGCGCACGTTCATCAAAAGCAGAGTAGAACACTTTACTACGCCCATGCAATCAACCTCTTGATCCCAATATGAAAACATTAAGTAGGCATTAACGATTTTTCATTGAAAGTCTCGTTTTTTTTTTTCGAAAATTGATTGATACGTTAATTTACGGGCATCTAAATAATGCCGCTTTTCCACTATTCCCGTTTTTGCAGCGTATCTTAATAACAGATTTCCTGATTGAAAATTTCTATAATTTTTAGCGTTCATGATATAATTTTTAAAGCAAGATTGTAGAAACCACTTTTAGCTTGACCCAGGATCAACGACGAGGACGTAGTGATTAACTGATTCCTTCTTTTTTTTTTTTTTTTAATTTTTTTTTTTTTCTAATTTTTTTTCTTCCTAACAGAAGCTTTTTTTATTTATATTTTTTTGTTGCATTATTTTTTTATTTTTATTTTTTTTCATTTTATTATAAAATTCAATAAAGATTAGGATGATTTATTTATATAATAATAAAAACAATTTTTAGTGCTGAAGAGTTTGAGTTAGTTAAAGATGTAGCGATGAAAATTCAACTACTGCTTTCAGTAGATTTGGTAGATAATAGGGGTGTGCGGGTAGACCTTTTTCTCGGGTCGGGTCGAGTCGGGTAATTTTTATTTTTGTCGGGTCGAGTACCCGAAATTTTCGGGTACTCGAATCGACCCGAATACTCGAATGATTTCGAGTACTCGAATGTTTTCGGGTACTCGAATGTTTTCGGGTACTCGAATGTTTTCGGGTACTCGAATGTTTTCGGGTAATCAAATGTTTCAGATTACTTGCATGTTTACCGGCAATTAGCTATAGGATACCCGCCGGGTTTTAGAAAAATGTCTCCATGCATCCATGTCGTTAGGTAATTCAAATTTATTTGAGTATTGGCTATGACTTCCAATTTCAATTTCTATATTATTTATTAATTTAGGCAGTACGGTTAGTAGCTAACAATAAGGACTAAGATGCGGGATGTATTTGAAAAATGCATTGATCTGTCCATGAATTTATTAAATTATATGACTACTTGTCATATAGTTTAATAAATTCATGAACAGATTATTACATTTTTATTTTTTGAATACATTCCGCATCTTAGTCCTTATTGTTAGCTACTAACCGTACTGCCTAAATTAATAAATAATATAGAAATTGAAATTGGAAGTCATAGCCAATACTCAAATAAATTTGAATTACCTAACGACATGGATGCATGGAGACATTTTTCTAAAACCCGGCGGGTATCCTATAGCTAATTGCCGGTAAACATGCAAGTAATCTGAAACATTTGATTACCCGAAAACATTCGAGTACCCGAAAACATTCGAGTACCCGAAAACATTCGAGTACCCGAAAACATTCGAGTACCCGAAAACATTCGAGTACTCGAAATCATTCGAGTATTCGGGTCGATTCGAGTACCCGAAAATTTCGGGTACTCGACCCGACAAAAATAAAAATTACCCGACTCGACCCGACCCGAGAAAAAGGTCTACCCGCACACCCCTATTATCTACCAAATCTACTGAAAGCAGTAGTTGAATTTTCATCGCTACATCTTTAACTAACTCAAACTCTTCAGCACTAAAAATTGTTTTTATTATTATATAAATAAATCATCCTAATCTTTATTGAATTTTATAATAAAATGAAAAAAAATAAAAATAAAAAAATAATGCAACAAAAAAATATAAATAAAAAAAGCTTCTGTTAGGAAGAAAAAAAATTAGAAAAAAAAAAAAATTAAAAAAAAAAAAAAAAGAAGGAATCAGTTAATCACTACGTCCTCGTCGTTGATCCTGGGTCAAGCTAAAAGTGGTTTCTACAATCTTGCTTTAAAAATTATATCATGAACGCTAAAAATTATAGAAATTTTCAATCAGGAAATCTGTTATTAAGATACGCTGCAAAAACGGGAATAGTGGAAAAGCGGCATTATTTAGATGCCCGTAAATTAACGTATCAATCAATTTTCGAAAAAAAAAAACGAGACTTTCAATGAAAAATCGTTAATGCCTACTTAATGTTTTCATATTGGGATCAAGAGGTTGATTGCATGGGCGTAGTAAAGTGTTCTACTCTGCTTTTGATGAACGTGCGCGGTATGAATACAAAAACGGCCATAACTTGCGAAACCGAGCAGCTAGGATTTTCAGCTTGACATTTTTTTAATCTACAAAAAATATAGAAACTTTCTGCGTTAGCCGATTTTGGATCCATTTTGGGTCCACTTTTCCTTGCTTGGGGAGCACCGTGATCGGGAGAGCTAAGCATGATGACCTAATGCATCTGTGTCACTCAAATATTATCCCGAGGCAGTACCACCGATTCTACCGTGATTTGCCAGTCGATGAAAGTACGTTTCTGCGCTTTTTATTCGTAATTTTTGTTTTCATATATTGTTCAAGTATTCGTTTCGAATTACTTCATTACTCTACAATCATTCTGAATTTTTAGATGATGGAGATGAAGCTAATAACCCTTCCGACGGTAGAGCCCGAGTTCCGCGACGACGGCAATAATCATCGTGATCGTGCAATTCTTGGGAGAAAATTGGTTCTAAATTTTTGTTTTTGTTCTGATCATTGATTATTTATTATAATACATCTGTCTAATCAGTTATTTGTGTTTTTCTTCATTCTCATCAATGTTACATAAACTATTGAGTACGCAGTAGGGTGTGTCACTTTTTTTTTTCTTGGATTCGGGATCTTACCCCTCAGTATCTCATACTATATGCCATAATGAATAAGGATATTCTTGGAAATGAAGGTCCAAAATAATTAAAAGTCAGATATGACGTTTCGGCCCAAGTGGGGGCCCTCCTCAGAACGATTTAATCATCTGTACACAAGAAAATAGAACAGAACAGTCTTACAATTGCTCACACAGCTATTAAGACTAGATAGAAAATTTCATAGTTTAAACAATGCTAAAATTAGGTGGTAGAACTTATATAGGTTTGCAACTTGGAATATGCTATAGAGCTATCATCATTATTTGGACATGTGAATTGATACAAAATTTTTTACATAAGTGTTAAGGTGGTTCTCCACCTACAGTCCCACCAAACGTGGGTTTCAGAGCAGATTTTGAGTACTTCTTGATGGGGAAAAAATCCGAAAAAAATCAAGCATGTAGAAGATCTTCGGGAGATTGATTTTGCATAATAATAATTCAAAAAAGTTATTAACAAATTGATGGAAAAAAAAACTGTTCAAGAAATTAGCCGATGACCCAACTTTTTTTTTAGGTGAGAATTATTTTTTAATTTTTCTGAATATGTATGAATTTTTTCAGAATTTTGGTAAATCTTTGAAAATTGCGTTTTTTCATACTTGACAAAACGCGATTTTCAAAGATTTACCAAAATTCTGAAAAAATTCATACATATTCAGAAAAATTAAAAAATAATTCTCACCTAAAAAAAAAGTTGGGTCATCGGCTAATTTCTTGAACAGTTTTTTTTTCCATCAATTTGTTAATAACTTTTTTGAATTATTATTATGCAAAATCAATCTCCCGAAGATCTTCCACATGCTTGATTTTTTTCAGATTTTTTCCCCATCGAGAAGTACTCGAAATCTGCTTTGGAACCCACGTTTGGTGGGACTGTAGGTGGAGAACCACCTTAAGGGGACCAGTACAGCGACTTTTCGAAAAATTATCATAGTCCGAAATCAATTTATTTCATAACCAAAGTTCATTTCACATCAAAATATTTTTCTTTTTCAAAATCATGTGTCGTAAGGATTTCAGAGCACCGTTGGACCGATTCAGGTCATCTTGGATTCATTTTCTTCAGAAAACAAATCCTCATCATGTGAATGTAGGAATTTTGAAAATTTTTCGTTTTGGCCAAGTTATTTGAAAAATGAGTGATAATAATTTTTGCAAATTTGGTAAATTGATCATAACTTATGCCATAATTTTTTATTTTAAAATTCCTACATTCACATGATGAGGATTTGTTTTCTGAAGAAAATGAATCCAAGATGACCTGAATTGGTCGAACGGTGCTCTACAATCCTTACGACACATGATTTTGAAAAAGAAAAATATTTTGATGTGAAATGAACTTTGGTTATGAAATAAATTGATTTCGGACTATGATAATTTCTCGAAAAGTCGCTGTACTGGTCCCCTTAATATAACCAGATTCCGTTCTGTTACAAAATTGGAGGTTGATATTGTAGGCTATTCCTTATGTTTTAGCAGTACCGATTTAAGGAGACATGCGGTCACGACCTAACCTATAAAAAGGAAAAATAAGAAAGGAATGCCATACCTTAAATTAAATTAAAAAAAAAAAAAGGAAATATTATTCCAAAATAATATTATTCAAGTTGTCGTGAAAAAGGTTGGATTATGGCCATCCTCAACTTTCACCGCTCCATCAGAAACTTCCATTTGTATAACAAAACCAACCAAAAAGAACAGCGAATGCTAGGTCGTAAAGAAAACAGGACCTAACAGCCCGAGCCACAAGAGGAAGAGAACCTTAGAAACTAGTTAGGATTAACCATAGAGTAGAAACACAAGATATACAACGAGTGACAAGACATAGACAACGCATAGTCTGGTTACTTAACCGAGCGAGATGTCTAATTAGAAGTAAGTATTAGTACTGGGCTAATTATGTTTAGGTATGACCATAGAATATATGTTACTTAGATGTTCGACATCCTGTCTCAAATTAATGGACCTATTATGGCCGACAATATTGCACATCTCTAACAATAGTCTTTTATAATATAAAGGCTCCTCGTCAATGATGTGGGTCTGACTGTAATTAAAACTATGGTCATTGTCACAAACATATTTGGTTAGCGCTGTGTGCCTATCCGAAGTCTCAAGAATGTTTTTTTGGTGTTCTCTAATTCTCGTTTGTAACTGCCTACCAGTTTGTCCAATGTAGACTTTGTCACAGTCGTTGCAGGGTATCTTATAGATTACACAAGACCGCTTTGTAGGCCCGTATTTAAATAAGTTCGGTATTCTGCCGTCAACCGTACTGCGCTGCGGTCCAACGGATGGGGGAGGGGAGAGCAGTCAGCAGTCCACTGCCGGTTTCGACACGGAGACGAGGTCTCCTACTTATGTATTACGTTTAAACCAAATAAATAAATAAACAATCTTACTACGTGCAACCCTAATTACCAGCCGTACGTTCTACCATCCCCTAAGACATTATCCTACAAATCAGAAGTGGGATTCGCGAGAAAACGTGTAAGACTTACGTGAGAAGAACAATTTACGTGTTACGGCAGTGCGTGTTAAGGTTATGACAATTAAGAACCGCGTGGTGGTAGCGGATTTATGTAGATCAAATTTATGTGTATCGAATTTATGTGTATCAAATTTATGCTAAAACCGGATCCGTCGATCCTGTGAACGAAAAGAAAGAACATTGAGATACAAGGATTTGACTCCTCGTGTATCGAAGGCCCAGAACGTTCGTTGTCCGCCATACTGGATTTGCGCGCGCCGCTATCTACGGGGTTCACAGAAGTCAGAAGCGTTCGGAATACGTTGCGCCGACTGTGAGGCCCTCCGTATACAGTGAGTAGATTCGGAAACAAAACAACGAGGCTGAATGGCCGCCATTTATGACAGCTGAGACTTTGTTTACTATTGTGCGTGCTGTGTACTATAACAACGGCGAGAGACTTATAGATACGTGGAATCGAACTGAAGTGATTATTACCAAAAAGAAAAAATGGAAGTAGCGAACCGCTACACGGTGGTGCAACTTAAAGAAAAATTACGACTGAGAAATCTGTCACAGCTAGGGTTGAAGCAAGAGTTAATTGATAAATTAATGCAAGCTGATCCAGACGGAGAATGGATGCACGCTGACGACGTTACTAACGACGGAGAAAATGAACTAAACGCGGCTCAACTTTAAATTGAACGTGAGAGAAGTGAACTGTTGCGCCAGGAGCTTGAGCTTACGCGCCGAGAACGAGACGTCGCGCAACGAGAAGCGGCACTGGCTCGGCGAGAACTGGAGTTAGCAAACGCAGAAGATCTAGGAAATGCTCGACCAGAGGCTAGACGTTTGGCAGATAATTTACGCAGACAGGCGGAGGCAGGGCCGCCACAGATACGCGCAGATGTTAAGGGAATCGGAGAACTATTGGGCGAATTTGACGGAACAAATCGCTATTTCGAAGACTGGGAGAAACAAGTTTGACTGGTCAGGAGGCTCTTCGATGTGGACGACGCGATTATGAAAATAATTATCAGCTCCAAACTTGAAGGAAAAGCGGACAGGTGGTTTCGCTCAAAATCGGAGTATACAGAAATGACGCTTGACCTATTGCTCGCAGCAATGAAAGATGGATTCGACCAACGACCAAGCAAGGTGGATCGTATCAGGAAGTTTGAATCAAGGACGTGGTTGGCGAGTGAATCGCTTAACAGTTATTACCACGAAAAACTCATTTTAGGTAATTTAGTGCCGATCGAAGAACCCGATCTTGTGGACTATTTAATGGACGGGATACCCGATCAAACGTTACGAAACCAGGCGCGAATGCAGAACTTCAAGACCGTAAAAGACCTGCTTGACGGTTTCCGTAAGATTTCTCTGGCTACCCGCACGAAGAAGGACTCACAGTACGGAGAGAGATCAGCGGTTGACAAGTCAGCCGAAAAGACGAAACCGGAAGTGAAGGTACAAAGGTCATGGACGAAAGAAGAAGATGGTGACAAGCCAGCTAGATGTTTCAATTGCAACAAGACGGGGCACATTTCGAAGGACTGCCCAAAACCGCCACGAGAGCGAGGATCATGCTACCATTGTAGCGAGATGGGACACGTAGCGAGGTACTGTCCGAATAAGGAGCCGAAGGATACCAAAGAGAAGCCGCAAGTATCCAACGTGTACGAAGACCCAGCAGAAGAAGAGGGTGTCGAACACAGAAAGCTAGTAACGTATGAGATAAAAGACTCTAGTTTGCGGCGAGTGTTGTGTTTGGACACACTTCTCGATACAGGTAGTCCGATTAGCTTTATTAAGGAGCGGTTCACTGAAAAACAAGGTCTTCTCCCATTAGACGCGTCAGATCGAGATTATTACGGGTGTAATAAGGTACAGTTAGATTTCTTAGGGAAAATTTACGCGACGATCACTATTGGTGATATTTCGAGGGAGAATCTTAGAGTTTATGTTGTACCCGAAGACACCGCGTTGACCCCAGCCTTACTGGGCCGCGATGTATTGCAAAAGTTCGGTATTCGTCTGACGATGCCAACAGACGATTATGTGTGGCAAGAAATGATGAATATCAACATAGTCGAGGAAGAGAGCGACTCATTAGTTGATAATCTGCAAATAAACGCAGCGATACCGTACGAAGCGAAAGTCGGGTTAAAGCAGATTTTTCAGGAGCTCTACGTAGATTATCCGAGAACGCGGGAGCCTAAAACGAAGACAGAGTTGAAGTTACGATTAGACAATCCGCAGCCGTTTTACTGCACCCCGCGCAGACTCGCTTATGACGAAAAAGAAAAACTGCAGGTAATCCTAGACGAACTATTAGCGAAAGGTTATATACAGAATAGCAATTCGGAATTCGCATCGCCTATAGTCTTGACGAAAAAGAAAAACGGGAAACCGCGTATGTGTGTAGACTTCCGGGTCCTTAATAAGGCGACGGCCAGGGAGAACTACCCTGTGCCTCTCATCGAGGATCAATTAGTGGTCGTAGGAAACAAGAAGTATTTCACGTTACTAGATTTGAAAGATGGTTTTCACCACGTTCGAGTCGCGGAAGAATCGGTTAGATACACGTCGTTCGTGACACCATTAGGACAATTCGAATGGTTAAGAATGCCCTTCGGGTTGCGTACAGCGCCCGCGACGTTTCAGCGCTACTTGAATCTTATTCTGACCGAATTCACGAGAGCCGGTGATATGGCGATTTACATGGACGATATATTGGTGGCTACTCAGACAATAGAGCACCACTTGGAAGTACTAGAACGCGTATTTAAAGCCCTTTCAGAAAACCTTCTGGAGTTACGAATCGACAAGTGTTATTTCCTTCAGACGGAAGTGGAATACCTTGGCTACTCAAGCCCTGCGCACACGACGCTTGTTTGAATGCTGGATTGCCTGCTTGATCTCGCTGCTGGGTTCCAAGTGAGCTGTTCTGCTGGACGCTGTGATGGCTCCTCTGCTATGTTGGCTGCACACGATGTGTGTTGCTGGGTTAGGTCTGTAGGTAGCTTCTATGCATGCGAAGTGACCGTTCAAAAACAGACTTCCGAAATTCAAGCCTAGGTTGTGGAGTCGTCCGTGGCTCCGTACACTAATGACTAATAGAAGGATTTTTTAACTGTTGATAAATACATTTATTTGGAAACATTTTTTTATTTTTTAAATATAAATAAATATTTTCTAACATTTAACAAATCAATTTTGTGCAAAACAAATATTTATTAACAGTTAACAGATATTTATTGAGTATACGTGTTAATAGATCATTTGTTAAATATGAATAAATCTTATTGAATATTAACAAATGCTTCTATCAGTGTAGTCCTGGTAGCCATATATATATCCACGTGACATAACCCGACGTTCGCATTGATCAACACCGATATTCCAGAGAAACCAGCACGAAAAATACGACATGATCTATCACGGAATTCCAGCACGCGTTCAAGTAAGGGAGCACGCACTGACGTCATTTTCCATCACGGCAGCCATCAGGGTTGCCATCACAGTGCCCTGCAGGCAATCCAGCATTGAAACAAGCGTCGTGTGCGCAGGGCTTTAGTCTCAGAGCGGGGTGTGAAACCGACAAAGAAGGGTATCGAAGCAGTCAAGGAATTCCCGATTCCCAGAAGCACACGCGACGTGCGTAGCTTTCTCGGACTCTGTTCATACTTCCGGAAATTTATCGAGCACTTTGCGTCCATTGCGAAACCCCTTTATGACCTGACGAAAGCGGACGCGATATTTCAATTCGGAGAAAATGAGTACGAGGCGTTTCGGACGCTCAAAGCTAAACTTACGGAAGCTCCGATCTTGGCGGTTTATAACCCAAACGATCAAACTGAACTGCATTGCGACGCTAGTTCTGCGGGTTACGGAGCGGCTCCCGCGTGAAAATAAATTGCGTGGGTATTATATTCCAAGTATATCGGATTGTCTAATTGGTCATGCATTGGAAACTTCTTACCCGTAGGTTTCCCATATATGGTTGAACGGTTGCTAAGGGACAATATGCACTCTATATCCCATACGAATCCAATATAATGGGGCAAATATATGGGCAATATTTATCAAACATTTCTACCAAATAATGGCGATACGGTGTAGATGATATGTGAGCAATATTTGGCAAATGTCTTTGGAATATATCACAATACCTTAAATTTGCCATAGTATCGAATACAATTTACAAGAGAATAATATGACTACAACGGCAATTGCAAAATTTTCAATCATCTGCATTTCTGGTGGAAATCTAGTGCAAATCTTAATTGTTCAACAAAAATGGTTGTATTTCTACCGGGGAATATAGGATAATTTTTGAGTTAATACAGGCATGCATAAAATAAGTACTCATTCAATTGGACCTGAATATTTTAATTCGTTTATTTTCGAATGAACATCTTCTACCCACTGGACTAGAGCGAACATATTTTCACACCCTTCGTTGTGAGTAGCTCCAAGGTTTGTGACTGATTTGTCTCAGCAACAGATCATAAGTTTCAGAGAGATTTGATCACAAGTACTCACAATTCGCATTGTTCACTCGCGGGACGTCAACCCTAGCGTCACAACTTTGTCTCCGACTTAAAGGCTAATCTGGCTGGTATACGTAAATATACTTTTCAAAATCTCGAATCATCATACGTACGAAGTCAGTATTCATTCAGATGTTGAGAAACGTATGTCTATACAATTTGTGACAGTGAGAAATATAGAATGGGATAATAGCAAATAACTAACATAGTACACCACGCACTTGGTGATATATGATCTCGTTCAGATCTTAGTAATTAATTGAGTTCACATATCGGTCGCTGTTATTCTAAGAAATTATGTCAAAACGTCCGCTGTTGTTCAAAGACTACTGCCGGAATAAACAAATTCGATTGAAACGGTTACTCTCGGATTTGAACTAACACGCTGAGGATGAAACAACTGCAACAGATTCATTACCTTCTTTAAGTATTTTCATTTCATCAGGGGTTTGCAAATTTGTAATGAAATTTGTTTAGTAGTTTACTGGCATATCCAATCCATTATTGAAAACTTTTTTCCATTATCAATTACTAGCTAATCAGAAATTAACATAGGAATCCTAAAAGGTAGTAATTTGCACAATGGATTTTTCTTCTCGATTCTCAGTTGTCAATTGACCTTACATATTTTGAAGTTCAGCCTAGAGTAGAATATAGCATGATTATAATTATGCTATATCAAATTACAATGGAATATGAGAACAAAAATATCATTTAACAATAATCACCAAATAGTATTGAACAATTAATTGAGAATCAAAAAATCAGATCATTCATCGGCCGCTTTAATTTTTTGTCTACTCGTCATTAATTACTGAAGTTTTTTAAATATTGATTCTTATTCAGTATTGATATTCTTATATACAGACTTCTGAAGATGGAGCTACGATTTTTGAAACATATACATCGACAAAATTGGTCGACGATACGTCCAACCCAGACAAGGCTGCACAGAGTATTGAAGAACGTGATGGTATTTATTATTATTTTCAACTGTCATTACAATTTCAATTTTGTCTTTAATCGGTTTCCTGAAAAAGTTTTCGCTCCCGACTCAACTGTGATCGCCACCGATTTATTGACCCGAAATGCGAGTGAAAAGTAGCATATTTTACCCTTTCGTATACTTTATTCACCACAAATTCTCATTAGCGGGAAATAATGAGCCATCATTCTTTTATTCGTCATCATGTAATTGTTATTATAATTTTATTAATTGTTCAGATTAAAAAAAAAAAAAAAAAATCAAATTTCTCATCCCCCACAAATGCGGTTTTCAGTTTATTCTGGTTTTCTCTCTTTAGTTCACAATGAAGTGGCCATCATTGAGTCGGGAATTCGGTCAAAGAGCTACGTTACGTCAAATGGCTGATGGTCAAATGGCTGAGGTTCGAGTGTAGTAACATAAGAAACTATTTTGAGTTCTGTTTTTGTTATTCTGGATTTCGAGACATAGCAGAGGGTAGGCGGGGTGTCCCCACTCCCCTGTTTTGAGAGATTACCTTGTCAGAATCGATGTATGATTGAGATCACTAATGACTTGGACTCCGAATTGAAGTGGCCCGAGTCCGTTCCGAATTTCAAAGGGCCATTATTTTGTCAATAATGGATGAAAAAAAACAAACAATTTATCTGAGATTATCGTATACGTAGATGCTAGAAAAATTAAAAATAAAAATGATGATACAACCCAATTCGATCTATACGTTTGTTATTCATCAATTTTATTGAAATTTATGAAAAATATACAAGATATATTACATACAGGGTGACCCAAGACCCCCGGACCGGAAGGAATGGGTGAATTCCTCGTTGGATTTTGAGACGAAATTTCCTTTTCGAAAACTTCGTCCGATCAACGGTGTCCAAGTTATTAAAGATAAAGAGTAGCCAATCAGCGCCTCGCTTTAGGTCCGTGCCAGTGCCGGGTCAATAGTGAACGGCGGGCAGGGCCCGTGGTTTATTTTACATTTGGCTACTTTCTTCTTCACTTTACGATCGACGCGTATTATTATTATTATTATTATTATTATTATTATTATTATTATTATTATTATTATTATTATTATTATTATTATTATTACTTTGATTTTTTTTTTTTTTTCTACCGGACCGTAGTTCTACGTGTCCAGGTTGACCGGACCGTAGTTTTCCGTGTCCAGGTCGACCGCACCGTAGTTTTCGGTGTCCAGGTCGACCGCACCGTAGTTTTCCGTGTCCAGGTCGACCGCACCGTACAAATTCATGAATTTTCAATCCCATGGTCGTATCATTATCATTATCATCATCATCGTCATCATCATTTTTTTTTTGTCTCTCTGAAATACTAATCAAATCACGTGTTTTTGGTAATGTTGGGATTGAAAATTCATGAATTTGTACGGTGCGATCGACCTGGACACGGAAAACTACGGTGCGGTCGACCTGGACACCGAAAACTACGGTGCGGTCGACCTGGACACGGAAAACTACGGTCCGGTCAACCTGGACACGTAGAACTACGGTCCGGTAGAAAAAAAAAAAAAAAAAATAATGATAATAATAATAATAATAATAATACGCGTCGATCGTAAAGTGAAGAAGAAAGTAGCCAAATGTAAAATAAACCACGGGCCCTGCCCGCCGTTCACTATTGACCCGGCACTGGCACGGACCTAAAGCGAGGCGCTGATTGGCTACTCTTTATCTTTAATAACTTGGACACCGTTGATCGGACGAAGTTTTCGAAAAGGAAATTTCGTCTCAAAATCCAACGAGAAATTCACTCATTCCTTCCGGTCCGGGGGTCTTGGGTCACCCTGTATAGATGGACTAATACCATGCGGGTGTCAGCGCCAAAAAAAAAATTTCGTTATAAAATCTTAGGGGCATATCTACGAAAAAAAGATTTTTTTGCGCTCATGCCCGCATGGTATTAGTCCATCTATATGTAATATATCTTGTATATTTTTCATAAATTTCAATAAAATTGATGAATAACAAACGTATAGATCGAATTGGGTTGTATCATCATTTTTATTTTTAATTTTTCTAGCATCTACGTATACGATAATCTCAGATAAATTGTTTGTTTTTTTTCATCCATTATTGACAAAATAATGGCCCTTTGAAATTCGGAACGGACTCGGGCCACTTCAATTCGGAGTCCAAGTCATTAGTGATCTCAATCATACATCGATTCTGACAAGGTAATCTCTCAAAACAGGGGAGTGGGGACACCCCGCCTACCCTCTGCTATGTCTCGAAATCCAGAATAACAAAAACAGAACTCAAAATAGTTTCTTATGTTACTACACTCGAACCTCAGCCATTTGACCATCAGCCATTTGACGTAACGTAGCTCTTTGACCGAATTCCCGACTCAATGATGGCCACTTCATTGTGAACTAAAGAGAGAAAACCAGAATAAACTGAAAACCGCATTTGTGGGGGATGAGAAATTTGATTTTTTTTTTTTTTTTTTTTAATCTGAACAATTAATAAAATTATAATAACAATTACATGATGACGAATAAAAGAATGATGGCTCATTATTTCCCGCTAATGAGAATTTGTGGTGAATAAAGTATACGAAAGGGTAAAATATGCTACTTTTCACTCGCATTTCGGGTCAATAAATCGGTGGCGATCACAGTTGAGTCGGGAGCGAAAACTTTTTCAGGAAACCGATTAAAGACAAAATTGAAATTGTAATGACAGTTGAAAATAATAATAAATACCATCACGTTCTTCAATACTCTGTGCAGCCTTGTCTGGGTTGGACGTATCGTCGACCAATTTTGTCGATGTATATGTTTCAAAAATCGTAGCTCCATCTTCAGAAGTCTGTATATAAGAATATCAATACTGAATAAGAATCAATATTTAAAAAACTTCAGTAATTAATGACGAGTAGACAAAAAATTAAAGCGGCCGATGAATGATCTGATTTTCTGATTCTCAATTAATTGTTCAATACTATTTGGTGATTATTGTTAAATGATATTTTTGTTCTCATATTCCATTGTAATTTGATATAGCATAATTATAATCATGCTATATTCTACTCTAGGCTGAACTTCAAAATATGTAAGGTCAATTGACAACTGAGAATCGAGAAGAAAAATCCATTGTGCAAATTACTACCTTTTAGGATTCCTATGTTAATTTCTGATTAGCTAGTAATTGATAATGGAAAAAAGTTTTCAATAATGGATTGGATATGCCAGTAAACTACTAAACAAATTTCATTACAAATTTGCAAACCCCTGATGAAATGAAAATACTTAAAGAAGGTAATGAATCTGTTGCAGTTGTTTCATCCTCAGCGTGTTAGTTCAAATCCGAGAGTAACCGTTTCAATCGAATTTGTTTATTCCGGCAGTAGTCTTTGAACAACAGCGGACGTTTTGACATAATTTCTTAGAATAACAGCGACCGATATGTGAACTCAATTAATTACTAAGATCTGAACGAGATCATATATCACCAAGTGCGTGGTGTACTATGTTAGTTATTTGCTATTATCCCATTCTATATTTCTCACTGTCACAAATTGTATAGACATACGTTTCTCAACATCTGAATGAATACTGACTTCGTACGTATGATAATTCGAGATTTTGAAAAGTATATTTATGTAATGTACCTACTTCTTTATATACACAATAGATTTTAATTATTTTGTATATTTCTAAAATAATTTTTTCCGTAATGAAATCCTAATCCTTTGACCCTCATAAACCGTTTCCTTTTCTACCTAGTCCTTTATGCACTTTTGTTCTTATAAATATTTCTATAGTTTTACGACCCCTTCCTTCGAGTGTCTTTTTCCGCTACTTATTCCAAGAAAACCCTCAACTACCAAACTTTCCATTTCCAAAGGTCTAACCCCTCACTTCCAATTCGCACCCCCTCTTATTTTTACATACCTCCTACCACCTTCTCGACCTCTACTTTCAGAATCCAAAATCCCTCTCAACTCATTCTACTCCGAAAACTCAAACCTAAAACAACTCAACTCACCGATAATAAAACTATCTTGCTTTAAGAAATAAGACTTGTTAAATTACCTCGTTAGTCCATTACAAAACTGGTGTCAGAAGAAAAAGATCATCTCATCCGATTCACGTAAAAGAATTCACACGTTGAATTTCATACTTTTACGGTGACTTGTCAAAGTCTGAAAAGGTTTGGATTTGATTCATCCTGAAGAACAACGCAATCTATACGAGGCACGCTGTCGCCTATTGTAAGACGTTCACCCCCCGAATCTGCAGAGCTAACCCTAGCTATACTTGCTGCTAATTCGAGTCTCGACTCAACGAAAACAAGTTAAAGCAAAATCTACTAAATCCACAAAATCACGAAATCTAAATCTACAAAATCACAAAATCTACAAAATCACGAAATCTACAAAATCCACAAAATCACGAAATCTAAATCTACAAAATCACAAAATCTACAAAATCACGAAATCTACAAAATCCACAAAATCACAAAATCTACAAAAACCTACAAGAACTTCAATCGAAAAATCTACAAGAACTTCAATCGAAAAAACCTACAAGAACTTCAACGAATTCATCGACGCAGATCACCAGTTATGCTTATAACTTTCACCTGCCTACTGTAAGTCTGAAAACCTAAATTAAGCTATTTTTACACTACCTTACGAAAACTCTTAAAGTAAATCTAATCAAAATGTCCGACACAACTATCAAAATAGAATTAGCCGAGAAAATTTTAGCGACCTTTGACGGAACCAAATCGAAATTACACGAATTCTGCGACAATTGTGATAAGGCTACATCTCTCATAGCCGAAAACATGAAACCCATACTATTTGCAATAATGGAAACAAAAATAACAGGAAATGCACGAGCTCTAATCCGTAACAGAACCTTTGCTGATTGGCCAGCACTAAAATCATATTTATTAGAAGCTTATTCGGAAAAACGATCTCATGGGCAATGGCAATTAGAATTATCCCCCTGCAAACAAGCCCATAACGAAGACGTAATCTCTTACTCACAAAAAGTTGAAAATTGCTTCATCAAATTAACGAATAGCTTAGAAGATACACTCTCACAAGTAGAACGAGCTGCATGTGTCAAATTACTCCAAACCCAAGCTCTAAATGTATTCATGATGGGATTGCACAGGGATATTTCTATTATCGTTAAATCGCAAAAACCCACTACTCTAACAGACGCTATACAGTACGCGATAGCCGAAGAAAATGAACAAAAATCACGAAAGGAAATACAAAAATTTCAAAACCTAAATCTAAAGGACACTGGACACTGCTCAAACTGCAATAAATCAGGACACACTACTATGAATTGCTATTCTAAAAACAAACCTAATTACGTTTCCACTCAACCAAATCGACAGATAAAAGAAGAACCAAACGTAAGACATTTCAAATCAAACGATCGACAACCAAACAGAAACTCTCACATTCCACGAAACGCATCTAACAACACAAAATCTTGTAACTATTGCAAAAAACCAGGTCACACGATCGACGAATGTCGGAAACGCGAATACAATAACAACAAACGAAGATCTTACCAACAAAACCAAAATAAGGGAGACGCGACACGACAAAACTATTCCTCAAACTCCCAAAACTCCAACACTAGCTCTAATCAAAATGCGACTACTTTAAACTCCAATCACTGCCCGATGGCTGCCGCATCGAGGAACGTCCACAATATCGAGGCAGAGTAAACCCGATAGTTAATGGTGTAACAACGTATATTCCGATAGAATTTAAAGAAACGAAAACTCAAACCGTCGACTTACTTCTAGATACTGGCGCTGATATATCTTTAATCAAAATTTTCAACCTTAAGGGAGATACGCCTTGCTATGAGGACATGAAATTAAAAATCAGAGGTCTTACTCCCGAACCTTTCGACTCAATTGGATATTGTTACTTGAATTTAAAAATAGACAATCAAATTCACACTTGTATTTTTCACGTTGTAAAAAACGATTTTCCAATTAAATTCCCTGGAATACTCGGAAACGATATTCTTGCATACCTTAAACTTCAAGTCGATTATGTCAACAATTTACTCCATTTTCCAAACGGTTCAATACCGATGATCCATGTCGAAAAACCTTTGCAACAGAATACTACAGCAACCGAGCAAGAAGAATCTGACTTGGGAACATACGCTCAAACTTCCACAATCAAAGATACTTGTACAGACGACAGTCAAATTCATTTTATTGATATTCCTTCTCGGACCGAAATACTTGTACCTGTTCGCATAACAAACCCCGAAATCAAAGAAGGTATAATTGAAAACAAAGAAATCAAACCAGGTATTTTTCTTTGCCAAAGTATCGTCAAAACGAATTCTAAATCGGAAACAATAACTTCAATTATCAATACGACCAATACGAACGAGAAGATTCAAAAACCCAAAGTTAAATTAGAACCAATCGAACGCGATGTACTAAAAATATTAAACCTCGAGATTAACGAATCAACCAAAACAAGTACAAATAAACCGCGAATAATTGATCACAGATCCGAACGATTAAAGGAATTACATAATAATTTAAGAACAGATCATTTGAACATAGAAGAACGCGAATCGTTATTCGAAATTTGCGAAGAATTCAACCACATATTCCATCTTAACGGAGATAAACTAAGCTGTACGGATACAGTCAGCCATAAGATAATAACAAATTCTCAAGATCCGATCGCCGTAAAAACCTATCGTTATCCCGAAATCCACAAAGAAGAGGTTAATAACCAGATAAACAAAATGTTAAAAGATAACGTAATAAAACCATCAACCTCTCCATGGAATCCCCCACTCTGGGTAGTTCCAAAGAAACGCGACGCGTCCGGAAAAATCAAATGGCGAGTCGTAATTGATTATAGAAAACTAAATGATATCACAGTCGGAGATGCATACCCTTTGCCTAATATCGCTAATATTCTTGATCAGTTAGGTAACTCGAAATATTTTACTACTCTCGATCTTGCATCGGGCTTCCATCAGATCAAAATGTACCCGGAAGACGCAGGGAAAACAGCATTCTCAACCCCACTAGGTCATTATCAGTTTAATCGAATGCCTTTTGGTCTCAAAAACGCTCCTGCTACGTTTCAACGCCTAATGAATTCCGTACTTGCCGGAATACAAGGAATTCGCTGCCTTGTTTTCTTAGACGATATAGTTATCTACGCCGATTCTTTAACCACACATTCTAAAAAACTACGTGAAATCTTTAATAGACTCGACGAGCATAATCTCAAAATCCAACCAGACAAATGCGAATTTCTACGACGCGAAGTCATGTATCTTGGTCATTTAATATCCGAAACTGGTGTTAAACCAGATCCATCGAAGATAGAAGCCGTCAAAAACTTTCCTATTCCTAAATCTCCAAGAGATATAAAATCGTTTCTAGGTCTTGCGAGTTATTATAGACGATTTATCAAAGATTTTAGTAAAATTTCGAAGCCTCTAACCACACTTTTAAAAAAGGACATAACCTTCAATTGGACAAGTAGTCAACAACAATCTTTCGAAAACCTGAAAACGAATCTTATTAACGAACCAATTCTACGTTACCCAGATTTCACAAAAGAATTCATCTTAACCACCGACGCGAGCAATTTCGCGATTGGTGCAGTATTATCTCAAAATTATGATTCACACGATCTTGATATCGCTTACGCTAACCGAACTCTTAACCCAGCAGAATCGAATTATTCAACTATAGAACGCGAACTCCTAGCCATCGTATGGGTTGTTGAACATTACAGATCGTACCTTTTTAGAAGAAAATTCCTAATTATCACCGATCATCGACCCTTAACATGGTTATTCAGTTTGAAGGAACCCGGATCACGATTGATCCCTTGGCGCTTAAAACTAGAGGAATACGATTACCAAATCCAGTATAAACCAGGTAAAATTAATTCAAATGCAGATGCTCTCAGCCGAATAAACAATCTTAACGAAACTCAAGAAAATATTGAAATAAAAGCTATCGACGCTAACAACGTAAACTCCTATGCTAACTTCTTGAACGAACTCCAAAATTCGGTAATAATTTACGATAAAATCCAAAAAATCAAAGATTCTTCATTTGCAACGAACGATAACTACGCAGTTTGCATTTCTAAGGATCTCGAGATGAACGATGTCACCGCGAACGAATTTAAAAAACGTTTTGACCACTTCGATTATCTAAAATCACAAAACGTAAATACCCATGACGCACAATGGTCGAAAATCACTCGATACGCGCGCATGAGGTTTAAATTTTACTATTTCGGTGATTTAACACGCTACAAAATTAAAAAAAAAAAACGAAGTTTAAACTGAAAGTCTTAGCACTTGAGTTCCACACCTTGAGGTGGCCGATGAAAATTTCCCCGTGAAATTATATTTGATCGAATATGTGAAACACGTTAAGCAATATTCATGCAGGAAATTCTTGTAATTTTATACTTGGATTTCAATTCGTATTAAGAAAAAGAAATTGTGTATAGTATTGAATTTATATTGCACAGAAACTTATTTACAATAATTCGTTTACACTGAAATAGTACATTACGATGCAAGTGCGCAAAGTACGTGATTCACGCACGAGTGTAGGTTGTCGCCCAAGCGGAGCGAGACTGACAAAGACACGAGTGTGAGGATCACGTACGCGCACGCATATCGTATACTATTTTTTTTTAACTTAGTGTGAAAAATTCGTAACCTGCAAAGAACTAGAGTGAAGAGGGAAGTATAGCTTAGTATCCAAATATTGCAATATATAAGTGTGAGAGGCAAGGCCCCCCGAGTACTGAAAGTCTCCGAGTTTAAAAATAAGTACTGAAAAAATAAGTTTCAAAATATGTTTCATTCATTTGATACAATAAGAATAGTCAACGTGTTGAGAATGAAATCTAAAAAAAAAAAAAAAAAAAATCAAATCTTGCGCACTCAGTTGTAAAATAGTACTTTTTATAACTCAGTGTGCGAAACTCGATTTCTCATGTCTGTTGATAGTGTGCGGAGTGCCCGATTCACACACCGTGGCTCGCGGTGTGCCGAGTAGATACATTCGCGCACTCAGTGTGCAAATGTATCTGGAATGGATACATTCGCGCACTCAGTGCGCAAAAGTATCTAGAGTATATTATACATTCGCGCACTGAGTGTAGAGAATGATTTACTCCGCTCACTGTAAATAGCGTATGTGTAGAATATTGTTTAAAATACAGTATTCACATTCTCAGCCGGTTTTCGGTTACTGATAAAAATTATTTTTCGAAATCGAAATTCGCACACTGAGTTATAAAAAATAGTATACGACACACGTGCGCGTACGTGACCCTCACACTCGTGTTTTTGTCACCCTCGCTTCGCTCGGGCGACAAGCTACACTCGTGCGAGAGTCACGTACTTGTATCGTACAAGATTACGATACAAGTTAATATGATTATTAATATTAATATTATTATTAATATTAAGTTAATTTTACTATTAATATCAATATTAAGATTATTGAGCTCAGACAATAACACATCGCAAAGAACACCGTGAAAAGGAAGAGATGGCGCTGCATTAAAATCACAATTTCTCGAAAATACGTGTGAGTACCCGATAAAAAAATATTTTCCATCAAGAATTGCAAGTATTAGCAGATGAACTTTTGTTCCACGTATTAAAGAAGGGTAATACTTTATTCTCAAGAAAGATTTAGAATGAGAACGGGTGAGAATCAAAAGATCTGTACAATATTGTTATGAATTAAGCTGGAGCTCCCACTTTTAGTGTATACGTGGATAGAGCTGTCGCACAGTGGGAGATTTCGGCGAAAACGCGGCCATAAATCAGTGGAAAGTTAGAATCGTACCAAACTCGGACCTCATACGTTTTCAGGGTCGCTGATTACGAATCTGATATTGAAATTTTCGAAAACAAAATGGCGGCCGAGATATGGCGATTCGGTCGTAGAAATACTGGTCGGAAATGGATGAAACTCGGTTTTCATACGTTTTCGGGGTCGCTGATTACGAATCTGATATTAAAATTTTCAAAAACAAAATGGCGGCTGAGATATGGCGATTCGGTCGTAGAAATACTGGTCGGAAATGGGTGAAACTCCGTCCTCATACGTTTTCGGGGTAGCTGATTACGAATCTGTTGTTGAAATTTTCAAAAACAAAATGGCGGCCGAGATATGGCGATTCGGTCGTAGAAATACTGGTCGGAAATGGGTGAAACTCGGTCCTCATACGTTTTCGGGGTCGCTGATTACGAATCTGATATTGACATTTTCAAAAACAAAATGGCGGCCGAGATACCGCAATTTGGTTGTAGAAATATTCGCCAGGAATGGCTGAAAAATACTAAAGTACAGTTTTTGGGTTGACTATGAAAAAAATTGAGATATTGTGATGACGAGTGATTATAAAAATAACTTTTATTCAAAAAAATATTAACAACTTAATCTGAGTCACTCTCCTCTCCCTCGGACAGTGCCTCGCTTAAATCTTCCGCTTCTTCACAGGACAATAAGCACAATAACCAGTATCCTCCGACAGTTGATGTTCTAGAATCGCCAATTGTTTATTGAACTCGGAGGAAATGGAGTTCCGCAGTGTCGAAAATAACTTCCTTCTGGACCACAGTATAACGTGATCCCGAGATCCTGTGAAAAAAAACGGGTGAAAATAATTAAACGGTTATTTACAATGTTAAAACGTCATCTATAATAGAGCTTTGTTTGCAGACTACAGCATGTATTACATTGGCTTCAGTCAAGATATAATCACCGGAGAAAACGAGATACATAAATATATTGTTTATATTTTATTATGCTTTAAAATTTTCGAACGTGCGTTTACAAGGAAATTTTGTGTGAACTAATTTCGCATAGAAGGGCAGTCTTTTGTCATTTGAATTTTAAAATAAGCTGACCTGCCCGGCCCCCATCCCATAGCTGAAAAAATTCGTTCCGAGAAGGGTCCCAATAGCTAGCCGACGAGCTGCAGCTGCGCGCACGAGCAGGTAGGCTAACATGGCCGCCGCGCAGCACGGCTCCCGAACCAGGGGCCTTTACTGGGCGTACACGCTAATATAATAAAATACATAACATCAAAAAAGGGTCGCGAAGGGCGCTAATTTTTTCAGGATCAGTGCTCAAGAGTCTGTTCTTTAGGCTCATCGAAGTTAGATCGCGGGATTCTGCGGGATTTGATACTTTTGGTCTATGTATCGTCAGTTTTATTTGAAACAAGAAGTCACTTTACCGATGTATCATTATATGTAATAAACAAACAGAGCGACGATATTTTAGAAAAAACAAAACAGTCATAATATTCTACATACCTCCAGGAACGCCATCCATATTTTTAATATTTTTTTTTTACACTGTAACAATACGTTTAGGGAACTTGAAACTGTCCGATGAATCACTCACTGAGCGTGTCTAGCGTCTACCGTCTTTGCGCTCCAACTTCGGACTGAAATATTTCGGCAACCCCACCACGTGGGGGGTTTTGCCGACCGGTTTTGAATAGAGGGGACATTCCTTTACCGATCCCCACCAATCATACACTGAAATTCGAAAACTCATTTTTCGATTTTTGGCCGCGTTTTCGCCGAAATCTCCCACTGTGTGTCGTCGAGTTCGTTCCTCGTTTTACACCTTAAGGTAACCGGATTGGATGGTGAGTGATTGATGTGAATACATATATATGAGTATAACTAAATAATTGTTTATTGGTATAATGATTACATGGATGGTAGAACCATCGATATGATTTTTACACGTTATTAAATAAAAGCGATGAGTGATTTGAGTTTATGATTTCGAGAGTTAATTAAGAACGAGTATTCTCTTTGTCGTTTCGGATACAAGGTTAAGAACGACTGCTTTGGTTAACGATTTAGGATTAAGTGAGTTGTTGCAAGTGCAATATTAATAATCGCTACTGATGAGCTGAATAATGAGATCATCTTTTCCATTGTCCCGGGCATGGGCGCGTTCATGCAGGTGCAGTTTTATGGGCGCATAGGTAGGGATGAACTTCTTGGAATGTAAGGGTGAGACTTCCTCTGATTAGAGGTGGTGAGACTGGATGCATGCAGGATGTTGTGTCTTGGTATTGAGAGTGAGAGAGCATAGAGGAGTATGGAATAGGGTGGAATACGTAACACGCCCATCCTCAGGGGAAAAAAATATTGCTCCTGTGAAGCAGGAGGAAATTTTTTTTTTTTTGTAAAAGTAAAAATGTATATAATATATTTTAGGTATAATGTATGATTTTGATTGAAATGAAGATATTACTTATTTGCAATAAGATTGGTTAGTTATAAATGTCTTATTCTGAGTTAGTGAATGTATGATATTTTGAATATGTTTATTACAATGATAAAGATAGGTATATGGTATGATATAGTTAATGTTACCTATTAGCAATAAGATCGATTAGTTATAAATGTCTTATTCAGGTATAAAAGGATGTTTGAGCTGTCTGAGCGGCTTCTATGTTTAGTGTAGTTGGTGTAATTGGTGTAATTGGTGTAGTTGATGAAATTGGTGCACATGTGATGGCTGGAGGATTATTTTGCTGGGTAGAGTCTTGATTACGGTTAGTGTTTCTGAATCTGTTAAATATTTTGAGTATTCGTTCAGCTGTTGCAAATTTTTGTGCTATATAAACTAGCGATACTGATCCGAATAGGGAGGAAATGTAGTAAAGCATGTTTTCGATACGGTTATCGTTGTCTGTGGCTCTTTGATTTTGAGTTATGTCGTCTGTTCCTTTGATAATGTCGTCTAAAGTTAGTCCGTTTGAAGATAGGTCTTTGGAACTTAAGAATGGGGTTTTGTTTAGTGTTGATGTTGGGATGAATGATAATTCTTTGGGTTCGTCGTAGATTTTTGAAATGTTCAAGTTAAATTTTGGTATGTAGGAATGTGTTTCTATTGTTTGGTAGTATTTAGTTGTGGATAATGAAATTGTGTGGGAATTCGCTGTACATTTGTTATTGAGTTTTAGTATTCCAGAATCGTTTAGATTTATTTGGATTGCTTCTTCGTCTTTGCAAACGATATGCATAATTTCTGGTTTGGTTAGGGAGTAAATCCAAGAGTTTGATGTAGTTAATTCGGTCCAGTATACTCCGTCAAAAGTTCCGAGTCTGACGTCGCATGTCTTTAAGTCTGTTTCGGTTGGTTGAATGAATAGTCCTACTTCGCAGGTGGTGTGGTTATTTGAATGGAATAGTGGTTGATTCTGTTTACATATGTATGTTTCCATTGATAGCATGCATTTGTTGAATGTTAGTTCGGTTAGTTTGAAGTATAAACTTCTGTCTCTAGTTATTGCTATATAGTCGCTATTTGGTTTTATAAACGCGAATTTGTTGTCTGTAGTGTCGTAATGTTGTCTTACCGGAATAGGTATTATTCGGTATATGTTAAAGGTGTAAGTATTAAGTAGTGGTTATTTCATTGTGTAGTGACTCTATCGTTCGAAACCTATTAATTCATACCATATGTGAATTTATCGGACCAGTCGAACCAAATTTTTAAGTCTTCTAACTGAAGCTCACCTCTATATAGAGCGTGCAATCTCCAGATAGACCGAAAAAAACGGAAGTGCATCATAATTATTTTTTCAAGTAAAAATTCCTTCAGCCCGGGTTTGAACCGGGACCTCCGCATTTGTACTGCGACGCCTTGTCCAATTAGACCACTGAAGGACTGAAGGAATCTTTACTTGAATTTCATGTTATTGTCATTGACCTCTTAGTCCACAGGTCTGTGTTTATTTCATTGTGTAGTGACTCTATCGTTCGAAACCTATTAATTCATACCATATGTGAATTTATCGGACCAGTCGAACCAAATTTTTAAGTCTTCTAACTGAAGCTCACCTCTATATAGAACGTGCAATCTCCAGATAGACCGAAAAAAACGGAAGTGCATCATAATTATTTTTTCAAGTAAAAATTCCTTCAGCCCGGGTGTGAACCGGGACCTCCGCATTTGTACTGCGACGCCTTGTCCAATTAGACCACTGAAGGACTGAAGGAATCTTTACTTGAATTTCATGTTATTGTCATTGACCTCTTAGTCCACAGGTCTGTGTTTATTTCATTGTGTAGTGACTCTATCGTTCGAAACCTATTAATTCATACCATAAAAATTTGGTTCGACTGGTCCGATAAATTCACATATGGTATGAATTAATAGGTTTCGAACGATAGAGTCACTACACAATGAAATAAACACAGACCTGTGGACTAAGAGGTCAATGACAATAACATGAAATTCAAGTAAAGATTCCTTCAGTCCTTCAGTGGTCTAATTGGACAAGGCGTCGCAGTACAAATGCGGAGGTCCCGGTTCAAACCCGGGCTGAAGGAATTTTTACTTGAAAAAATAATTATGATGCACTTCCGTTTTTTTCGGTCTATCTGGAGATTGCACGCTCTATATAGAGGTGAGCTTCAGTTAGAAGACTTAAAAATTTGGTTCGACTGGTCCGATAAATTCACATATGGTATTAAGTAGTGGTATTGAGATAACGTAAATGATTTTGGCGTCAATATAAATTATTTCGAGTCTTGAGAGTCTTATCAGTTCTTGTGCGTATTCGTTTTCTAGGGGGACTGGAAAATGTTTCATGGGGTTGTGGCTTTGTATTTGTCTTATCGTTGACATGATTTGTTCTGGTGTTAGAATTTTGGGGTAGAGTATTCCTTGTCTTGCAAATAGAATTGCGTCGATTAGATTGTTTAGGTCAAGTTCGTATTCGTTGGTGTATTGGTCAAGTTTTAGAATGTGGTTGAGAAAAATGATATTTTCGGCGTTAGTTTTTATACGTCTAGTCATACTATCGACTAATTCTTGGAGTTCTATGGTTTTAAGTTGTTGGATTTGTTCTGTGAGTTCCTGAAGTTGTGCTCTGTGTTCTCCCAATGTAGATTTTATAATGTGTGTTTGTTTTTTCAATAGGGAGGCTAAATGGTTAGTGTTTGTGTATAGTTTTTCGATTTCTACGTTATAATGTTCTGCATCTTCTGAATCTAAGGTTCCGAATAACGTTTTACTTATTTTACTTATAAAGTCAAAAGGGGCTGATCTTTTAGATCTGTAATTAAGGTATTTTCCAAGGTGTTGTTGTATGTTTGTCTCGTCGTGTTGGCCTATAAGAGTGCCTATTTGGTTTTGTTGTTCTGAAATTATTGATATTCGGTTATGAAGCATTACTATGTGTCCATGCATTGTACATCTCTCTGTGTAAGAATCGCATTTTTCTGTTATTATTTGTAAATAGTTTTTTAATGTTTCGAATTTTTTATTTAGTGTGTCTAAGTCAATAAAATTTATTAGTTTCCACTCGTCGTTGTAAGTTTTGAGGTTCTGTATATGCTCATAGTAGATGCCTGGGTTATCTTTGAATGACGTTATTTCGTATAGGGTGTCCGTTGCGTCCGGTTCTGCAAGTGCGGTTCTGAAAATGTATTGATGCTGTGTTAGTGTATTGGGATATTGACTTCAATGTATTTTGTTTATTATTGAAATAATTTTTGATGAGAAAAATTAACGGACGATCCGGGAATCGAACCCAGGATCTACGAAAGCCTATCCGGGGACTTACACCCGAGACCACCTAGCTCGCCCACGGATCACCGCAATTTTTCTCATCTTCTATTCTTGTGCTCACATGTATGTGTTGTTATGATTCTTGGGTATGTAGCACTGTAGTAGTACGCAAGGCAAAGTCATATACACTATAGCACCTGTATGACGGCTGTGTCACGAGCAGGCTGTGAGTTTATTGTATATAGCGGCCTTTTTGTGTGCGTAATATTTTTATTAAGTAATTAATTAAATAATTAATTGATTACTTAACTTTTTATCTATCCCTGATGTTTCAAATTGAAATAATTTTTGATGAGAAAAATTAACGGACGATCCGGGAATCGAACCCAGGATCTACGGAAGCCTATCCGGGGACTTACACCCGAGACCACCTAGCTCGCCCACGGATCACCGCAATTTTTCTCATCTTCTATTCTTGTGCTCACATGTATGTGTTGTTATGATTCTTGGGTATGTAGCACTGTAGTAGTACGCAAGGCAAAGTCATATACGGGTAAATATTTGATGAGGTGGTCAAATCAGTATAGTAAATGGACAAGCAATCAGCAACGTGCGTGGTGGAAACTAACATACTTCTTAGTAAGTATCATACAACTAGAGTATTCTGTAGAACGGGCCAGACAAAAAACAAGTTATTTTTTCATTTTTTCATGTCCAGGGGAAATACATCGACCAGGGGGATGACAAAGCTACAGGGGAATTAGTTTCAGAGCCAGGGTAATGATATTGTAGGTTTCCATGTACAAGAAAATGAATGTGAAAGAAATCGGAACGTATTAATTCAAACTTTTTTGTATTTGTGTTACAAAAATAGTATTTGTTTATTTTCTAATAACATCTCAGTGTATTTTATCGAACATTACAAAAATAAGTCTTACATATCTAGGAATTACAAAACGGGAAATATATAAAATATGTATTTCTAAAAATAAGTCTTAATGTAATCTTTGATTTATAAAGCGGGAAATATAAATAATTTTATATTTCAATTGGTGATCAAGTGCCCGAATTATCCCTATTGCTCAAACACATCGGGTGGTTCCACAAACTTGTAGAAAACTCTATTTCCTTTTAATATCAGAGTTGGTGCTGGTAATGAGCATTCAATTTGGTCGATAGATACAAACGAAACATCTTCATTATCAACTTTAAACAAAGTACCTTCTCGATTACACAATTTCAAAAAAGTGACTTGGATTTCATTTTCCTCTTCATCTATCTCTCCTGAACAGATTGCTGCATATTTATAATCAATTTTTCTGCTAGGAAGTTTTACTCTAACATAATCTCCTGGATTGTAAAGCTTTTTGACACTATTTGGATTCGAACATCCGGCATCTGGTTGACATTCGTCCTCGCTATTAGAAGCAGAATAAATATCATCAACAGATAGTTTTGTTTTATTTTCATTAAAAAAATTGAGTTCGCCCATTTTATAATGATTGCATCCTTCGCGGTTACAAAAACAACTCAATGATTTCATTGTTATTTTATTTGGAAGAAGACTGTCACCACAGACTTGATGAACTTTCAATGTCCCAACAAATGGTAAAATATTTGCTTCATTTTCAATGACAATGGACTGCATTGCCTGAATATCGTTTTCGGTAATAATGCAAGTGATTATAGAGGGACAGTTGTCTTGTATTATCTTAGCAAGTGAGTCTAAACATGGAACATCGGTACCTACGGAGACAAATTTGTCTGCTGTTCGCTTACAGACTGCCCCAATGCCATCAGGTGCACCTTTACCATGACCCGCCTCGTGATAATTCCAGGTATAACGCTGCACGTTTGGATAAAATATTGTCAGTTGATGGGCCATCATGTAAAACATTGTTTTATTCTTGTATTGCGTGACTGGTCCATCGCTCAAGAAATGGATGTTTGTAACTGTATCTGGTAAAAGCTTGAAAACCGGCTGAAGGTGCGCCCAGATGGCAGCGGGGCAATGTGATAAGTTATTTGAGAGCGAACATATACAGGTCGTGGTAACTGTCGTGTCGTGATCATTTTTGCGCGTGTACAATACGACGGTGTGCAGACTTATTTGCGTTCTGGATCCACCAAAATGAAATGCCTGTATCTCTTCACTATATTTTGTATTATAGTTTTCACTGAAATCCATGTGAATAATGCAGTCTTCCTCCGTGATGCCTTCTTTCAACAATTTTAGATTTTGATATTGATGCACTATATTCATCTGGTGATTTAAGAATTTGTCCAGACTATTTTCTAGCTGCAAGATTACATCTTTGGGACACATCCTCACAATTTCTTTCTTGTATTTTCGAACTTTGCGAGTATTTTTAGTTTTGCTATCAAGTATAGTTTCTGCCGCAACTACCCATTGCTTTAAATTCAACAATTTTGAATCATCTGCTTGTTCGTATTGTATTTGTTTATTATTGCACTCGCGACACTTTCGCGAAAGACATTGCACATTATAACGATCACAGCAAATTTGCTGCAGTAATTTCTGGTAATTCGGTGTTGACACAATATTGGCATTATGCAGTGTTTGTAAAATAAGGTCAAGGTTAGCGTGAGTGACACATAGGCACGTGTCGCGATCGGCGGTCTTTGGTTGGACTACCCAAAAAGGTCGAAATTTGCAAAATACTGCGTAACTTAATGTAAAGCTGCCATTAGTTGACAAATACTTCCTGTGCAAATGTTTCAACGTATCCAGGAGTACTCGTTTTTGTTTCCGTTCTTTGTTTTTCGTTACATAATCTTTTTTACCAGCACACAAGCGCGAATTGTTATCTTCTTCGAAGAAGTGAACAACACTCTTCACAACGGTTTCCGGAATCTTGTCTTTTCTTATTTTTCTCCTCTGACCAAATGACTGGGTTCTTGATGCTCTTCTTATTCTCTGAGGTGAAATATTTTCAAGGGCTTTATAAACTCGGTATTTTTTTACTAGTCTTCCATTTATAGTGCGGACAAACACATTTTTTTCTTTAGTTGTTTGGATACGCGAGTAATTCTCTTTCAGCTGTTCTTTCATGACTTCTCCAAACAGTAACTGATTTGCTACTTTTTTTTTCGAATGCAGGCTAGAATCGCTCAGTAATTTTTGTATTTTACGCCTTGGAGAAACAGGTAGCTTTTCTTTTACACGGTTTAATCTTTTTTTATATTTATTTACCTTTTGTTTCAGTTTTATAATTTCTTCATCTTTTCGTTTTATCAATTTATTTCGAAGCTTCCTTAATTTAACGGATTTATTTCGTGCACTTACAGCCCTCCCATCTTGCACTCGTTGCTGTGCATTCGGATCTTGTCTGATATTAGGTGCATTCCCAATCTGATCATCAGAATCAGGCGGCGTTCTGTCTCTCACAAATGTATTGGTCAGGTCTTCATAAGCGGCCCGCCTATCGCGGAATGCTGCAACATTCTTCCTCCACCGTTTTCTTGCAGCCCGGTTCTCCCTAGGGGTCATATCTTTGGCAGCCTTAACTATTCCTTTTTCTTTTTTATTTATGTATTTTTGCCTTTCTTTTTCTTTTCGTAGTGCACATTTCTCCGGGTTATTCTTTATATTTTGGTATCGATTTCTCTCGGCCAGCCTTTTTTTCTCTAAAATTTCGTCTCTTGTCGCTTTCCCCATATTGTAATAGTTCACACACCAATTCGGAATTTGAGTTGTTACTAGAAAAATGAAAACAAACAGATATTAGATACAGGCGAATGTTAAAAATCGCATCATTGTCACGTTCTACCTTGAATGGAAGACAAAACATGTTTTTTTGTAATTCCCCTGGTGTACTTGTAATTCCCCTGGCCCTAATTGTGCAGGGGAATGTCACCAGGGGAATTACGGATTCACCCTTATATGCTTGAATTATGGCTTAAAAGCTCAGAAATAGATTTTACGCTTATCCAATGCTGTTTTGTCTTTCATTTTACATTCAATAACATATAAAATAATTTATAACACTATCGTTAAATAAAAAAAAACACCGCACAGTGGAATGACAATACTTACTGGCATGGACATGACTTTTCCAGTTGAAGACCAAGCAGCGACTGATGCAGACAAACAATCTCCAACCGCTTAAACGTATTCTCAACTTCAGATCATATTATGTAGAACTATATACAATATGGTCATGGTGGCATAAACTTTGTGCCTGAAAATTTACCTATACTTACCGACAGGGGAATTACTCCAAAACACGGAGACACGCAGGGAAGTCTTATTAACTCAAAATTGAATAAACTTTTGTAATTTTTACATATCTACAAGTATAAAGCAAGTATCTGAAAATATATTACCGTAAGTTTAGTTTTGGTAAATCCGAATATTTTCCTAATTAGCTCGTTCTTCACTAAGAAAGCGGGGCTAGAGACACGCCAGGGGAATGACATTTTTCATACTTGAGCTGATTTTTTGGTAGAAACAAATAATTTTATAATTTCCATACACAACGTTCTGAATAACACGGTTACTCATCTGCAATTTGATAGTTAGAAAACCCAATTATCCCGAAAATTCCGCCGAAAAATTGAAGTGCCGTTACCAAACCACTTTATCAAATATTTACCCATACACTATAGCACCTGTATGACGGCTGTGTCACGAGCAGGCTGTGAGTTTATTGTATATAGCGGCCTTTTTGTGTGCGTAATATTTTTATTAAGTAATTAATTAAATAATTAATTGATTACTTAACTTTTTATCTATCCCTGATGTTTCAAATTGAAATAATTTTTGATGAGAAAAATTAACGGACGATCCGGGAATCGAACCCAGGATCTACGGAAGCCTATCCGGGGACTTACACCCGAGACCACCTAGCTCGCCCACGGATCACCGCAATTTTTCTCATCTTCTATTCTTGTGCTCACATGTATGTGTTGTTATGATTCTTGGGTATGTAGCACTCTAGTAGTACGCAGGGCAAAGTCATATACACTATAGCACCTGTATGACGGCTGTGTCACGAGCAGGCTGTGAGTTTATTGTATATAGCGGCCTTTTTGTGTGCGTAATATTTTTATTAAGTAATTAATTAAATAATTAATTGATTACTTAACTTTTTATCTATCCCTGATGTTTCAAATTGAAATAATTTTTGATGAGAAAAATTAACGGACGATCCGGGAATCGAACCCAGGATCTACGGAAGCCTATCCGGGGACTTACACCCGAGACCACCTAGCTCGCCCACGGATCACCGCAATTTTTCTCATCTTCTTTTTCTCATCACCCAAGAATCATAACAACACATACATGTGAGCACAAGAATAGAAGATGAGAAAAATTGCGGTGATCCGTGGGCGAGCTAGGTGGTCTCGGGTGTAAGTCCCCGGATAGGCTTCCGTAGATCCTGGGTTCGATTCCCGGATCGTCCGTTAATTTTTCTCATCAAAAATTATTTCAATTTGAAACATCAGGGATAGATAAAAAGTTAAGTAATCAATTAATTATTTAATTAATTACTTAATAAAAATATTACGCACACAAAAAGGCCGCTATATACAATAAACTCACAGCCTGCTCGTGACACAGCCGTCATACAGGTGCTATAGTGTATATGACTTTGCCTTGCGTACTACTACAGTGCTACATACCCAAGAATCATAACAACGTATTTTGTTTATTGTTTATAAGAAGTGATTAGATATATTGGCTCTGATGATCGGCTGTGAGTTCATTAGTGGATTGTATTTGAAGCGAACAGGTTGTGGTTAGACGAAATTTTATTTGTTTTTTCAAAAAAAAAAAAAAAAAAATGGCTGGTGGTGCGTTTGGGGATACTTGGTTTGAGGGTATGGCGGCTCTGGAAGGAGGTGGGTGTTTCTATCATATTTTAATATTGGTTATTGTGATTTTGTTGGGGTTATTCCGTTATTCTACGTTTATTGTTATAGTGTTAAAATCGGAGCTCGAGGCGACTGGTGTGAGTCCACGCCTGTGGTCTATTGTAAAGGAGCTGAGGGTTCCGTTTTACGATACATGGGATGAGCGTAGGGCTCACTTAATCGAGGCTTGGAGATACAGTGGTGCGTGCAGAAATTTCAAGGGGTGGTTGCAGGAGGATTCTGGAGAGAAGATTTGCGGAAGATGCTTTGTCTGGCGGACTCATATGAGTTCGGCTTATGTTGAAGTACAATCTCATCGGTGGGCCGTGCATGCTGTTGGGATTGACTTTCGTGCAAAATATCGTCGGGTTTTGGAAGATGTCATAAGGGGAGGGTGCGAGGGGTGTAGAGTGGATTTCGAATTGTACTCATTGGCAGAGCGACATGTATTTTATCCAAACGATACCATGATCGAGATTGCTGGTTAGGGTTAATGTGACTCTATATTATTTTATGGAGGGTCGTGTTATTCAATAAATTTCCTCCTTATTACGTATATTTTTTGAGTTTATGTGTTTATTTTGACCCATCTGATTAGTTTTAGTTAGTTGTTTATGTAGCTAATTTGATTTTATTTATGTGACTATTTTCGTTCTATGGTCATTTATTTTGATTTCTGCATTAACGTCGTTAATTATATTGGTTATTTCGTAAGGACCTTTATAGTGGTCATCTAATTTTTTCTTTGTTTCGTTGATCAGGTAGACATACTGACCTGGTTGAAAAATGTGTGTGTTTATGTGTTTGTCGTATCGTATCTTTGATTTTGATTTTGCATTGTTAAGATTTTTTATTGCGTCCTGTCTAGTTTCTTTCAGTCGGGTTATTATTTCTTGTAGGTAGTCTTCGTATTTGTTCGAAATGTTTTTGTCTGAACGTATGTTTGATAGTTGACGTGCTAGTGTTCCGAATATTAGTTCGTGTGGTGTGTAACCGGTGCCTTCGTGTACCGATGTGTTGTATGAGAATGTCGCGTATCGTATCCATTTGTCCCAGTTATTTTTGTTATTGATGTAGTGTTTTAAGTATTCGATTAAGACCTGATGGCTGCGTTCGAGGGAGCCGTTGGATTGAGGATGGTAAGCTGTGGTTTTTATTTGTTTATTTCGGAAGATTTTAGCTAATTGTTTCATAACAGGACTGAGAAAATTTGGGCCTTGATCTGTTAAGATTGATTCTGGCGCTTCGTAGCGGCAAATGAAATTCTCTGCAAATGCTTTAGCGATTGTTATTGCCGTCTGGTTTTTTAGCGGTATTGCTTCTAAGTATTTAGTTAAATTATCTTGAATTGTAAGCAAGTATTTATTTTGTGAATTTGAGGTTGGTAAGTGTAGTGTATGTAGTATTATACCTAGCGAGCGCTATACTATATACTTATGTGGTTGTCGATTGGACACCTGTGTAATACACAAATATATAGCCAGTCTCAAGCCAGTGGCCAAGCTGGACGAACCTAATAAACATAAAGTCTGTCTCACGCACAAAGTAGTGTTTATTTCGCTTCCCTACCTACATCCTAAGTGGCGACGAGGATAATAATGGAGTTTATAGTGTAAAAGGGGGCCATGAGTGAAAAGAAAGAAAAATTATCGTGGATTTACGAACTGAGTAAAGCTCAAGTGTTGAACGAGTTGGAGCGCAGGGAGCACGAAGTCGACCAATCGAGTAACTTGGATACTCTCCGCAAGCTCCTGAGAAAAATAGTGATACAAGAAACCGAAAATACTGTGCCAAAACCGGGAATTTCCGGCGGCAACGAGGGAACGCAGTTGGGTATGCAAACGGTGGATCAAATCGTGACCATGGAGTACCGAGCATCCTTGGATTACGATATAGAAAAGGATGACTGGGAGCAGTTCATCGAACGCATGGAATTTTACTTCATTGCTAACAACGTGACCGACGAAGTCAAGAAGAGAGCCATTCTCCTCACTAAAGTGAGTGCCAAAACGTACGCGGTCATTAAAAAAATTTGTGCCCCACAAAAACCGAGCGAAGTGACCTTGAAGGACATAGAAAAAAAAAACGACGGAGTATTTAAAACCGAAAGTCAACGTGACGGTGTTGCGCTCACAATTCCGACGCCGCACGCAAGGCAAGGACGAAAGTGTCCTGCAGTATGTAGCGGCTCTCAGGGAACTAGCGATCAAATGCGACTTCAACGATGCAAATGACTCAATAAAGGACCAGTTAATCACTGGCTTATCAGACTACGAAGCCAGAAAAGCGCTATTTAAAATAGAAGATTTAACATTGGACCGAGCATTGAAGTAAGCGGCGGCTATAGAAGAAGCGAAGAAAGCCGTAAGCACGGTCACATCGAGTGCCGATGATCAACACGAAGATGTTGACAACGCAAGGGTCCAATACAGGGAAAGACAACGTACACAAACAGGGAACTCGCGTCTGAGTTCGCAACGAGGAACATCGAGTAAACGCAGCTCGACACGGGGATCTCAACAACAATCCTACCAGCGCCGACCAAGAAGAGGCGAAGACGGTATCGCGTGTTTCTGCTGCGGACGCCCAAATCACTGGGCAAACGAATGTTGGCACAGAAATAAGACGTGTGGTGCATGCGGTCAGCAGGGACACCTCGAACAAGTGTGTAAGAAAAAGAAGCAAAAGCAGCGTACGTCGGTGGGCAGACTACAACAACAACAACAAGAGAGCGACTGCCCCAGCAGCGAGGACGAGGAAGACTTCGAGTGGTATAGAGACTCATATACTATGAGCGAAAACAAATATGATTGTAAACATTTAGCAGTCGAGCCGCAATATTTATTGGTTAAAATCGAAAATCAAGTAGTTAAAATGGAGATAGACGGGGGAGCAGGGATTTCTCTTATAAGTAAAAGAGATTACGAGCGTTACTTTCATAATAAAAAAATATCAGAGTCAAAAATTAATATACGCTTCTACGATGGCGCCGAGAAACGCCCGATCGGGGTGATAAAGAATGTAAGACTGCAATATGATAAAATAACGGCCGAGGGCGATCTATACGTTATGGGCGAAACGGGCGCGCCGCTAATTGGTCGCGAATGGTTAATGAAATTAGGAATCTGGCCGCTAGAAATCGTTCAATCGCGGAGAAAGATCAAGGTCGAATCGAAGGTTCATTCAATGAAAAATGAAAAAGAAAAGATCAGTATTCTAAAACAAGAATTCATTCAGAAACATTCCAATCTGTTTTCGCCAGGGCTAGGGACATTTACCAAGGGGACTTTTGGATTAAAGCTAAAAAAAGATGCGAAACCCAAATATTGCAAACCGAGAACCGTCCCATACGCGCTAAAGGATAAACTTGAAAAAGAATTGGATAGACTCGTAGCGGCCGGAGTTTTAACACCAGTAGAAAATTCAGAGTGGGGAACCCCCGTAGTACCAGTAACGAAGCCGGACGGTAGTCTTCGATTGTGTGCGGACTACAAGGTCACAGTTAATCCCCAAATAATATCTAACGGACACCCAATTCCAAATCGAGATCACTTGATCACTAACTTACAGGGGGGGAAATATTTCACAGAGATAGATCTCAGGGAAGCTTATACCCAAATCCCTCTCGAAGAAAATAGTAGAAAAATTCTAACACTTAGCACACACAAAGGGTTATTCCAACCCACCAAACTGCCTTTCGGAGTAGCATCTGCCCCGGGGTATTTTCAGCAAAATATGGAACAAATCCTACGAAACGTCGCGAACGTAAACATTTTCTTTGACAATATAGTCATTAAAGGCAAAACAATGGAAGAGAACATGCGCACAACCGAGGAGGTTTTCAAGATACTACAAGACTGCGGTCTAAAAATTAAAAAAGAGAAATTCATCTTCTTAGAAAAAAAAATCCGTTTTTTAGGTTTTGAAATCGATGAACACGGAGTATACACATTAAAAGATAGAGTAGTGGCGATAAAAAAAAATACCGGAGCCGAAAAACATCAAAGATTTGCGGTTGTTCTTGGGCATGTTAAATCATTACGAAAAATTCATTAAAGATCGAGCAACAAAATTAAATCCACTGTACCAATGCTTACAGAAAGAAAATTTTAAATGGTCAAAAAAATGTAAACAAGCTTTTGAAACAGCAAAAGAAGCATTATTGTCGGCAGAGGTATTGGTTAATTACGATCCCAGTAAACCGTTAATACTCACTTGCGACGCGTCAGACTGCGGAATATCCGCAGTTCTCTCCCATAGAACACCAGAAGGAGATAAACCCATAGCATACGCGTCGAAAACCCTCTCGAAAAGCGAGCGTAATTACGCTATTATCGATAAAGAGGCAAGAGCAATTATTTTCGGTATAACCAAATTTTACGATTATATCTATGGTACAGAATTTACACTAAGAACCGACCACCAACCCCTGGTGCGTATATTCGGTCCCGAAAAGGGAATACCAATAATGGCAGCGAGGCGACTGCAGCGATATGCGACCTTTCTGAGTGCGTTCCAATACAAAATCGAGTATGTGAAATCAAGCGAAAACGTTGCAGACGGTCTCTCTCGTCTTCCACTACCGGAAAAAAAACCCAAGGTCCAGGAAACAGAATTCACTCATGTAGATTATGTGAATGAGGGACCTGTTTGTATAGATTGGAAGAGTATAGCACGCGAAACTAGGAAAGATCGACTATTGTCACAAGTTGCGCGATACGTTCGAGAGGGTTGGTCGACGGAGGCTAAAGCCAATCTAGATTTGCGAGCGTTCGAAACACGGAAAGACGAGCTTACAATGGAACAGGACTGTTTGATGTGGGGATATAGGGTGATAATCCCCAAGAAGTATCAGGAATTAATCATAAAAGAATTGCATCTGACACACATGGGAATTGTCAAAATGAAATCCATTGCAAGGTCGTTTTTCTGGTGGCCGGCCATCGACGCAGCATAGAAAGAGAAGTCCGTGCGTGCCACGAATGCATTCAGGAAAGAGATAGTCCGCCGGCGGTAACGTTAAACCCATGGACATGGCCAACTAGACAGTGGCAGCGCATACATACCGACCTCATCGGGCCGCTAAACGGTCAGAATTTTCTTTTGATTATAGACGCGATGTCAAAATGGCCAGAAGTATTCGAAATTAAATCAATTAGCTCAGGAAGCCTAATTAAACATTTCCGCCAAGTTTTCGCGAGGTTCGGTATCCCAAACCAGATTATTAGTGATAACGGCAGACAATATACGAGCGATGAGTTCGCATCATTTGTAAAACGCGTAGGGATAAAACACACATTCTCCCCAGTCAAACACCCCGCGACGAACGGAGCGGCAGAGAATTTCGTCAAGACTTTCAAAAAAAAATTCAAAATACTTTCGCGTGAGGGATTCTCAACACAAGAAGCAATCGACATGTTCTTATTTGATTACAGATCAGTTAAGCATAGCACGACGGGAGAAACACCAGCGAAACTCATGTTAGGGAGAGAACTGAGAACGCGATTCGAAATTTTACGCCCAACAACGGAGGAAAAAGTCGACGTCGAAAAGGATCGACAAGTACAAAATAAAAAAGGGAAGAGAGCGGTCGAATTCAAAATCGATGAAAAAATCTGGGCAAGGAAATTTGGGAAAAATGATTTTCGTTGGTGTAAAGGGATAGTCATAGAACGACGCGGACCGTTCACTTATATAGTAAAATGGGAAGATGGGGGTGTAGACAAGCGTCATGTTGATCAGATTATTAAGCGCGAGGAAAAACAAAACGAGAAACCAACTCGAGAAAATGAACACCCGGTATCATTACGTAGGTCACCGCGATTAGCAATAAGTACAATTAAGAAATAGTAATAAGTACAAGTAAGACAGGACGGGAGAAGGGGCGGACACTTTGGTAACACTATAATAACCCAAATGTAAACGGGGAGGAGTTGTAGTGTATGTAGTATTATACCTAGCGAGCGCTATACTATATACTTATGTGGTTGTCGATTGGACACCTGTGTAATACACAAATATATAGCCAGTCTCAAGCCAGTGGCCAAGCTGGACGAACCTAATAAACATAAAGTCTGTCTCACGCACAAAGTAGTGTTTATTTCGCTTCCCTACCTACATCCTAAGTGGCGACGAGGATAATAATGGAGTTTATAGTGTAAAAGGGGGCCATGAGTGAAAAGAAAGAAAAATTATCGTGGATTTACGAACTGAGTAAAGCTCAAGTGTTGAACGAGTTGGAGCGCAGGGAGCACGAAGTCGACCAATCGAGTAACTTGGATACTCTCCGCAAGCTCCTGAGAAAAATAGTGATACAAGAAACCGAAAATACTGTGCCAAAACCGGGAATTTCCGGCGGCAACGAGGGAACGCAGTTGGGTATGCAAACGGTGGATCAAATCGTGACCATGGAGTACCGAGCATCCTTGGATTACGATATAGAAAAGGATGACTGGGAGCAGTTCATCGAACGCATGGAATTTTACTTCATTGCTAACAACGTGACCGACGAAGTCAAGAAGAGAGCCATTCTCCTCACTAAAGTGAGTGCCAAAACGTACGCGGTCATTAAAAAAATTTGTGCCCCACAAAAACCGAGCGAAGTGACCTTGAAGGACATAGAAAAAAAAACGACGGAGTATTTAAAACCGAAAGTCAACGTGACGGTGTTGCGCTCACAATTCCGACGCCGCACGCAAGGCAAGGACGAAAGTGTCCTGCAGTATGTAGCGGCTCTCAGGGAACTAGCGATCAAATGCGACTTCAACGATGCAAATGACTCAATAAAGGACCAGTTAATCACTGGCTTATCAGACTACGAAGCCAGAAAAGCGCTATTTAAAATAGAAGATTTAACATTGGACCGAGCATTGAAGTAAGCGGCGGCTATAGAAGAAGCGAAGAAAGCCGTAAGCACGGTCACATCGAGTGCCGATGATCAACACGAAGATGTTGACAACGCAAGGGTCCAATACAGGGAAAGACAACGTACACAAACAGGGAACTCGCGTCTGAGTTCGCAACGAGGAACATCGAGTAAACGCAGCTCGACACGGGGATCTCAACAACAATCCTACCAGCGCCGACCAAGAAGAGGCGAAGACGGTATCGCGTGTTTCTGCTGCGGACGCCCAAATCACTGGGCAAACGAATGCTGGCACAGAAATAAGACGTGTGGTGCATGCGGTCAGCAGGGACACCTCGAACAAGTGTGTAAGAAAAAGAAGCAAAAGCAGCGTACGTCGGTGGGCAGACTACAACAACAACAACAAGAGAGCGACTGCCCCAGCAGCGAGGACGAGGAAGACTTCGAGTGGTATAGAGACTCATATACTATGAGCGAAAACAAATATGATTGTAAACATTTAGCAGTCGAGCCGCAATATTTATTGGTTAAAATCGAAAATCAAGTAGTTAAAATGGAGATAGACGGGGGAGCAGGGATTTCTCTTATAAGTGAAAGAGATTACGAGCGTTACTTTCATAATAAAAAAATATCAGAGTCAAAAATTAATATACGCTTCTACGATGGCGCCGAGAAACGCCCGATCGGGGTGATAAAGAATGTAAGACTGCAATATGATAAAATAACGGCCGAGGGCGATCTATACGTTATGGGCGAAACGGGCGCGCCGCTAATTGGTCGCGAATGGTTAATGAAATTAGGAATCTGGCCGCTAGAAATCGTTCAATCGCGGAGAAAGATCAAGGTCGAATCGAAGGTTCATTCAATGAAAAATGAAAAAGAAAAGATCAGTATTCTAAAACAAGAATTCATTCAGAAACATTCCAATCTGTTTTCGCCAGGGCTAGGGACATTTACCAAGGGGACTTTTGGATTAAAGCTAAAAAAAGATGCGAAACCCAAATATTGCAAACCGAGAACCGTCCCATACGCGCTAAAGGATAAACTTGAAAAAGAATTGGATAGACTCGTAGCGGCCGGAGTTTTAACACCAGTAGAAAATTCAGAGTGGGGAACCCCCGTAGTACCAGTAACGAAGCCGGACGGTAGTCTTCGATTGTGTGCGGACTACAAGGTCACAGTTAATCCCCAAATAATATCTAACGGACACCCAATTCCAAATCGAGATCACTTGATCACTAACTTACAGGGGGGGAAATATTTCACAGAGATAGATCTCAGGGAAGCTTATACCCAAATCCCTCTCGAAGAAAATAGTAGAAAAATTCTAACACTTAGCACACACAAAGGGTTATTCCAACCCACCAAACTGCCTTTCGGAGTAGCATCTGCCCCGGGGTATTTTCAGCAAAATATGGAACAAATCCTACGAAACGTCGCGAACGTAAACATTTTCTTTGACAATATAGTCATTAAAGGCAAAACAATGGAAGAGAACATGCGCACAACCGAGGAGGTTTTCAAGATACTACAAGACTGCGGTCTAAAAATTAAAAAAGAGAAATTCATCTTCTTAGAAAAAAAAATCCGTTTTTTAGGTTTTGAAATCGATGAACACGGAGTATACACATTAAAAGATAGAGTAGTGGCGATAAAAAAAAATACCGGAGCCGAAAAACATCAAAGATTTGCGGTTGTTCTTGGGCATGTTAAATCATTACGAAAAATTCATTAAAGATCGAGCAACAAAATTAAATCCACTGTACCAATGCTTACAGAAAGAAAATTTTAAATGGTCAAAAAAATGTAAACAAGCTTTTGAAACAGCAAAAGAAGCATTATTGTCGGCAGAGGTATTGGTTAATTACGATCCCAGTAAACCGTTAATACTCACTTGCGACGCGTCAGACTGCGGAATATCCGCAGTTCTCTCCCATAGAACACCAGAAGGAGATAAACCCATAGCATACGCGTCGAAAACCCTCTCGAAAAGCGAGCGTAATTACGCTATTATCGATAAAGAGGCAAGAGCAATTATTTTCGGTATAACCAAATTTTACGATTATATCTATGGTACAGAATTTACACTAAGAACCGACCACCAACCCCTGGTGCGTATATTCGGTCCCGAAAAGGGAATACCAATAATGGCAGCGAGGCGACTGCAGCGATATGCGACCTTTCTGAGTGCGTTCCAATACAAAATCGAGTATGTGAAATCAAGCGAAAACGTTGCAGACGGTCTCTCTCGTCTTCCACTACCGGAAAAAAAACCCAAGGTCCAGGAAACAGAATTCACTCATGTAGATTATGTGAATGAGGGACCTGTTTGTATAGATTGGAAGAGTATAGCACGCGAAACTAGGAAAGATCGACTATTGTCACAAGTTGCGCGATACGTTCGAGAGGGTTGGTCGACGGAGGCTAAAGCCAATCTAGATTTGCGAGCGTTCGAAACACGGAAAGACGAGCTTACAATGGAACAGGACTGTTTGATGTGGGGATATAGGGTGATAATCCCCAAGAAGTATCAGGAATTAATCATAAAAGAATTGCATCTGACACACATGGGAATTGTCAAAATGAAATCCATTGCAAGGTCGTTTTTCTGGTGGCCGGCCATCGACGCAGCATAGAAAGAGAAGTCCGTGCGTGCCACGAATGCATTCAGGAAAGAGATAGTCCGCCGGCGGTAACGTTAAACCCATGGACATGGCCAACTAGACAGTGGCAGCGCATACATACCGACCTCATCGGGCCGCTAAACGGTCAGAATTTTCTTTTGATTATAGACGCGATGTCAAAATGGCCAGAAGTATTCGAAATTAAATCAATTAGCTCAGGAAGCCTAATTAAACATTTCCGCCAAGTTTTCGCGAGGTTCGGTATCCCAAACCAGATTATTAGTGATAACGGCAGACAATATACGAGCGATGAGTTCGCATCATTTGTAAAACGCGTAGGGATAAAACACACATTCTCCCCAGTCAAACACCCCGCGACGAACGGAGCGGCAGAGAATTTCGTCAAGACTTTCAAAAAAAAATTCAAAATACTTTCGCGTGAGGGATTCTCAACACAAGAAGCAATCGACATGTTCTTATTTGATTACAGATCAGTTAAGCATAGCACGACGGGAGAAACACCAGCGAAACTCATGTTAGGGAGAGAACTGAGAACGCGATTCGAAATTTTACGCCCAACAACGGAGGAAAAAGTCGACGTCGAAAAGGATCGACAAGTACAAAATAAAAAAGGGAAGAGAGCGGTCGAATTCAAAATCGATGAAAAAATCTGGGCAAGGAAATTTGGGAAAAATGATTTTCGTTGGTGTAAAGGGATAGTCATAGAACGACGCGGACCGGTCACTTATATAGTAAAATGGGAAGATGGGGGTGTAGACAAGCGTCATGTTGATCAGATTATTAAGCGCGAGGAAAAACAAAACGAGAAACCAACTCGAGAAAATGAACACCCGGTATCATTACGTAGGTCACCGCGATTAGCAATAAGTACAATTAAGAAATAGTAATAAGTACAAGTAAGACAGGACGGGAGAAGGGGCGGACACTTTGGTAACACTATAATAACCCAAATGTAAACGGGGAGGAGTTGTAGTGTATGTAGTATTATACCTAGCGAGCGCTATACTATATACTTATGTGGTTGTCGATTGGACACCTGTGTAATACACAAATATATAGCCAGTCTCAAGCCAGTGGCCAAGCTGGACGAACCTAATAAACATAAAGTCTGTCTCACGCACAAAGTAGTGTTTATTTCGCTTCCCTACCTACATCCTAGTAAGGGTCCAACAATGTCTAAGGATACTTTTTCAAAAGCGGTTGTTGGTGTATCTGTTATTACCATCGGGAGTTTAACTTTATTTCTCACGAGTTTTCGTCTTTGACAGCTTTCGCATGATTTTATAAATTTTTCTATATCGATTTTCATACTTGGCCAGAAGTATATTGCTCGGATTCGCTTAAAAGTTTTAGTTATTTCTTTATGGCCAGCTATTACGGATTCATGGTTTTCGCGAATTATATCCTGAATTAGTTCTGGTTTAGGAACGTTGATCTCGTTTAAGCAAATGTTAACTGTGATATCTGTGTAGTTAAAGACTTTTCTGAGGGTGTTTTTTATTGCGAACCAATTTAATTTGTCAAATTCGCTTCCTATTTTTGAAATTGAAAAAGATTTTATGTGTTTTGTTTGTAGTATGTCGCGAAGGATAATTAGTGTGTTATATATTCCGTCTATTGTTGATTTTTGGTAGTATTTCTTTTGTGTTACCAGGCTGAATATAAATTTCTTATTGTTTGGTGTTATGATTACGCTATTTATTTCAGGATTTTGAGATTTTAAAAAATTTATATCTAGACTTCCGATGTCGATCAATTGTTTTGCAACTCCTTTCTTTATAACGCAGTCGGCTGACATGCAGTGTACGTAGTTATTTTTTTTTCATAAGGATATCGTCATTTGTTTCTTTGAGATTAGTTGCTATTGGTGTTGGGTCTGTGTGACTGTAATGTGGAATTGGATCTTGGGGTAGGTTTTGTTGTAATGTTGGATTTTGAGGCAGTGGATTTATAGGTGTATTTTGAGGTGGATCTAGTTTTTCTTTGTCAAAATTAGTATCTTCGATATTGTGTAATTCTTGGTTTTGGTTAAAGAGGGGCACGTTATCTTCGGGGATATTGTCCGTACAGTTGTTCTCGAGGTTTCCCGGTACGTCTGAGTAGTCAGGTTGCATGGGATTTTTGTTATTTGAGTTAGGGTTTGCAATGTTATCGTCTTGATTTTGTACAGTCATTGGGGTCGGTTTAAAATCGCAAATAGTTATTTTTATGTTGGAATTTTGGAAAATGAAATAAATCATTGATCGAACGGTTTTCCAGTTTAGTTTGTCAAGTCCGCAACCAATTTTTGGTATGGATATTGATTGTACGTTATTTGATTCTAGTTTTCGTCTGAGTTTACATAGAATTAGGTACATAGTTTCGTACGTTGGTTTGCCGTGGAATTCAGTTTTGGTGATTAGATTATATACGTTGTTATTATCGTATGGTGTTACTATAATGTCACCTACTTGCGGATTCTTTTATTTTAACACGTCGTACTTTATAATGTTTCGTTCAATCATTACTTGTGCTATGCCTTGTCCGATTAAACAGTCGGCTGGAATGCAATGTGCTATATTGTCGTCTTGTACGAATAGGTCTTCAGTAGTTTCTTTTATAAGTTCGTTCGTCGGGTCTGGTAATATTTTTAGGAGTTCTCGGAATTGTTTATAGGATGGTTTATGATGGGTTGATTTTGTGATTGGAGGTATATTGTGTTGTGGTGGAGTGGTGATTTCGGGTATTGTCACTTGTTTTCTTTTGACAACGTCTGAGTATAGTTTTCTGGAATTAGGTTTAGGAATCTGTTGTTCGCTGGAAGTCGGAAGTGTTTCTTTGTGAGCGGGGTCTTTAGGATTCGAAGTCCATGATCCGCTGGAGGTAGGGAGTTTTTGTTTATAGTAAGGCACGTTGTCATCGTCGGACGACGAGGAAATAGGTAGTGGTGAAGGAGGTTTACGCTTTCGTGGTCGTAGTTTGTATTTGTATTCGTGTGTTGGAGATTGCGCGCTTTTTCGTTCGTTATACTCTGTTTTATTTTTGTGTATGCCAGTTGAGTCTGGGTTATCGCTAAGTTGATTTGCGATAGGGTTTGGATCTTGGTTTCGTTCTTGATTTGTTTCGAATGGAGTTGGTGCCGAAGTGTTTATGAATTTACGTGATTTTTTATTTACGGGTAGGTTGTCTGGAGAGATGTCGGTGTATGTAGCATTTCGTTTTTGGTCAATTCTTTTGGATAGTGGTAAGTCATCGTTAGAAGTGTCGGTGTATGAGTCAATTTTTATTGGTTTAGCAGGTTTTGATACGTTATTTGGGTTTTTTGGCATTGGAAAACTGTCTGTTGAGCCGTTTGTGAATAGTTCTTGTATCGAGATACCTGAGAGACTGTCCATTTCGATGTCGGTCAGTGAGTTATTTTCCATGTCTTCTTCTATTGGATCGTCTGTAGAACTGTCGGTCAGTGAATAGTTTGACGAAGGTATATTTTGAAAATGTATTGTTTCTTTTCCTGTTGGTAGGCAATCCGTAGGACTTTGTTTAGATTCGTCTTTTTCGGTATTTGAGTCGATGTTGTCTTTATGTTTCTTTATAGGAGCGGGGTTTGGTGAGTCGTCTGTACTTTGTCGTGCACGGGTTGGGAATTGATGAGTTTCTTTTCTTTGTTTTACGTCAGGTTTTGATATGATGTCTGAACTAGAATTTCGGTTACGTTTTGCGTTTATTGGTAATAGTACGTCAGCTTCTACTGGTGGATTGCGTGATAGTGCGTCTGCATTACAGTTAATTTGGCCTTTCTTGTATACAACGTTATAGTCATATTCTTCGAGTTTGAATCTTCATCTGAGTAATCGCGAGGTTGGATCTTTGACGTTGGCGACCCAGACAAGAGGTTTGTGATCGGTAACGAGTGTGAATTTATGTCCGTATAGATAAGGTCTGAAGTGGTGGACTGAATATACGATTGCTAGTAATTCTTTTTCGATTACAGAGTAATTTAGTTCTGCTTTGTTCAGTGTTCGTGAAGTATAAGCTATCGGTAAGTCTTCTCCTATTTCGCCTTGGCTGAGTACGGCGCCTATCGCGTATTTAGATGCGTCAGTTGTTAGTATGAATGGTTGATCGAATTTAGGATATTGTAGTATAGGAGATGTGCATATCGAGTCTCGTAAAGTTTCAAAAGCCATTTGATGTTCAGATGTCCAAAGGAATTTAACGTCTTTTTTCAGTAATGTAGTTAGTGGTCTCGATATTTTTGAAAAGTTTTCGATAAAGCGTCTGTAATAACCGATTAGTCCAAGAAATTGTTTAATCTGTTTAGCTGTTTTAGGAACTGGGTATGCTTTGACTGCTGTTATTTTCTTCGGGTCTGGTTTTACACCGTTTTCTGTAATAATGTGTCCTAAATAAGCAACTTCTTTTCTTAGGAATTCGCATTTAGAGACTTGTAAGCTCAAATTTGCTGATTGTAATCGATTAGCTAGTTTTCTGAATTCACTTTCGTGTTCTTCAAGAGAGTGTGCATAGATAACGATGTCGTCTAAATATACAAATGCTATGTTTCCTTCTAAACCGGATAAAACTTGATCCATTAATCTTTGGAATGTTGCAGGAGCGTTCGTCAGTCCGTATGGCATGTTATTGAATTCGTAATGGCCATGGGGGGTTGAAAATGCTGTTTTGTGAGCGTCAGTTGGGTCCATAGGAATTTGGTGGAAACCTGAGGCAAGGTCAAAAGTTGAGAAATATTTCGCGTTTCCTAGTTGGTCGAGTATATCGTTTATGTTTGGTAGGGGGTATGCGTCACCTATAGTCTTTTCATTGAGTTTTCTGAAATCTATGACCATTCTCCATTTTTTGTTGCCTTCTGCGTCTGGTTTCTTGGGTACAACCCAAACGGGGGAATTGTAAGGTGAAGATGATGGTTTGATGATGTTTTGGTCTAATAATTCGGAAATTTGTTTCTGTATCTCGTCTTTGTGGACAGTAGGGTATCGGTATTGTTTTACGTTGATTGGATTATCGTCTGTCGTTAGGATTGAATGTTTAGCTAAGGATGTGTTTGATAGTGTGTCACCATTAAGATGGTCCAGATGCATTAAGTTTTTAAGGACTGTTAATCTTTCAGAACGATTATTATTATTATTATCGACGGATGTATGAGGTTTGTTAGTTTCGATCGTGTCGTTTATTGTCAGTACGTTTGGGTTAGTCTTTGTGTTTTGAGTTTGATTATTAGATTTAGTATCATAGATTTGAATTAAGATATCGGAGTTGTTGAAAGTTGAGGTTATTGATTGTAGGATTTTATCACATTTCTGTCTGCCTACTCCGTCGGATAGGTCAGGGATTGAAATTGATTTTGTGTTATTTGATTTTAGATGATTTTTTAGAGAATTTAACGTTTTAGTAATGATCGTATCGTCTATATCACTGGAATATGTTTCCATGATAATTGAGTGGTATATAACTTGTGAGCTGTGAGGAATTGTGTCTTTTATGATATCTCCGATTATATCATTTTTCGCGTAAGCAATTAGCTCGTACTCGTTTAGATTAAAAGCTTTTAGTAATTCAACTGAAATTCCTCGTAATATTTGAATTTTTTGTGGTATGAAATGAAGGATTGTGTCTGAAGATTTTCGTATATCACCGTTGTTTTGTTCCTGTCTGTCTACGTTGGTTCGTTGGACCGTGTGAGTCTGAGGTTGTGATCTACACTTATAGTTTATGATTTAGTAAGCTATCTTAGCTCTATCACAATGGATTATTTTTCGTTTGTTTTTAGCTAATTCGATTTCTATATCGTTCTTATCAGGAAATATTTCTGTAATTTTATATGGACCCTTATAATTATCATCTAACTTTCCTGTTCTTTGATTTTTAACCAAATAAATTTCCTGTCCTATCTTAAATGTTACAGGGTTTAATTTTCTATCATAATATTCTTTAGATCTTTGTTTTGCTTTTTCTAGATTTTCTCGCGCGTTTTTCCTAGTCTCAATTAAACGTAACGTAAGATTTTTTACATGATCGTCATACGTAAGAATTTCGTCAAGGTATGGGAATTCTGAGGGTATACGAGGGTCTCGACCGTAAACTAGATAATACGGGCTGTATTTTGTACCTTCGTGTACACTAGTATTATAAGCAAAAGTTGCTTGTGGGAGCCATTCGTCCCAGTTTTTCTTATCTGTATAATGTTTTAAATAATCTGCAAGTACTTGATGACTTCTTTCTAATGAGCCATTTGATTGGGGGTGAAATGCTGTGGTTTTAATTTGATTGATTTTGAAAACTTTAGCTAAACGTTTCATTACTTGTCCAATAAAAGCTGCGTCTTGATCTGTCAAAATTACTTTCGGGCATCCGTATTTACAAATGAATTGAGTAACTAACGCGTCTGCGATATCGTTAGCTGTTGCGTTTTTTAGTGGTACTGCCAAACAAAATTTTGAAAGATCATCTTGCATAGTTAAAATGAATCTGTATCCTTTATCTGAGGCGTTATTAATTGGACCTACGATATCTAAAGCTAATTTATCAAATACATCGGCTGATGTATCCGTAATTATCATGGGTTGTTTAGTTTTAACTCTTACTAATTTCTTTTTCTGACAACTTATACACTTTCTAACAAAGTCTTCGACTTGCTTCTTTATATTGTCCCAAAAATATCTTTGTCTAATTCTATTATAAGTTTTTGTAACACCTTTATGACCAGCTACGGGTGACTCATGGTTTTCCCTAATTATACCTTGCCTTTGCTCTACGGGTGGTATAATAATCCTATCCTTACAAATTGTAATTTGAATGTTCGTACCAGCAAAAGTTTTACGGATTATCTTTTTTATGGTCAGCCAAGCTGAGACATGAAGGTTGCTTCTACCTTCGGATAATCGAGCTGTTTTAATTTTAGAGTTATTCATTATTGCTTTCAAATTTCCAAAGGCTCTATTGAAACTACTTGTTTTGGGCAAAGTTTGATCGTTTTCTCGAGTTACTAAAGCAAATACTTTCTTTTTTGAAGTTCCTGATATTACTACTTGACCTAAATTATATTTTTCTAGAGGGGTTAGGTTCAATAATCCTAATTCTATTAATCGTTTACCTATGTCATCTGATACAGTTCCATCTGCGGATATAAAACAAATGTAATTATCTTTTTTCATTTCAAGATTGTCTCGAGTTTCTATCAAATTATTCGAATCTTCTACTTCTTGATTTACAATAACTATTTCGCTTTCCGAATCAGCGTTACTTTGAGAATAATTTGATTCTTCCGAAGATAATCTATCTTGAATATAGGGCAAATATGATGAATTAATTTCATTCTGTGGATTTACTTTATCTTGCGACTGATTTGAAGTTATTTCGTTTTGCGGAATTTCATTTTGAGATTTTACTTTATTTTGTGATTCATATAAATTTATTTCATTTAAATTTGTAACAATTCGAGGTGTATGATTGGATATTTGTATGATATTTTCTTTAGGTATAACTGATTTCTCTGGGGCTTTAGATATTTTATTATTCTTAATCCTTTCAGCATGTGCATTCGGTTCAATGCAACATGGGCAAATTTTCTCTTTTCGTCGCCTGGTTGACTTTCTTATTAGCTATTCTGGCTGAGGAACGTCCATTTTTTGTATGGTTTTGACCATTGAGTTGGACGACCCTGCTAATCCTAGCATTTTATTGTTCTTTGGGGAAGTTTCCAATTTTTTCTGTTGCACATGTGTCGTAACGGTTCTGTCGGTTAGTCTTTTGTCAAGGGTAGGTAGTACTGAAAATGCAACTTTGTGTGAATCCGTGAGAGATTCATTTACTACTAAACTGTTATCTATTTCCATAAAGCTAAGTGCTTTATCTTGATCCATAGGTTCAGAATGAATTGAAGCTTCGACATTAGTGATGTTGGATATATCTTCTTCATCTGAAGAAAAATTATTTACTGTGAAATTTTGATAAGAAATATCCATGTCTAGCGGTATAATTTCGTCTTGGTCTTGGGAATCTGCTATATCCGAATGACTTTCGGAAACAGTAATTTTAGGGATATTAATACTAGTCCTATCAATTTTCCGTTTCGTACGTAATGCTGGAGAAGGTGTAAATTCAGCTGATTGAATTGATCTTTTATTTAACAAATCTTTAGCTAAATTACGTTGGAAATTATTCCGTGTACGAAATGACTGAGTTCTACGGTTACTAGTAGTAGGCGTTTCCTGAGTAGGAGTTTTCAAAGAGGTAGGGGTTGGGTTGTCCCCTTGCTTTTCTATAAGTCTACCTGATTTTGGGGTTGGAAAATGGGATGAGGCAACTGTATTGTCTACATCTACATTTTCCACTGTTATAACTTGTTCGTTATTTATCTGTTTTATAAATTGATCATTTAAGATGTGTTGTTCAATTTCTGGATTTAGTTCATCTAAATTTTGAATAGGATGATGTTGTATTTCGAGATTCTCAGAAGGAGTTTCAGATTTGGATTTAGGAATAGTTTTGAATTTAGAATTTAATTTAGAATTATCTGAATCATCACTTGATAATGATGTATGAAGTTTCGAAGAAACTTGTAATGAGGTATACCGTTTAGTATCAGACTTCTTTTTCATAGCTGATTTGAGTTTCTTTCTACGAGTTTGTTCTGGGGTTTTGTTAATGCAAAGATTTATTGGTTGGCCAGACCTGTTATCACTGCTTATAGATTCTTCTGAGATTGATTCTATTGGGGGTGTACGCGATTCTCTCGGATCTGTCGCGTTCACGGGCTCAATCGTTTCAATTTTAGTTTCGATAATTTCTTTGGGGAATTTTCTAAAATTTTCTTTATCTGAACTCGAAGTTTGATTTAGTTTAGATTTTTTTGTAGGTAAGTTAGTACTCGTATCGGAAGACGATCTAAGTCTAGCTATACCTGGTTGTCCTATCAAAGCTTGTTGACCTGTCGTAGCATTTGGTTTACGCCATTTGAATTTAACGGGTAATACTACGGGGTTTCGCGATAATGCATCAGCATTAGTATTAGCTTTACCTGCCTTATATTGAATTGTATAATCGAATTCCTTCAAGCGTTCTCTCCATCTCATTACTCGCGATGTTGGGTCATTTATAGAATTTACCCACACAAGCGGTCTGTGATCGGTGATCAGAGTGAACTGTCTACCATAGAGATACGGTCTAAAAGTTTTCAATGCAAAGACTGTAGCTACCATTTCTTTCTCGGTTGTAGAATAATTTCTTTCGTGTTTATTAAGTACACGTGAAGCATACGCGACTGCGGTATCTTTCCCAATTTCGCCTTGTGAAAGAATAGCTCCAACCGCGTAACCTGATGCGTCAGTTGTTACGATAAAAGGATTTGAAAAATCTGGATATTGCAATATTGGTTCTTCGCAAAGTTTATCGCGCAAACTTTCGAAAGCTACCTGGTGCTGTGAGGTCCATTCGAACTGAGCGTTTTTACTTGTAAGATCTGATAAGGGCTTCGCGATTTTTGCAAAATCTTTTATAAAACGACGATAATATCCGGCAAGTCCTAAAAATTCTTTAACGTTTTTCGGTGTTTTCGGAATTGGAAAATGTTTAACTGCTTCTATTTTCTTAGGATCTGGTTTTAATCCATCGGCGGATATAATATGTCCTAAATATTTTACTTCCGTTCTCAAGAATTCACATTTATCGGTTTGCAAAGTTAACTTTTAACTTTTAACAAAGTTAGCTTTTCTTAATCTTTCAGCTAATTTTCTGAATTTAATTGCGTGTTCTTCGATTGAACGTGAGTAAATTACGATATCATCTAAATAAACAAATAATTCCGATCCTTGTAAACCTCTTAGAACTGTATCCATTAAACGTTGGAATGTCGCAGGAGCGTTCATTAATCCGAATGGCATTCTATTAAATTCTTGATGACCGTGAGGAGTTGTAAAAGCTGTTTTATGCTTATCCTCTGGATGTATCTCAATTTGATGAAAGCCCGATGCTAAATCAAATATTGAAAAATATTTTGCACCACCGAGTTCGTCAAGAATGTCTGTTATTAATGGTAATGGATACGCGTCTCCGATAGTTTCTTCATTTAATTTACGATAATCAATTACTAAGCGCCATCTTTTATTACCTTTAGAATCTTCTTTCTTAGGTACAATCCAAACGGGGGAATTGTACGGCGAGGTTGACGGCTATATCGTATTTATTTGCAAAAGATCGTTAATCTGTTTTTCTATTTCTACCTTTTGATGTGGGGGGTGTCTGTATTGTCGAGTATTTACAGGTATATTGTCTGTGGTCAAAATACGATGTGTCAAAACATTAGTAGCACGTAATGCTTCTCCTGGGATATGGAACAAGTCAGAGTATTCTTCTACTAGAGAAAATACTGCTCTACTTTCTTCTTCATTAAGGTGATCTAGTCGTAAAAGGTTTATGACCTCATTAGCGCGGTTTCCTCGCGTCCGAGTACTTTCTATACTGTTATATTTGATGAATTCACCCCTATATATTACTTTCATACGATCTAGATCAAGTAGTCTATATGATAAAAGACATCTCTCAAAATATATGAATCGCCGTTGCCGTATCAATAAGTTGTAACTTTCTATGCTTATGTTCCTCCAGCAGAAGGCCAGAGGAATTAAGCTAGTCCGCGTGAATTCTTTGTCACGGGTGTGATGTTTTGGAGCTCCTCTTGGGTGAAAGTTGAAAAACCCTTAAATACCCTAATGCAGACTCGGATAGATTTTATTCTAACAGAGCTGACTCCCTACAGACTTGGGACAAGTCCAACCTGCAAGACTAGGATAATACTTTTGGTATTATCGTAGCTATTCAGTCAGACGAGCCGAAGCTGTGTTTACAGACTTGGGATATCGAAGTTTTCCAGACTAGGATAATGATTGAACACTATCGTAGCTATCAAACCTCAATACCGAAGCTGTTTTCTAGCTAATAACGATTTTACCTGAAAAGAAAAGATTAAATGATGCAAAATAAGGAAGATGGGAAATAAAGAACAGATTCCTAGTTTTCTACTGAATTGCTGACCATCAGGTCCTGTGCAAATGTTTAATAAATCATCAAATATTTTATATTAATTATAAACGGTTCAATCTTTCTTATTACTTATTCTACTTTATTCTATTTTATCCTAACCTTAATTCTATGAGCGTTTTTGATTTGTGCTTTTGCTTTTAGTTCGTTTTGTGATTTGATTTGATATTCCCTTTGAATTATGATTCTAATGCAATTTTAGCCAATAGATCTTTCAAGTTTGCCTATGATTTTTGTGAGTTGAAATTGTTTTTCTTGTTTGTTTTCTCTATGTTATAAAATTGTTTTAATATTTATACTAGATTGAAATTTGTTTGAAATAATTGATTTTACTGCTGCTTTAGCTAATAAATCGAGATACTTTGAATATAAATGAATCTACTGCTCAGCCGCCGCTCTGGCTGACTGGCGAAATAATAATGTCTTGATGAGACGTAGCGACCGCTATGGCTCGACTAACGCTAAACGTCGTGTGTCGCGCACCGCCTTATATACCAAATATTTCCGTCACGTGACGCTCGCTGATCGGCAAGGTGGTGTTCGTCGCCTTGTCCGTGTGATCTGGCTATGTGTAAATGCTGGATACGTTACAAAGTATTATTGTAAAACAAATTAGTCTGTCTTTAGCCTCGTACTGAAGCAGACCTGTATTTTCTGAATACATAAACCTTTTGCCCAATTGATTATATTTCATCTGATTCACTTTATTTCCCTCGGGAATCCATAAATATTAACTTATTATTACAACAAATATTAAAAATATTACATTGGTGTCAGAATCGGGATCTTACCGAGATCGATAAAGTGAATTTTTGAAAGAGAGTTCGTGATTGTGAAAGGATTTAAAAAGAATTTGAAAAGGAAAAAGAAATGTCTTCTCGTCGACGAGAACCTCAACAAGCTCCAGCACCTCAACCCCAGGTTGATATGATGGAACGACTATTACAAGTTATGGCTGCACAACAACAAGCCACTCTAGCTGCCCAAACCGCTCAACTTGAAGCTAATTTAGCAGCACAAACAGCCCGTGAAGAACGCGAAATTATAGCAAAACGCGAAGAAAGAGAGGCTAAACGAGAGGAAAGAGAAGCTGAACTGTTAGCAAAAAGAGAGGAAAGAGAAGCTGAACTATTGGCTAAAAGAGAAGAAAGAGAAGCTATTTTATCAGCACAAAAAGAGGAGAGGGAAGAACGCCGAGCTGAACGCGAGGCAAATTTGACAGCTCAACGAGAACGCAAGGAACGCGAAGCTGTTCGATTGAGAGAAGAAAGAGAGGCAAATTTAGCAGCTCAACGAGCTGACCGGGAAGCTAATATGACAGCCTAACAAACCACCATGTCCCTACTGATGAGACGCCTGGAACCACAGGAAACAATGTCTCAAACTTCGACTCCCCGACGATCCCCAGTGAGAATCGAAGAAATAATTGAACCCACAAATATACGGTCTGTACAAAACTATGGGGAAGAAGAACCTTCCCCAACCATACGTAGACCTCGTACGGGTGGAGCGGCGACTTTCACGCCGCACACTCGTACAAATGCTCAAAGCGACCGAATTGGAGGTACAATTCGGGACGCACGAGGCGTAGAACATACTAATTACATGGCTGGTGACCAAAATATAGATAATAATCTTCCTCTCAATTTATCTCGCGCCGGAAGTAGTCGCGATAAACAGATTAACGATACAATTATTACTCGTAACGAAGGTTGTGCTGAGTCAACAAAAAAATCGTCGAATCTTAAAGTAAATTTCTTTGACGGATCAATTCCTTGGGCTGACTATGAGCGACAATTTCAAATAATTGCAAAAGTAAACTCCTGGTCTTCTATTACTAAGGCCGGACAACTTGCAGGTAGCTTAAGAGGTCCTGCCTTAGCTGTTCTATCAGCTCTTGCTGATTCAGATATTGAAAATTACGATAAACTCAGCGCAGCCTTACGTTTGAGATTCGGAAATCAACTTATATCAAAACTATCTTTAACTCAATTAGACCTTAAAAGACAAGCTAAGGAAGAAGGTCTTGCCTCACTCGGAGTAGAAATAGAAAGATTAGCTAGAATAGCTTTACCCAATTGTGATGAACCTATTAGAGACATGTTAGCCTGTAATAAATTCATTAATGCAATAACAGATCCAGAATTAAGACATACTCTTAGTCTGACGGGACCTTCTTCCGTCCAAGAAGCGGTAATTAAGGGTATGGAAATAGAAGCATTAACAAAACACCATCTAGGAGTAGGAAAAGTTAGACGTATCGAAACAGATAAAACTCCTACTTTTCCTAGTAAAACCAATGATTCCGAGAAAACTACTCCCAGGCAGCAAAATAATTATAATAACGGATATAATAATAATAATTATAATAGAAATAATAGTAATAATAATTATAAAAGACCAAATTACGGAGACAGACCCCCGTTAAAATGTAAATATTGTCAAAAGATTGGACATGACGCCAATCGTTGTTTCTCATTAGAAAAATTAAATCAAGCCAATAACGAAAATTCTTCAGATAAGAAAATGTCTTGGAGGAAAGATACCGAAAATAATACAGACAACTCGCATAAAACTTCAGAAAAACCTCAAGGTTCTTCTAACCAAAAAAACTAGTTATTGATGATTTAGAAGGGCGAAAGTCATCAAGTGTTCGATCCAACGAAAGCCCTATTTTAACACAATTTTTATTAAGAAGCCTAAGACAAACAGGCTTATATGCGCGAGGGACTGTCAACGGAATTAACTGCCTCTGGGTGATAGACACTGGGGCAGAGGTCACAGTAGTCCGTTCGGATCTCTTGAAATCTATTAACCATTCTCAAAATTCTGCTTCCCTTCGAACTGCTACAGTAGAAATAACTCCGGTTTTAAAAGAAGTTTTAGTTCAGATTAACGTGATAGGGTGTATCGATTCTTCACATAAAGTTTACGTAGCAGATATTGAGGATGAAGGGATCTTAGGGATTGACTTTCTTGCAGCGCATAATTGTGTTATTTCAACTGAAGGGAATTTATTAACATCGGGTCGACACGAGATCGCTCTTTTAACTAATAGGAATAAAACATCAGATTTTCCTCAGATTCAAGTTATAGATCTTTCCAGAGAAAAATTAATTCCTTTTCCACTTCATTTAGAAAATCTCTTAGAAAAGTCATCTGTTGGTTTGAATCCCATTCAAAAAGAGAAATTCAAGACATTAATTGAAGAATATCAAGATGCTTTTGCTAAAAATAGCAACGATAAAGGAAGAAGTACCATAACGACTCATACCATTGATGTAGGAAGTAACGCACCTATAAAACAAGCTGCCCGAAGACTTCCATTAAATGGTCGAGAAGAAGTAGAAAAGATGGTCAACGAAATGCTAGCCATCAACGTAATAGAACCATCTTCAAGTCCTTGGGCTTCACCAATTGTTCTTGTTTCAAAGAAAGATGGAACGAAGAGATTTTGCATCGATTACAGGAGGTTAAATGACATAACCAAAAAAGATTCTTACCCCTTGCCGAGGATAGAAGAAACCCTTGATTTAATAGCTGGAGCAGAATGGTTCAGCACTATAGACTTGCAAAGTGGATATTGGCGAGTAGAAATGAATGAAGATGATAAAGAAAAGACAGCCTTTGTAACCGGCTTAGGAGGATTATGGCAATTCAAGGTTATGCCTTTTGGGTTATGCAACGCTCCTGCAACTTTCGAAAGAACAATGGAAACGATACTAAGAGGAATTACAGAAAAGAAGTGTCTGGTATATCTGGACGATATAATCGTTTTTGGAAGAACATTTGAAGAACAAATAGAAAATCTTACTGAAGTCTTCTCTCGCCTTAGACAAGCAGGACTCAAAATGAGTCCGAAGAAATGTCATCTATTACAACGAGAGGTTCATTTCCTTGGACACATAGTCTCCGCAGAAGGAGTGAAGACGGATCCTACAAAAATAGAAAAAGTATCAGATTGGCCCCGTCCTGTAGATAAAGAAGGTGTTCAAAGTTTTATAGGGCTCTGTACTTATTATCGTCGTTTTGTTAAAGGGTTCGCCTCAATAGCTAAACCTCTTCATCATCTAACAGGGAGTAAGGTTCAATTTGAATGGTCTCAAGAATGTAAAGAAGCTTTTATCAAATTAAAGACTTATTCAACATCTTCTCCCATCCTTGCTTATCCCCAAGTAGAACAACCTTTTATTTTAGACTCAGACGCTTTTCTTTCGGGAATAGGTGGAGTTTTGTCTCAAATCCATGACGGAAATGAAAGGGTAGTCAGTTATTATAGTCGAGTCCTTAGTAAGACGGAGAGGAATTATTGTGTCACTCGTAGAGAACTTTTAGCTGTGGTAAAAACAGTAATACATTTTCATCATTATTTATATGGGAGAAAGTTTTTGATTAGGACAGATCATGCTTCTCTTAAGTGGTTGCTTTCTTTTAAATCTCCAGAAGGACAGGTAGCTAGGTGGATAGAGAGACTGGGCCAATATAATTTTAATATTCAACACCGCGCTGGATTATTACATGGAAACGCAGACGCTCTATCCAGAAGACCTTGCAAAGGACCTGTCGAATGTAAACAATGCACCAGATTAGAAAAACAACTGAACGAACCCTATAATATCCGATCAATCACTTTTGAAGGAGATCTGAACCCATGGAAGAAGGCTCAACAAGAAGATGAAGTTCTATTACAGATTAAAACATGGAAAGAATCTGAATTACGCCCTGAGTGGCAAGATGTTTCTGCTAAGAGTCAAGATCTAAAAATCTATTGGACTCAATGGGATTCTCTGTTTTTAATGAACGGAATATTATATAGAAAATGGGAATCTCCAGATTTAAAAATAATTAGATGGCAGTTATTAGTACCAAAGAACAAAATAGAAGACATCCTCAAGCAATATCACGATTCACCATCAGGTGGACATTTCGCTTCCAATAAAACTTTAGGTCGGATTAGGGAACGATTTTTCTGGGCTCGTAGCAGAATCGATGTGGATGATTGGTGTAGATTATGTAAAGTCTGCATTGCAAAAAAAGGTCCACGTGGTAAGGGTCGCAGTCCTCTCCAAATATATAACGTCGGAGCACCCTTCGAGAGAGTGGCTATGGATGTTCTCGGGCCACTCCCTCTTTCTAGATCTGGAAATAGATACGCCCTAGTTATTGCTGATTATTTTACTAAATGGCCCGAGGTCATCCCTATCCCTAATCAGGAAGCAAAGACAGTCGCCCAAGTATTTGTTCGAGATTTTGTTTGTAGATATGGGACTCCTCTAGAATTACATACTGATCAAGGTCGTAATTTTGAATCAATTTTAATAGAAGAAATATCAACAGTTTTAGGAATCACAAAGACTCATACAACCCCCCTTCATCCTCAGTCTGATGGAATGGTAGAACGGCTAAATCGAACTCTTCTAAGTTATTTAGCCTCTTTCATTGACAAAAGTCAACGAGATTGGGATGAGTGGATTCCTCTTTTTCTTCTATCTTATCGGTCAGCTGTTCACGAGACGACTAAACAATCTCCAGCTTCTATGCTTATGGGAAGAGATCTTCGGTTACCTTCAGACTTAGATAAGGGACCTATTCCTTCGCCAGATCCTCTTCAAACAGACTTCGTATCTAATTTAAGGAATAAATTAGAACAAATTCATGATTTTGCTAGGGGAAGAATTGAAATCGTTTCAGATAGGACAAAAGCTCAGTATGATATTAGGGCTAGAGATCTTGAATTTAAAACTGGAGATTTAGTATGGCTCTTCCAACCTAGACGAGAAAAAGGACGTTGTCCTAAATTACAATCTAATTTGGAAGGTCCTTATTCAATAATTGACAAAATAAATAATGTAGTTTATCGAATACAAAGATCTACTCGTACGAAACCTAAGGTGGTACACTTAGACCGCCTGGCTCCTTATAATTCAGATAAACTTACTCACAATAATAAAATAAAGAATCTTCGTTCTTTAAATATAGATGAAGATCATTCTGTAAATAATAATTTCTCTCTTCTAAGGGATGATCAAACCTTTACATTGGATTCTTCCAGGTGGTCTGAGGAACTGCCTTATGGGATTAAACGAAGAGATTATAGACCTTTAACTATCCTCATCGAAGGAAATATTGGATGTGGTAAAACGACGTTTACTAAAAGATTTTCAAATGATAAGAATATTCTTACGTTATTAGAACCTTTAGATGAATATCGAAACGTAGCTGGTGAAAATCTCCTTGAAAAGATGTATAAGGATCCTAGTAAATATGCATATCATTTTCAGCATCACGCAGCTATGACAATGCGAATTAGACATTTAACTCAGACCGCGTTACCTAATAAAATTATGGAAAGGTCAATATATAGTTGCAATTGCTTCGTTCAAGCACGTAGACGGATGGGAGATTTTGAAGACCTTGAAGCTCATCTTTTATTAGAAAATGTTAGGGTTTTGGTTAGCAAGTCCCCTGCCTTTGAAGTAGATTTGATAGTTTATTTGAGGTTATCTCCCGAAGAGTCATTTTCGCGTATAAATTCACGCGCTCGTTCGGAAGAAGATGGTATTCCATTAGATTATTTGAAAGTTCTTCACGAAGTACACGAAGATTGGTTAGTTAGGAAGAAATTTGCGACTCTTCCAGCACCAGTCTTAATCCTAGACGCCGAAGCTTCCGCAGATGACGTTTATATGAATTTTTGCGAGGTTATGAAGCCATATGATTTCTAGTATAGACTCGGAGTAGACTCGGAACAACTCGGAACTATTCGGAATAACTCGGAAGAAATCGGAACTAATAGTGAAACAAATTAGATCAAGTCGATAAAGGAGACGATTAATGACGAATAAAATAAAACAAATGGAAGATAACGAACATTACAAATTACATTTGATAAATAATACTCAATATTGAAGAAATTAAACAATTTATTTCAATTATGCACAGTTATTTTCAACAATTACAGAATTGTTTAAATGATTATTTAAATGAATTAAATTTCTTTTCGGTACATTGGTACAATAATTGTGGAACGATTTATTATTAATAATTATTAGAAGATCGCTTCTCGAAAACGTGCTTCAAAAGATTTTTTATTTCCAAGCATGTCTCGCAGTCTTCATTTGGAGATTCAAATATGAGTGGCTCTTCACACGAATAACATTTCGTGAATTTTCCTGCCATTTCCAGATTCCCAACGTACGATCGGTGAATATTTACCACTGCGTCGAAAGCCTCTTCGGAAATTCTTAAAAAAATGAAAAAAAAAAAAAAAAAAAAAAAAAAAAATATAAATATCTATCAGTATGAGGATAATAAGTGATGAAGTTGTAAAGCAAACAATAAAAAAAAAAAAAAAAATAATAACTTACCTAGTCACGAAGCAGGAATGGCATACTTTGATAGGCTTATTTTTGAGAGCCACTGCTTCTCCTTTTGCACACTTAATTCGCCTCCACTCCCGTTCAAAACGAGTTTTAACGAACTCTTAACTTTTTTGAAAAATATCGCCTATGTTAAGTTGAGAAATCAGAACTCCGAGACGGATCGCTTCTTCATTCAATGCACTCATGATGATGAATGACGCTTCTTTAGCTTTCTTCCCCTTTGTCTCTTTTATTTCTTTTCATTTGTTATAAACAATTTTGTATTTGTTTAAACAACTTTTCATTTATTTATAGATGTTTTATTGAAAGGGTTCGTTATAGGTCGTTTAAAAGACCCTCGTTTATTTCAATCTCGCATCCCGCGGAAATGTTATAAAAATGTAACGATAGGTGTCGTTACAATAGACTTATATAATAATGGCGTCTAGATGAAAAGAGATCCGAGCGGAAAATCTAGATATAGGTTATGTTTTAGTTTGCAAACATTAACCCAAGTTTTTCCAGCTCCCGATATTCTGATAGTAGGATATTCTATTTAAATGACGAAATGATATTCTGAGACGAGAAGAAGGAAGTCTAATTCATCCCATCCTGACCTATTTTCCCAAGTTTCCATTTCTTTCCAGATAAGATCGTTTCAATTTATATTTATAACATTTATTCAATAAAATAATTTAATTTTTCAATTTATTTTATTTGAAATAATTTAGCTAATATCAAAAAGTTTAATTTATCATTTTAATTTCAAAGAAAATATTTTTAAAAAAGGAATTTATAATTTTGATTCAAAAAGAGATTTAAATGGAATCTATAATTTTGAAGAGTTTTTAGAAAAACTCAAATTTAAGACCTTATTCATCATCATGAAGCTATCACTCGAACTGGTACTTATTTGAGGAGGGGCTCAATCAATCAAGTCGAGTCAGTGAATTTTAAATTTCTCTTTGGCCTGACGTTTCGGCAGTGATGTGCTGCCCTCATCAGAGGCTATTTATTGAAAGAATTATAAAATTACAAAAAATTACAAAATGGTCCATGGTTGACAAACATCTTAGACTATGATAGAAATTAACAAGTCAGAAACTAATTACATGAAGAATTGAAATTAGGTCAATAGTTCGACGTATACAAACAGATAATATTTACATGTCAAGAAGATAATATGAGATAGTCAAAAACAAATAAATAGTAGTCAATTTAGAATACAAAGTAGACACAAGATCAGTTCTTGATGTGATGAGAAGGAACTTAGATTACCTTATTAAAATTTGTGATAAGTGAAAAAACATGGTGTCAACGACCACCATTATCACGATACACGATGAGCCAAGTGTCATCGTGTGCTGGTGAAGACGTTTAATAAAGCGAGGGGTGTGACGACTCTCTTTATATACGTTATGTCTTAGGCTTGTCTAATGTTGACACTATGGTGATGACGTCGATGACTGACGTCAATGCTTACGATTGACGTCAATGGATGTTTATGTTGAGGTAGAGTCTGAGACCACGTTTTTTCACGTCAACAAATGTGTTAGAAGCTAAATACACCTAGGAACAACTTTTTGAACGCAACCTATGCAACATATTCGAGTAAGGCAAGTGCAGTTTCTTAGTATCTTCTTTCTTATTAAGACCATTCGGTTGTAAATTAATGCGCAGCATCTCTGAGGTAATGCGTTTAGACCAGACTGATTCCCTGTCAAGCACAACTGTATTACTCCAATCAAAAGTGTGGTTATATTCTAGTTGGTGTGTGGAAACGACAGAATGTACTTCTGGGTTTTTCCTCAAATTGTCTTTATGCTCTTTTAATCTGGTCTTCAGTTCTCGTTTTGTTTCACCCACATACGACGCTGAACAATCATTACATTGGATCTTATAAACTACATTGCATTTATCATGTTCATCAATTCGGTCTTTGCCTTTAGTAACTACAGATCTTAGGTTACTGTTAACAGTGAAAACAGGTGTCAAGTTAAATTTCTTAAGTGAGCAACCCAATCTCTCTGAGAAGCCATTAATGTATGGTATAGGTACTATCTTACGTTTCGTGGCGACATGACCTTTGACGACCATGATAACTGAGGTGTTTTCCTCTGGGTCAGTCACCGTGATCACAATATTAGTATTGTTAGTATGCATGTTCTTGGATTTTAAATATTTCACCCTTTTTGATATTAACCTCTCTGAGAAATCATCAGGGTAATTATTATCCCGTAGCAGTGTTCTTACTAGTTTCAGATTCTCAGCATGGAATTTTGAATGAGATAACGAAATAGCTCTGTCTACTAGATTAAATACCATTCCTCGCTTTTGAGACAAAGGGTGCATGGAATCAAAATTCAAGAATCTACCAGAAAACGTAGTATTTACAACCGAATGGTCTTAATAAGAAAGAAGATACTAAGAAACTGCACTTGCCTTACTCGAATATGTTGCATAGGTTGCGTTCAAAAAGTTGTTCCTAGGTGTATTTAGCTTCTAACACATTTGTTGACGTGAAAAAACGTGGTCTCAGACTCTACCTCAACATAAACATCCATTGACGTCAATCGTAGGCATTGACGTCAGTCATCGACGTCATCACCATAGTGTCAACATTAGACAAGCCTAAGACATAACGTATATAAAGAGAGTCGTCACACCCCTCGCTTTATTAAACGTCTTCACCAGCACACGATGACACTTGGCTCATCGTGTATCGTGATAATGGTGGTCGTTGACACCATGTTTTTTCACTTATCACAAATTTTAATAAGGTAATCTAAGTTCCTTCTCATCACATCAAGAACTGATCTTGTGTCTACTTTGTATTCTAAATTGACTACTATTTATTTGTTTTTGACTATCTCATATTATCTTCTTGACATGTAAATATTATCTGTTTGTATACGTCGAACTATTGACCTAATTTCAATTCTTCATGTAATTAGTTTCTGACTTGTTAATTTCTATCATAGTCTAAGATGTTTGTCAACCATGGACCATTTTGTAATTTTTTGTAATTTTATAATTCTTTCAATAAATAGCCTCTGATGAGGGCAGCACATCACTGCCGAAACGTCAGGCCAAAGAGAAATTTAAAATTCACTGACTCGACTTGATTGATTGAGCCCCTCCTCAAATAAATTAAGACCTTATTATTTTTAGAGAATAACATTTGTCCTCCTGTCTAGGTCGTATATGATTTATTTCGAAGAGGTTTGGAGTTGGATCTCCTGGAGTTTAGAATCGGACTTTCCGTTCCAGCCTTTGGTCCTTCTACCCCTCCATCCCCTTCCTGTTCCAGTATTCAGGACTTTCTTCATAACGACCAAGGAATTCTTCACCTTGTTCCTGAGTTTCTACTCTTATTTCCTGATTCCTGTCTACTGTTCCTGTATTCCTGAGTTTCTACTATTGTTCCTGGTTCCTGTTCTTGAAGATTTTTGTAAAAACCCATGTTGTGATATTAAGTTAGACTATCTTTTTAGAGGTTTTCTGTGGTTTCCCTACTAATAAGAGACGAATGTCAGATAGTACTTAGGAAAATTTTTAATTATTTGAGCCACAGCTCCGATTTTCCTAAATAGAGCACATAGATTTTATGATTCAAATATCGACTTGCTAATCCTTATGATGATTTTAAATAGACAATTTTTATTATACTTACCTTACGAGTCGGGTCGACTCTTTCACTAAGGGGGGAGTAGTGTTATATTTGATGAATTCACCCCTATATATTACTTTCATACGATCTAGATCAAGTAGTCTATATGATAAAAGACATCTCTCAAAATATATGAATCGCCGTTGCCGTATCAATAAGTATTATTGTAAAACAAATTACTCTGTCTTTAGCCTCGTACTGAAGCAGACCTGTATTTTCTGAATACATAAACCTTTTGCCCAATTGATTATATTTCATCTGATTCACTTTATTTCCCTCGGGAATCCATAAATATTAACTTATTATTACAACAAATATTAAAAATATTACAATACGCTCTGTGGTATTGTCCCTTACTGAACTATTATCCTCGTCTTCACTCATATCGAAAGGATATAGAGGAATTACGGGAATATCGACCCTAATGTCTTTATCCGTTGTATTAATAGCATATAAATACGCTTTTCCCTGAATATTTGTAACCAAAGATTCACCTGCAAAAATACCTTCATGCATATCTAAACGCGGCACGTAACCCTTTTCTAATGAATTGTTAACCCGAATAAACATTAGAGATTTCGTTCTGGCCAGCAGAACAATACTCTCTGTATCGCAAAAGGGAATTTTGTTGTTATTTAGAGTTACATGTTTTGTTTCATAATCGATCTTACCTTCGTTCACATGCATGAATTCTGACCCTATAATACCTGAAAAATGTATAGGAAAATCGTCTGGGATTACGTTAAATTTACCGTGTATATTATTTATCTGTAATTGAATTTGTCCTAAAGTAATTGGTTTGTCTTTTTCTGATATACCGTTCAATTGGTAAGTTATCGATTTATTTATTGAATTTGGATCTTTTAATTCACCGATTTTAATTAAATTTAGTTGTGATCCGGTATCGATTAAAAATTTAGCATTTGTTTGTTTGAGATTTTTAGATTGAATTATTATTGAAGGAGAATTATAGGTTGTGTATGTAGAACTCATTTTACATTCTGCCGTAAAGAGTTTATGGTTAGTCTGTGAAATAAGCGCTGAGTTTATTACTGACCCGTCGACGGGCCTGGTCGATGGGACGTTGATTCGTTTCCCGCAGGTATATCGGTATTAGGTGTACCGTTATTAGTTTCGCGTTTCACGTTATTATACTTGCGTTTTCTACAATCTCTGATTATATGACCTTTTTTCTTGCAATAGTTGCACTCTAGTAATCTATTAGGATTTGATTCCGTGTTGTTACTGTAATTACCGAGTTTTTTTATTTTTATTTTGTAAAGTTCGGCAATCTGCAATGACGTGGTTATTTTTCTTACAATAATTGCAAAATTTCGCGTCTTGTGTACTCGTGTTTGTTGGACTATTTTTAGTATTCCCGTTACCGTGATTTGATTTGTCATGTGTGTTAAATTTATTTGTCGGTTTATGATTATTACTTTGATTTGACTGAATAGGAAGACATTGTTTTGATGAGATTCCGGGGATTTCCAAATCAAGATCCGGTATCATTCCATGTTGGTCTTCGACGTTTATAGCTTCTTTCACTACGTCGACAAGTTTTGTATATGAATTTAATTTTGGTATAAACACTGAAATTCTAGGGGTTAAACCTTCGATAAAAGCTGTAACAGCAGCTTCGTTTGCTGAAAATGTCCTAGCTTCTACACTTGTCCCGTCAAGTTTTATTTCTAAAAGAGTTCCCTGTAGGTGTTGACCTATTCTGTAGTTAAAATCAATTACTCTTTCTTTTGGTTTTTGTTCGAAATTGTTAAATTCTCTAAGCCATACGCCAACGCGTTTTTTCGGTCCGAAGTGTGAATTTAAAAATTTTGTCAGTTCGTCAATCGTTTGTAAATTTGCGTCAAAAACACGTTTTTCTGGTTCTCCTTTACATTTAGAACAAAGAATTCTTACTAAGAAATCTTCTGGGAAAGTTGTTAGATATCGTTTTGCGTATTCACAATGTTGGATGAACGATTTGATTGGGTAACCATCAGGTTTACCATTAAAATCAGGAATGGTTTTGAAAAATTCTTTATAATCATATGCCATGCTATTTGAATTATTAAGAGTAGAATTATTTCCTAGTCGATCGTTTAAATTTGGATTTGAATTTTCATTTGAAGTTTCATTTGAATTTGAGTTATTACCAAGGGTTTGTGACATATCCATTCTTTCGTCAGGCATGTTGTTAAAATTATTTTCGACTTACTTTGATGAAGAGGAATAACAATAGTGTAATGTCTATGAGTTAGTGTAGTAGTCTTCGTGGGTGAGCGGCAGGGCGGGTCTTCGGTCGCTGGAGTTGGTCTTGAAGTTCTGCGCTGCGATGGTATCCGACGGCAAAATCAATGATGATTGATGTTGAGTTTGAAATTCACTGATGATGAGATTCTTGATGTTGATGTTTTAGATCGATGATGTTTAGTCACGTTAGTTTGATGATTTTTACAGTTTGTGAATTACCAATGTAAAAAAAATTTTCGCACTTGTTAACAGATTTTTTTTATTCAGGTGTCTTATTTCTTTGATTAGTTTTTAATTTATTTCAGGCTGATATTCCGACGCTGCCACCAAATTTATTATAGATAGAGCTGTTACGTCTTGAGTTGAAAGTTAATTAGAAGAACGAATCACTAGTTAATTTATATGATGTTGAGTTGGTAGAGTTCTGTATTTCTTACCGAGTCTTAAATTACTAGTTCTTCTGGACGTCGCTGAGCTCGTATCTGTTGAGATATCTGTTGAGGTATGGGTATTATCAGCCACCACTATGCGTGGGTGAAATAAATGTTTATAGTTTCACCTTTTAATTATAACAATATTTATTAAACAATTTAATAATAACAATCTGCACTGTAGTTTTGGTAATTAATCTTCACGCAAGTGGAGATTAAATTAAGTTTGTAGTTTCTATATTTTATTTAGTAATTCACTTATTAATTAACTGTTACACCAAACACTTTGAGTTGATAATTCTGAGATCTAAGATTCTATAAGTTCGATCTTTACTGATTGAGGTTTCGTGACTAACTGCTAATACTGCAGTAGAAAAGATCTCTCCTCGCGGATACGCGAAGGGGAGGTTTTGGAAAACTCGCGGGAAGGCGAGGTTTTTTCTATTGGTAAAAAGAACATTAAAACAAAAGCGGGAAAAAATATGGTTGGCTAGAAGAGCATTTGCGCAAGGCGATTGGGTCAGAGGCCCAAGCGTCAAGGCGCTAAGAAGGGATGCTGTAAGCATCTATATCTCTCTTCTTTTAAAACAGAGCTGTCTTTGTCTTTAGACTTTTCCGCTTTGGGTCGTAAAAATCTGAAGGATCTGAAGATTCATGTTTCCTCAATAAGGATTTTCAAAGTTTACTTAAAGTTTAGGCTTTCAGTTTTATGGTGTTTCAAGTGTTCCAGAGCATATTCGTTTCGTGAGAAAATGGGATGAAATTGTCTATATTATAGTTAAGATTGTTCCTTTAAAAAGTATTGACTAATATCTATGAGCAAAGTAATATATAAAAGAATAAAGGAAAAAATTATAAATGGAATTACATCAGTAGATGCATTATTAAAACTCTGATGATAATTGCACGTCGGTATTCTTATACCTGAGATAATAACTATGGTAATTGTTGTACCTATAGATTAAATATTCGGCTTCCAGCCTAGGGCGTAACAATAATTGCAGGATGTTCACTGCAGGTTAGGAATGGTATCATGCTGAGGCAATAATGATAATATAGGTGAGACTAGAATAGAATATAATGGTTAATTTGCTCCGGGACGAGTCTCCTTCAAGCTAAGTGCGTACACACGCACAGATACAAGGACGCACTTTAAAATTCCAACGACAAATGTATGCAAATCGTAGAAAATCGATATTAATCACCATATGAAAATCATCTCACTGAAAAAAGACTACATCGGTTTCCATAGTTTTTAAAGTAACATGATAAAATTATTCTAACAGTTATCCCCATAGTTAACCGTTAACTCATCAAGTTCTATAAAATCAATTCTCAATAAAACAATTGAATGTTATTTACAAATGATATTCTATTCGCAATAGTCAGTTAGATCTTTATATTAATGTTGATTGTGAATCAGATGAACAATATCTGACGTGTGCGGTGTGCCAAGCGTGCACGGTGAGCTATAGTAGTAAGTGAAATGAAATGAAAAATAAATTAAAGCATAGTGATAGAGGGTAGAGTAACATAACATAAAATGAACTGAATAAAGCGCAGATGTCAGATTAGTCTCGATAGAAGCAGTACAAGGAGAAAGATGAATCACCGTAATGGAATAAATAACCGTAGGAAATAAGTACAGGCCATGTAGAAGGCATTCTTTGTCAACTGAGCCACGTGAAAAAATACATAGAATACGGCTGTGTTGACCAACTTTCTACAAAACATATGCCGAATTTACTGAAAAAGTCTGCTTCCGGAACGGTTGGTTGAAAAAATCTTAAAAATTCATCAAATGTTTTCTTAAGTAGTACTACAGACTAGTGAATTATGAAAAATATCCAAGAAGTCGATGAAAAAAAGTGGCTCAGTTGACAGAGAATGCCTCATAGGTGGAAAGGGTATAACAGAGTATGTATGCAACGCTTATCTACTTCATAACAGATAGTATATCAACCAAACTTTATTTGACCTCGTCGTCATTGAATCTGCATTCATAAAGATGCTCTTGCAATATTCGATCCATACGTTTTATGTTGTAATGAAGCTATTATAAGTCCACATGTTTTTATACCTGCGTAATGACATCGACGTTTTATTACAATTATTGGCCTAAATATACCTTGCTATCACATGAATGACAATTCATGAACGAGCATAACCTTTTACAGACATTGTAAAATGTAAGGAAACCACAACAGGCGAGATGAAGTGGTCCGTTAGTTAAATCCCTTTCGGCATTTACAGGTTCGGTTTGTGCTGATCGAATATCATTTCACTGCTTAACACAGATGATATTCCAACAGACTTGACTTGACTTGACTTGACTTGACTTGACTTGACTTGACTTGACTTGACTAGCGATCAGTAGAGTACCCTGCCGCAAGGCACCAGATCCGCAGAAACGCTTCGCTTTTCGGAGTGAACGTGTTTCGAGGTGACGCCGGCACTTGTTTCAAGCGCTGGGGGGAAATACAGCGTTCGGACGTCTGTGGGACTATATTTGTATTGAGAATAGTTAATGGAATCAGGCTTCGGTTAATAGAAACAAAATTTGATCTTGAACCAGATGATATTCCGACAGACCTGACGAGCGATCGGTAGAGTACCCTGCCGCAAGGCACCGGATCCGCAGAAACGCTTCGCTTTTCGGAGTGAACGTGTTTCGAGGTGACGCCGGCACTTGCTTCAAGCGCTGGGGGGAAATACAGCGTTCGGATGTCTGTGGGACTATATTTGTGTTGAGAATAGTGTATGGAATAAGGCTTCGGTTAATAGAAACAAAGTTTGATCTTGAACCAGATGATATTCCGACAGACCTGACGAGCGATCGGTAGAGTACCCTGCCGCAAGGCACCGGATCCGCAGAAACGCTTCGCTTTTCGGAGTGAACGTGTTTTGAGGTGACGCCGGCACTTGTTTCAAGCGCTGGGGGGAAATACAGCGTTCGGATGTCTGTGGGACTATATTTGTGTTGAGAATAGTGTATGGAATCAGGCTTCGGTTAATAGAAACAAAGTTTGATCTTGAACCAGATGATATTCCGACAGACCTGACGAGCGATCGGTAGAGTACCCTGCCGCAAGGCACCGGATCCGCAGAAACGCTTCGCTTTTCGGAGTGAACGTGTTTCGAGGTGACGCCGGCACTTGTTTCAAGCGCTGGGGGGAAATACGGCGTTCGGACGTCTGTGGGGCTATATTTGTGTTGAGAATAGTGTATGGAGTCAGGTTTCGGTTAATGTTAATAAGATTTTACAGAATTTATGCAGATTCTAGAATATTGGTTTTTTTTTTAACTCTGAAACATCATATCTCAGATGTGGACGGTTGGAGAAATGTAAAAAAAATTTGAGTATGCCTTTCGACAAGTACTTGGAAGTAACAAATTGTGAAACAGATCTAAGACATTGCTGCCAGATCTTGATCGAAACGTCATAGAATGCGCCAAACCTCGCGCGTTAAAATTGTGAAAAATTCCGTAACAAAAATCATAACACACCTTATGTGATACCAAAAAAATTGTTGAATTCATTTCAGATACATATAACTTCAAAACGTCGACGTCATTACGTTGCATTTTGCACTGATTCCTATTATATCCTGAATTCTGTGTACTCCTTGTTGCTGTTTTATTTTTTAGCCCTATGCCGCATATGTTTTGGGGCAGATGCAACGCATGCCTTTCAACCGTGCGGGCATCGATATGTGTGTGGCCCATGCGGAGCTCGCATTTGGGATGAGCAAGTAACCCGAGCAACCAATGACGACAATTACTTGCCGCAATGTCCATTCTGCAGAGGGATTGTTATGCAGGCCCCGCAGAGGATATGGCTGGCGTTTGAATGAAGTTCAAAGTTTGATCAGACTATCAGATGTGTTAAATACCAAAGTTAGTCAAGGTGACAGTTAGTTGTTCTGAGCTACTGGATAGAGAATTTTCAACTAAAGAATCCTTTGCGTTTGTTATAAACACTCGTTTATTATTGAATTATATCAATAAAGACGACACGACAGAAATCACTTAGTGTCTCGCTCAATTATTATATAGTTATGATATTCTATTTTTAATTATAACGTTTTTTTAGAATCGCGTACCACGTCTGGCTCGTTTGAATATCTCGCACGTACCACTTATCCTAGGTCTTACAGTTAATCTCTCACTCTTCATACCTTTTGTGCACAGTTAATCCTCTAGCATTCCACATTCATACGAGTACCCTACATATATACGCTCTCATACTGTCATTCAATCCATACTCGCTCATTCGTGTCCATTCGTACTATACATACATTTAGACCGTTAACAGATGATTGGATATTAGACAAAAGGAGTTGCTCCTTTTATAACAAATTTCAAACTTCATCAATATTCTATAGAGCAAAGATCTTACAATAATGTCGTTTCTCCTACATACCCTCTTGGGTTGGTAAAGGGCGAAAGGTTAAATATTATTGTTAATTATTATTAATATACCTATATACCTATATAAATAATATACCTATTGTCAAAGTGAATACCTATTAGCGCCTCAGATTAAGGGTTATATACAGTCAGGATTTTCAAAAAATCGATTTTTTTTCGTAATGTCTTTACTATACGAATATAATTTCGTAAATATCTTTACGTTGATAAATTGAAAGGTCTTCTCAGGAAAAATTCTTGAAAAATCAATTTTTTTTGGCCTCGGACTGTACAATAAAACACCTTAATTTCGTTACTACTCATTGTCACTCATATTTTTGTTAAATTTGAATATTTCTTCATGTCTCGTGAGATTGGAATTGTATCAATTGCCACAGATTACAAGTTAGCTGATAAATGATGATTTATTTGATAAATTTGCTGAGTCATGCAAATGCCTTGATCAATCAGTTTCATGAACTCAAGGCGACTTCCAAAGTTTTGTAGGTACTAGTCGCATAAAATCTGTGATAACTATTGCTGTGAGCTGCATTTTATGATTAACAATAATTTATCATATCGATCATTAAGATGCATAAGTTTGTGACCTGATATTACTAAATAATAAGTTATATGTAACATTTATTCAAATATAAATAGGGTACTACCCCGTTGAAATGTGTTTCTTGTACTTCATTCTGTCTACTCTCCTTGATTACATGGTGAAAAGTAAGAAGTTCCAGGAGATGCACCCAAGTTTTTGATTTTATGCAAAGTACAAATTTGTTAAAGTTCAACCAGTTATTATGGAAGATTTCGTATTATTTCATTGGGACAATTTCTTTTCACTGTGTGTGATTTTCACATATTCCTTCGTATTGAAATAGAAATGTCTTCGGGTCGTGAAAAAAAAAAAAAATTTGGGAAGTGGTAGCAAGATCACTTTGAGCTAGAAAATTATCATTTGATGTACTCGGAGGAGTGCGATTTAAACGTCAGTTTGAAAATGTTGTTCTTTTGCTTCATGGGGCTTTCTCCATTCTGGTTTTTCTCCGTTTTCATTTTCCAAGTTTGTGTCATTCCTAATTTGTACAGTCAACATATGATTTTTCAGCGCACTGGCTATTCAGAATATCAACTCGCCTTTACTTTCAATTTCAAAAATATCAACTTTCCATATAATGACAATCAACATTTCCTTCATTCCAACTCCGGGTTGTGTGAAAATTCATTTTCATCAAATGACCATTCAAATAAACAACGTTTCGCTGGAACAGTTGTTCCACGTAATAATCTGTCGATTTTTCCTGTTCCAATAACTCATCTTTCGTTATCTTAGAATTCGCAATAAAAATATTCCAAGTATGAGGCCTTCTTCATTTTTACCATTCATAATATTAACCGGCACCCCGTTCACGCGCATACCCGTACGTCGGAGAGGAGCTAAATTTTTATCCCAAGTCCCGTTCACGCGCATACCCGCACGTCGGACAGGAGCTAAATTTTTATCACAAGTCCCGTCGACGCGCATGCCTCGTATCGCATACACGCGAATATACGAGCGTGTCCGTACCGGTCGATCAAACCGGTGGACTACGCTCGTACACACGACAATAGTGCAGGCGAGGTGAAAAGGCATGAAATAGAAAAAATTTTTTTAAAAAACAAAAAAACAACAACCTTTTCACCAACACCCGTTGGGGTCTCGTCTAACCGACAAGACGAATCCCCAAGCCAAGGGCTGAGTCTCAATAGATCGCAGCGTGGTAACTGCTCTACCGAGTACAACACCCCGCCAGGTACCTAAGTCGTCTACAGACGATTCCGAGTCTCGACATCGAACTGGATGACCCATGATCGACCGCTTGAGGCCAGGCCAACGAGCGGGGAGATCCCGACGTCGGCCGAAGGCCCCGCGCGGCAAACAGGGCTCGTGCGATGACCGACCCGTGGACCGACCACCTAGTAAAGTCACATTGTTTTGAGCCTTTCGACCCACGAGACTCCTAGAAATATCGTTGCCCCCTTTGACTAGAGAGGATACGGCCTTAGAGGCGTTCAGGCATAATCCCACGGATGGTAGCTTCGCACCACCGGCCGGTCGACCGAGTGCGTGAACCAAATGTCCGAACCTGCGGTTCCTCTCGTACTGAGCAGGATTACTATCGCAACGACGAGTCATCAGTAGGGTAAAACTAACCTGTCTCACGACGGTCTAAACCCAGCTCACGTTCCCTATTGGTGGGTGAACAATCCAACGCTTGGCGAATTCTGCTTCGCAATGATAGGAAGAGCCGATATCGAAGGATCAAAAAGCAACGTCGCTATGAACGCTTGGCTGCCACAAGCCAGTTATCCCTGTGGTAACTTTTCTGACACCTCTTGCTGAAAACTCTTCAAGCCAAAAGGATCGATAGGCCGTGCTTTCGCAGTCTCTATGCGTACTGAACATCGAGATCAAGCCAGCTTTTGCCCTTTTGCTCTACGCGAGGTTTCTGTCCTCGCTGAGCTGGCCTTAGGACACCTGCGTTATTCTTTGACAGATGTACCGCCCCAGTCAAACTCCCCGCCTGGCAGTGTCCTCGAATCGGATCACGCGGGAGTATGATCGGCGATCGGCCGAAGCCTCACGCCACTCTTACACGCTTGGCTCTAGAACACCGTGACAGCCGGGACGAATGTCCTCGACGCACGCGCTCCGCCTAACCGAGTAAGTAAAGAAACGATGAAAGTAGTGGCATTTCACCGGCGATGTTACCATCTCCCACTTATGCTACACCTCTCATGTCTCCTTACAGTGCCAGACTAGAGTCAAGTTCAACAGGGTCTTCTTTCCCCGCTAATTTTTCCAAGCCCGTTCCCTTGGCAGTGGTTTCGCTAGATAGTAGATAGGGACATTATTATTAATTAGTTCTCTACTTTTATGGCTTGGGAGCGTTGCTCATATCCATCTCAATCTTTCACCTTGTATTTTCCTCAGAGTTTGAAGTTTCATGCTTGGCAATATATATATGTGTATATGTTTTTTTTTTTTTTTTTTTTTTCCCCAGGTTATAATCTTTGTTAATTTTCTATTTTCATTTTTCAGGAGCCTCTTAGCCGCAGGCAGTTCTTCCTCACCAGCGTTGCCCATCCCTAGCCACGTGGAGGCGGGCTCCTTTCTACTATCTTTTTATTGGAAGGTAAGTATGTATTCTTTTCTATCTTTATTTATTTCATTCACCATGTTCGAGAATTTCTTGAATTCTTCTTTTGATTCTATCAGCCTGTCCATTGATATTATATTTGTCATGAGTGTTTCATATCTATGCCTTGTATATAGCGGGCACTCAAATAGAACGTGCTCGACCGTTTCCTCCGTGCCAACGCACGATGGACAGTCCGAATCACGCGTCGCACCCCTTTCATACAACGTGCTATTAAAGGACCCATAGCCCGTTACAAAATACACGCATACTCGATTCGGTTTGAACCACTGATTTGCAATAGAGTAGTCCGCCTCTTTTATGAATTTATATGTATCTCTTCCTCTTGTTTCTTCACTCCATCTTTCTCTCCATTCTTTCAATATTTCTTCCTTTATTTTAACCTTTTCCGCTATCACCCTAATATCATCCCTGTTTTCTATTTCCATATATCTGTAGTCGTTCCATTCTATGTTCGTGTTCTTTTTCATTTTTGTGATAAGGCCTCTCATTGTGACTTCCAGGTCCATTGGCAGGGATCCGTTAACCACCTGCATAGCCACTGTGGATGTCGTTCGGCATGCTTTCGTGCACTGCAGCAGGAGGGCTCGCTGTGCCGCTAGTAGGTGTCTTTGCATATGTGTACAATGGGCACGGTCATACCATACTACCGCGCAGTATGTCATTATGGGCACCGCCACCGCTTTATACAGGGTGTAAATCTTAACTCTGTACATACTTATAGGGTGTGCAGGGGCTGCCAATACAAGCATTTTGAGGTATGACACCCATGGTCGGAAACTCATCCTAACCACTATGGAGGGTTTTGAAGGTTCTGGTACCACGCGCTTTTTGTAGTGTAATGAATCAGATGTGATCATTTTCGACCCAACATTTTATTCAGCCGTAGACAACAGTAGGTTCAAATGTTTTTGCGTGAAATTAAAAAACGATGAACATAGCAATTAAAAAAATTACAAAACAATTTCCGGTGCTTATAAACAGAATTTGAAAAAGTTATGCAGGAAAACGAAAGGCCCAAGTGTGCAAAACCCCAATTCGTTTTCCATAACTTTTTCAAATTCTGTTCATAAGCACCGGAAATTGTTTCGTTTATTTTTTTTGATGCCAAGTTTATCGTTTTGTTGATTTCACGCAAGAATATTTATGTACTGTTGTCTACGGCTGAATAAAATGTTGGGTCGAAAGTGATCACATCTGATTCATTACACTAAGATCAAGCGTGCGGTACCATATCCTTCAAAACCCTCCATAGTGGTTAGGATGAGTTTCCGACCATGGGTGTCATACCTCAAAATGCTTGTATTGGCAGCCCCTACACACCTTATAAGTATGTACAGAGTTAAGATTTACACCCTGTATATTAGTTGTCTAGTGTACATGTTGATGCCCCACTCTTTCTGTGCAATTCTGTTTATTTGCATAATGTATGCGGTCACCTTGTCTCGTAGCTGCCTCACGTGAGGCAGAAAGTTGAGTTTCGACTCCAAAATGATACCAAGGTATTTGTGCTTTACCGCAAAACTGACATTGTTGCGATTGATTTTTATAATCGGACTTCTTTCTTCGTTTAGGTTCCGAGTGTACATCACACCCACCGACTTCGAATGAGCTATCTGAAGATACAGAGCACCACTGCTCCAGGAGCTATCAGAGCACCACTGCTCCAGGAGCTATCAGAGCACCACTGCTCCAGGAGCCGGATGGATGCGGCAGCCAATTCCTCAATCTTTCTACGTGAGTCCGCCTTGACAATAATGACTAAATCGTCCGCGTAGGCTATAGCCTCCAGATCATCCTGCTCAAATTCAGTCTTAATTGTGCTCAGGATCCGGTCCATACACCAGATCCAGGCATTTGGACCCATCACTGAGCCCCGGGGGCACCCTTTTTCAGCCTGTCTCTCTTTTCGATTCAATTTCGTTTTGACTATGGCCTTTCTCTCAGTGAAGTAGCTCTTCATGATCGCGATCATTTGTGAGCTACAATTTGCCTCTGTGAGTCTCGTCAGTATAGCCGGCCACCACAGATTGTCGAACGCCCCTTCAATGTCGAGAAACAAGGCCATGACGTGTTTCTTGTCACTTGTCCGGACTGAGCGTGTCAAGTGTATGATTGCATCTTCCGTTGATCTCTCTTTCTTAAAACCATATTGGTTGGGTGAATCCAGTTTTTGTTTTTCATACTCAATTTGTATGCGCCCAACCAGAATCTGCTCGAGCACCTTTCCCATAGTGGGGATCAAAGAAATCGGCCGGTAGGAATTCAGCTTTGCTTTGTCTCTGTTTATGTCTTTTAATATGATGACCAGCTGGGCTGCCTTCCAACTCCTGGGAAAGGTCCCGCTCCTCCAGCAGTTGTTCAGCAGCGCAGTTATTGTTGTTTTTGCATTAGAACCCGCATTCCATAGTTTTATTATTATTTCTGATTTGTATCCATCGAGTCCTGGAGCTACATTTGTTTTAAGTTTCTTAATCGCTTCATTGATCTCCCTCTCGCTAAAATCCTGCTCCACGTTGGAGTTGGCATAGCTATCGAGGACTTCGTTTGCCAAGCGCTCCGTCTCATCACAGAGGCGAGCGTCAGCTGGCACGCATTTCTTTAATAGTTCATCCAGTGACTCTTCCCAGCCCCCCGTTACCCTACCGTCAGGGCATACCAGGGAACACATATGTACTGCATCATGAAACTTATCTCGGGCAATTTTGAAGGGGACGCTCCATGGGTCCTTGTTGGCCTCCACTCTGACGAAGTCTTGCCACGATTTATTCTTATCTTTTCTTATTTGCAGCACATATGTGCTCCTGGCCTCAGTATAAAATCGCTTGTTGTCCTCAATTGAGTTTAGCTGCATTCTCCTTGCCCTTCGTAATTGTGCACTTGCATTATTCATCGTTTCCCTTTTCTGTTTCAGGTCCTGACTCCACCATGGAACTGCTCGTGCCCTTCCGCATTTTACAGGTATTGTTTCTTTTATTATGCTGTCTAGTTGTTCATTAAAAGTTTCTACTGCCGTGTCCGCGTCCATGCTTTGAATTCTGTTTGTCATTGTCGTGTCGAGCCTGTCCTCACCCAAGGCTTTAAAAAGCTTCCAATCCGCCTTTTTTATGTTATGTCCCTCATCTTTCTCTTTCTCATTGTCGCGAGCGTTCCAGCCGTCACGGTCAATGGTCATTATGATTAAATTGTGGTCGCTTGCTATGATACTTTTCATCTCCCACCCTCTGACGCTATTCAGCAGGTTTCCGCTGCACAGCGTAACATCAATATTCGTTGTTGCATTGACCGTTTCGTATGTCGTTTCTTCCTGTGGCTCATTGAGCACGTACAGGTTGTTGAGGGTGATAAAGTCCTCGAGCAGCCGCCCCCTGTCATCTGTTGTGTCAGAATACCAGCTGGCTGATTTCGCATTTGCGTCCATGCATAATAGGATTTTTTCTCCTCGCATTTTTTCCAGAAGGCTCTCAATCTTTTGCAGGATTGGCTCAATCTCCAAGGAGAATTGACAGTACACATTTATAATGGAGAGTGTTTCACTTCTAGTTTTGATTTGGAAGGTTATAACATGTTCCGACTCATCATGCGTATTTTGAAAAATTTCCCGATGTCAGCACGCACAACCGCCCAAGGAACCCGAGCATTGGGTTGAATAACCTTTATGTCCCTGCCATTAAACCCAGTCACTCTGCCCCCGCGAGAGTAGGGCTCCTGCACCAAGAGTAGGTCCAGATTTTCTTCCTTAAAGTATACCTCCAAGTCAGCCATTGCCGCATAGGATCGCTGCGCGTTAATTTGTGCAATTTTTAGCCTCATTCTAGTTTTCCTTTGTAAATCTGAACTTGTCTTAAATACTCTGGACATCTCTTGTCGCCTACATCATGATTCACCTCTTTTCTTTTAGTGCGAACACAGTTCGAGCACCTGTGTTCCTCAGATTCACAATCCCTCGCGATATGCCCCGTACAGGCACAGCTTCCACATCGTAGGTCACGAACCTCACACACTTTGGCTATATGCCCAAATGCATTGCACTTATAGCATCGGGTTACATTATTAAACTCTCGAACTTTATGCGTTCTCCATTGCAGGAATATCCTGCCCTGCCTTAATAACTGGCCAGCATATTTGCCCGGTAGTTGGACAATCCAGTTCACCCTTCCCTCATTACCCGGGAAGCACGTGCGCAGGTAAATTCGTTCCCTCAATTCCCCACGTTCTTCGTCTGTCAGGTCAAAGTTTTTTTCTAACAAGTCTTCAATCAACTCTTTCTTGTCATAATCCTTTTCTAAGTCATAGATTAGAATCGAAGGTTCGATTTTTTTCGGTCTTTCGATTTTAAGGCCCATTGCTTCAAACCCAGATTTTTCTAAACCTTCGACATCCTCCTTGCCATTCACCTCCACCACCAATCCTGGATTACGCATCTGCCTAAAGCCTACGATTTTTATCTTATTTTTTACCTTTTTTAGCTGCTCAACTACTGCTTTCTTTATTTGATCGCTACTTCCTGATTTACTTTCGTCCACAGGTTTGATCAACACGACTTCGTTTCTTCTTTGACTAATCAGATTGTTCTCTTTTTCTTTTCCAGATTGATTCATCGCAGCAGCCACACCAACGGAACCAGCATACGAAAGCCCAGCAGGAGCCGGGGCCCGAGCCCGAGCCAGAGCAGTGCCGCAGCATTGGTGAGCAGATTTCAGCTTTTCATGAGCAATATACTCATCTACCAACCTATTTTCTAGTTTTGTCCACGTGTCTAGAATTGTTTTTATAATCAGCTTCGTTGCCTTATTATTATCATTGAAAAGGAATGCTTCGAGGCTTTTTCTTTCCTTTCTCAATTCCTCCAGGATGCTCATATCCTTCTTTTCCTCATCCTTATCTGGATTTGACTCCGCTTCTTCAAACTCACTGTCACTTTCCCCCTTAGCCCCTCCCAGACTCTCGCCCCTATCCGTAGATTTCGTTTTCTCTTCGCTACTTACTCCACCATCCCTAGTCCCAGGCTTTATCTTTGCCGGGGTGACCGAACTCAACGGAGCAGAATGCTTTCGTTTTGGCATCTCCGGCAAAGGCGGAAACAACTGCTTAGACAGCGGGCTTTCCGAGCGAACAATTCTTATTGTGGGGTTGAAACCCTGTTTTAAGCTCATAGGCGTTTCCTGGAAATCCATACTTACCGCTTTTTCTTCTCCTCCAGGCGCACCCGCCTCTCCCACTCCCCCTATGTTTAGTTGTTTTATGTTTTTGTTTTTGTTTTCAGCATCCATATTATTCCCACGATTGAGGTCGGAAAAGAAGTCCACCCATGCAGAGCCGCCGTGCATGGGTAAGCCTAGATACTCTGAGGTTTCGGCCGGTACCCCAGAGGGATCGTTCGCAACCGCACCATTTAACGTCCAGGCGGCCACGCAGTCCTCGGCACGATGCCTCCCACCTTGACTTTGGACGTGGTCTGAATTTGGTTTTACCTCTCACCCTGAGCCACTCCGGCATGGTAGGACCTGCCAGGAGACGAACTCCGGCCGGCACAGCCCCAGGGATCATCAAGGTAAGTAAGCCCCCTCGCCACGACAAGGCACCAGACCGTGAGGGGGAGTAGATAGGGACAGTGGGAATCTCGTTAATCCATTCATGCGCGTCACTAATTAGATAACGAGGCATTTGGCTATTCCTGCGCGGTCCCCGAAGGGGGCCGCGGACTTCCTCGGGAAACCCCCGAGTGGGCAAAACTTAACAACGTTTAACAAAGTTAGGTCAAAGACCTCTGTCCATTATTAAAACTTAACAACAAGAAACATAATATAAAGGAGAACAAAATAAAATAAAATAACATAAAATAAAGTAAAATAAAATATATTACATTCTGTATGGAAGTTCGGTCGATTCTAAAAGTCGTTCAATTCCCGATTGGTGCCTTAGGGGCGGGATGCTTATCCAGCTGCCATGTCTCCGGTGTTGGAAAAATTAGGCGCGCAGAGTCCCCTAGGTGACCTGGGGAGGCGGAACTTAGTTACCACCCGAAGGTGGCGTAACAGGGAAAGCCGCACGAAGGCGTCCGCCCGGGGATTCGGTCCCCGCTCTGCCGTCGGGTGGCTATCCAGCCGTCCCCGACTCGCACTCAGTGGGTCTTCCACATGAGGCTCCTATCTGTTCGCCCGTTGTTGCGTTTAACTGTTCGCCATAGCGACGGGGGCCATCCCTCCGCCGGCCGTTCGATAGTGGCAGCAAGACTTGACTAGACACACGCGTTGTGACCGCTAAGGACTCTCTCTATGCCTACGAAATTAGTCTTAAGGAGACGCTGGAGGGCGTCTCCCGCCCAAAGCTCACCCCGTCACCCCACGGTCGCCCAGAAGCGTTTGCACTTTGTGAGGTATCAGCTACCTCTACTTCCTCCACGGCTAGCCTAGCTAGCCCGTTCACTCTTTTTCATGCTAGTACCCACTAGCACTCGCTGTCGTCATGGCGCCCATGACGCCTTTCGGTCGCAATCGCGTCGACCCGTTTGGGGGTTCCTGGCATCCGTGCCGGCGGGCCGCTTTTCTCTCAACAGCTTTTTACCGCCGTGGAGATGCGCTTCCACCCACGCGGTCACTGCCTTCCTGCGGACGCTTTAAAGCCCCGGGGACAGCGCCACGCTTAAGCCTTTCCGCCAGGGCCCCATCGGGCGACTCGTATCTCTGTTAGGACCTTTGTCTTTGAGTGCCTAACTGTCAATAAAGATGTTCGCTATTTCTATCGAGCATCTGAGTGCCGTCAAGCTGATCGTGAGCGCATCAGCTTTGCCTATGTCAAGTTCTTTAAGCGTCCGCAGGGTGCGCAAGGGGATCGCCCCGCGGGAGCCGACCACCACTGGCATTATCTCCACTTCATTACATTCAAGGGATTCTTTTATTGAAGGTATTATAGCGCTATACTTGCGTACCTTCTCGTCGGCCGCCTCGGTGAGGTAGCCCCCGTTTTCATAGCGGACAGTTACGTCGACTACGAAAGCCCTCATCCCGCTTTTAATCACGAGGTCGGGTTTGTAGAGGCTCTCTCCTACTCTAATGGTCGGCTCGACTAGTACGTGCCCTTTCGCGGACCACTTTTCGGCGATGAAATTTTTGATTTCATCATGCCGCCGGATGCGGAGGGCTTTTGTATGTATGCAGCTTCCTAGTACATGCCCCAGGGTTTCCTTCTCCGCTCCGCATCTCCGGCAGTCAGTTGCTTGATTTCTATTTGCCCTAGCTAATACGGTACGTGTGCCGAACGTGTTTGTACGCAGCCGTATTGCGTCGGGTATGCGCGATTCTTTAATTAGCTCCGGCTTCGACAGCCAGGAGTTTCCTACCTTATCATTCCGGAATATTTCCGCCCCAACTCCCTGGCCCAACAGTCGGCTCCATTCTACTGCGTCGGCTCGCCTCAGGTTGAGTTTGGCGGCTTGGACCTGTTCGATCGTCACCGGCCATCTCAATCTTACTGTCTGGGCGGCCTTCTCAAGTAAGCTAATTCTTTTGTGGCTGCTCGCCGCTGCTCGGACTACCGGGTCTCGGGAGTTGAGCTGGGAAATTCCGTTTCTTAATACAGCTAGCGCGTTTTGTCTTTCAATTCTTGGAAAGCCAAGTCCCCCGTTCTTTTTTGGGGCGTATATAAAGAAACTGGTGGTCGATGCCACCAGGTGTAAGATAGACTTCACCACCGTTCGCAGGTCGGTATCTAGAACTTTCAATGTGCCCCGCGCCGGCGGGTTGACTATGAACGCGTGCGTAAATTTGGGCAATATATATGTCGCTATTAGATTGATTTTCTGGGTCGGTTTCAGGGGCAAGCGCTGCGCCCTTTTTACGACCTCGAGCACCGTTGCTACCTCGGAGCCCCGGGTTAACCCTTGCCACGGGCCGATTGTTGCCCCCAGATATCGCACCGTCTCTTCTGGGTCGCACGCTCTGACCTTCACTCCGTTGAGTGATAGGCCTGGATCTTCTGTAAACCAAGACTTACTGGTTGCCTTGATGTGAAAGGCAGCGCATTTACCGAGCGATAGGCTCATACCCAGATTGTGTAGGTAGTTGCCAGTCAGTTCGAGCTGCCTATTGGCTTCTACTCGGTTCGCAGCGATCAGTACGATGTCGTCTGCAAAGGCTAATATAGCAACATTTTGCCCCTCGAGTTCGACACCACTAGTATCCGTTTGGATTTTCTCGATGAGCGGCTCGATGCATAGGTGAAATAGTAATGGGGACAGAGGGTCCCCCTGTTTAACGCCTCTTTTGAGCGATACCTCTACCTTCTCCCCACCTTGAGCCGTGATAGCCGTTCGGCATCCCAAGTACATCTTTTGGATGTAGCTCGCCAGCTCGACTGGGATGCCTTTCCTTCTAAGGGCAGCGCCAATTGCGCTGTGTGGGACTGTGTCGAAGGCCTTGGCCACGTCTAAAACCGCAAAGGTGCCACCGGAGTGGGCTTTCGCTTCGCGTATTGTCTCGTCTAAAAGTGTGACGTTCCCGAGGCACCCGTTTTCGTCCGTGAAGCCCTTCTGCCTTGGGTTCTGAGTAAGGACCCTACGTAAGCGCGAATCAAGCATGCTGGAGTACAGCCTGCTTAGAATTGAGCTGATCGTTATAGGTCGCCAGTTTCTAACGTCTTCGCGATCTTTCCCCGGTTTGGGGATAAGAGTGTTCCGATTAGTAAGCCACTGGCTGGGGAAGCACCCGCTACACACCAGCAAGTTGAAAAACTTGGCCAGCACGCAGGGAACGCCCCTTCTTGCTACCTGTCCCCTTGTGACGTTATCGGGACCCTTCGCCGTGTCGTCGGCAGTCTTTCTAATTTTATTCATTACCTCCTTCCCAGTGATTGGGGAGAGTATGTCCATTAAATCTAGTGCGGGGGCCGGGTCCCTAGCTGGAAGAGCTTCAATTTCTGGGCCCGGTGTGTTCCATAACTCATTATAGAGCCTGGCTACTTCCCCTGCTGGTGGCTTTTGCTGCCTAAATTCTAAAATCGAGAGGTCATTCATGGCCACCATTTCGGCCAGCTTCCGAGCGCAGTTTTTGTATATTTCCTGCGCTCTCGCGTAGGCGAATCGTTTCCTCTCGCCTCGATTCGGTGGGCGGCCTCTTCGGGGCCGTCCGTTTGCCGGTCGCTTTGGAGCGCTTTTGTCATTCTTATTCCTTGGGCGCTCCGCGGCGCTCTCAATTACATCCGGACCCTTGAGGAGGACCGGCATTAGTCTCTCTACAAGAAATCGATCGATTGAGGTTTGGTGATCCGGGCTATCGAGCCAGATTGCCCGGATTTCCTGGGCCAGCTCACTCCACGGAGCTGGTAACTCCATCTCTCGCTCGAGATGCCCTACGAGCGGCTGCCTCCAGTTCCCCCTCTCAACCGCACCTTCGCCTTCGGCATCACCAATGGATGCCGGCTCGGGTTCTGGTGATAGGGGTCCCGGGGCTTCGGCCTCTGGCTCGTCTTGGCTCGGTTCGGGTGGGGCCGGCTGGCGCACGCCCCTTCGCCCGTTAACATACCGGCGCCTCGCTTCGCTGATTTGCTTGTTCGTTTAGTTACGAAAGAAAGGCACGAGAAGCTTATTTATATTCTTCGCGTCTTTATGTATTGCGCATAATCGCCTAAGTTCAGCTATGCTTGGGGGGGACCATACGGACCCCCCAACCGCCCTCTCACCTATTGCGTGTTCCTGTCGTCTGGCTTCGTTCCTGACGACAGGGTGAGCGTGTCTTTCGTGCTGGCCTAAGCCGATTCTGGTCCGAAACGAGCGGGGGCATGCCTGGCATTTGTGTTCATGCTCAGGTGTCCCGGTTGGTTCAATTGCGCGACAGTTCGCGTAGTGGACTCGCCACCCTTGTCTTCTGCCAAATGATCTGCCACACTTGCGGCAAGCCCATCTGGCTTCAACGTTAGGGTGGTCCTTTTGTATGTGCGCGTGTAGGTCCCGCTCGTTTAGGAACCCGAATCTTCTGCCCGCTTCTAAGCATACCGGGCAATTAGTGGCACCTCGCTCAAACGGTGCCACTACTTCTATTTGGTTCGTAATCCTAAGAAAAGCCGTGTCGTCTAATTGTGCTCCTCCACCAGAGTTATTTGGGTTATACTCCCCTCCGAGGGCCCCTCGAGGAGTGTGAGGGGCCTCCGGATCCGAGGCATTACTTAATGCAGTGTCGTTCATAATGGTTCGCTTTCCTGGGGCTGCCAGGTAAGGCCTTAGGCCGGCCCAGCCGTGGGCTTATAGGGCCCCACTGCCCTTTTCATGGCGTCACCTGTTGTTGCGAGTGAACGCTGGCCCCCATACGGGTGAGCCTGTGCTCTGCGACTACAGAGCTATTCGCTTCCGCTTATTCCCCCTGCCGGGGTGGGTTTTGGGAGTGCCCTTTAAGGGGGTCCCCGCTGCCTAAAGGTAGCTATTGAGGCGTGCTAACATGCTTGTTTTCCCCGATACGTCGTATCGGTCTTATACGCATTTCGGTACGTATGCCTTTTGGCCGCCCTCGAAAACGGGCTGGGCATCGGAGCCTCGAAATATCGAAAATGGCGCAAAAAAAAAAAAAAAAAAAAAAAGGGAGAGAGACGATACCTGAGTGTTGTCCAAAATGGCTTAATGTGAACAGGGGAGTGCCTGACCGACTGGTCAAGCACTCCCCGGGAATATACGCTAAGTGCCTTATCGCTATACACGTCTTTCATTCTGGTATAGAGGCCAGCTTCTATGTGAGCGGAGTCCGCTAGATTTGCCTTTCGCTCCTTATCTGCCCTGTGTTAATAGTCCGGCCCTTACTCTCTTTCCTTTGCTTTCATTCTCTTTCTATACTTTTGCGGATGTTCTGCACGACCCCGATTGACCCGGCATTGGAACTGTTCAAGCGCTCCTCCCCCGAAAGTGGAGGTCGAAATCCCAGTAACCAACCCCGGGGCCGGTGGTCTCTAGCCTTCGCCGTTGGCTTCACTCCCAGATTCGAGAGACGCAAGAGAATCTGGGAGCTACTGACGACCCACACCACGAGAAGGTGGCGAAAGGCGCTTGAGCCCATGGCTCTTTGTGGCACTCCTAGTGAGTGTCCCTTAAGGATCCGGGGTGTTATGGGAGCCGTCTTCCCAGCCTAAGCTAATCAAGGGCGACGTCAGGACTGATCTGTCAGGCGAATATTCTGGTTAAACCTTAGCGGAGGTACGACTCGTCGTAACTACTAGGTTACCTGACGCAGACACAGTGTTTTCGTTTGATCCTTAAGAGAGTCATAGTTACTCCCGCCGTTTACCCGCGCTTGCTTGAATTTCTTCACGTTGACATTCAGAGTACTGGGCAGAAATCACATTGCGTCAACACCCGCTAGGGCCATCGCAATGCTTTGTTTTAATTAGACAGTCGGATTCCCCCAGTCCGTGCCAGTTCTGAGCTGACCGTTGAATGGCGGCCGAAGAGGACGACCGCGACGGCGAACCGTCACGGAAGCCTCGCAGCAAGGAAGATCCGCGGGAGGCCAAGGCACGGGACCGAGCTCGGATCCGGCCGAAACCATCACCTCGCCCAGGCCCGGCACGTCAGCCAAACCCGCTTCCCGACCAAGCTCGACACGCCCCGATCCTCAGAGCCAATCCTCATTCCGAAGTTACGGATCCAATTCGCCGACTTCCCTTACCTACATTAGTCTATCGACTAGAGGCTCTTCACCTTGGAGACCTGCTGCGGATATGGGTACGAACCGGCGCGACACCTCCACGTGGCCCTCTCCTGGATTTTCAAGGTCCGAGGGGAAGATCCGGACACCGCCGCAACTGCGGTGCTCTTCGCGTTCCAAACCCTATCTCCCTGCTAGAGGATTCCAGGGAACTCGAACGCTTATACAGAAAAGAAAACTCTTTCCGGATCTCCCGACGGCGTCTCCAGGTCTTTTTGGGTTACCCCGACGAACTCTCTTGCGAGGGCCCGACGGGTCTGTCACTTCAAGCCGCGCGTGTACGCAAGACAAAAATAAAAAAATATCGAGAAGAAGGAAAGCACACGAAAATAAATATTCATGACAACTCCGACCTCGATATAAATTTTGCGAGCGTGACACAGCGTTTCATTCAAATGGCATAGAAATACACCGTCATCGACATCGGATTTCTCCTAGGGCTTAGGATCGACTGACTCGTGTGCAACGGCTGTTCACACGAAACCCTTCTCCACGTCAGTCCTCCAGGGCCTCGCTGGAGTATTTGCTACTACCACCAAGATCTGCACCGACGGCGGCTCCAGGCAGGCTCACGCCCAGACCCTTCTGCGCACACCGCCGCGACCCTCCTACTCGTCAGGGCTTCATGACGGCCTAAGCCGCCTCTCTTGCCGCTGACGGCCGAGTATAGGCGCGACGCTTCAGCGCCATCCATTTTCAGGGCTAGTTGCTTCGGCAGGTGAGTTGTTACACACTCCTTAGCGGATTCCGACTTTCATGGCCACCGTCCTGCTGTCTTAAGCAACCAACGCCTTTCATGGTATCCCATAAGCGTCGACTTCGGCGCCTTAACTCGGCGTTTGGTTCATCCCACAGCGCCAGTTCTGCTTACCAAAAGTGGCCCACTTGGCACTCTGATCCGAAATCTCGTGGCTTCATAGTTCAAGCAAGCCAGAGATCTGACTTATTTAAAGTGTGGGAATAGGTTGAGGTCGTTTCGGCCCCAAGGCCTCTAATCATTCGCTTTACCGGATGAGACTCGTGCACGTTTTGTACGCGAGTGCCAGCTATCCTGAGGGAAACTTCGGAGGGAACCAGCTACTAGATGGTTCGATTAGTCTTTCGCCCCTATACCCAGTTCCGACGATCGATTTGCACGTCAGAATCGCTACGGACCTCCATCAGGGTTTCCCCTGAATTCGTCCTGACCAGGCATAGTTC